>OX346229.1:12400000-13000000 GCA_947049295.1 Ligdia adustata
CGTATCAAAAAAGGCGCGATCGAAAGAGTTCTGTTACCAACCTTACGAATAAGTCAATCCTATGTTTCTTGATTTCGTACTTTTTGTGGAAACCTTATAAGACAAAATATGTTAATGTAGTAAGTATATTAAAAATTCACAAATTATTTTTCCTTGTTATTAACTAAGTACAATTCATTCCTCAAAATATTTCAACTACTTTTTAGCGGCATAAAAACTCATTAATGAAAGTTGTAGTTAAACTCATTTATGTAAAAAAACTATACCTGTGCAATACTGGCAAAGTGAAAAAGGCGAATGTGCGTAATGAGAAGCATTACGTCACTAAAATAATAAGCCTTTTACGAGGAAGTGAGGAAGTGTTTTGAAAAATAATAAACAAAACATTGGTAGTACATTGAGTGGTTTTATATTATTATATCAAATACATTTATATATTACATTAACATTTTTATTATTTTTCATTAATTATAGGACGTTATTATTATTTTTGTGTCATTTTTTGTAATAACTTTGTAAAAATAAACGATTTATATTTACGAAAAATCAAAAATAATTATTTGTATCTATACTAAAATTATAAACAGGAAAGAATTGTATTTTTGTATTTAAATAATAAACTTTAAAACTGATGGACCGATTTCAAAAATTCTTTAGCCGTTAGAATGCTGTATTTTCACTGAGTAACATAAACTATTAAAAAATTAGAGATCCGTGATTCAGGGCTCAGCTAGTACCTACAAAATATGTTTGGTTTGGGTTCAAGATGAAATTAGTTTATCATAATAAATACAGAATTATATTATATACTATATTATTTTATACAGTTCTAAATAAAGTCCTTGGACCTTTTAAACAAACAAGTACGCGTGAAAACTCGTATTGTTAAATGAAGTGACCTTATTTTGTTATTAATTCAATATAAAATGAGATTAAGCTTCCTACACTCACAAGGTGTCGACTCAGTACCAAGCTAACAATATGATCTGCATTTCTCAGTTATAGTTCAAACTGTACTACCGCCGCTACAATCGATATTCGGTTCTATAAATCCAAATTATTCGAATTTTTTGTGGTCCAAATATATAAATTAAGCAAGTGACAGTCGACTCTGCTGGCGCCTACACATATATGAGACTATAATACTACTGATAAATGTATTAGTGTAAATAATTAATTTCTGTTTTGTGACTCGTAACTTTGAAGTTATTAACAAATTATTCTATTGTATTGTAATCTCATGTAATAAATGTGATGTCCTTGCAAACAAATAAATAATTACAACTCCACCCAAAAAGTTCTGAATTACATACTATAGAATAATAAAAACGAGCAAAATTCGATCTAATTGAGTTTTTAAATTCACTTTAAAACAAATTCTGCTAAATTTCATTTCATGTAATATTACATTAGCAAAATCTTATATATGACTATCAAAATAAATAAAGGTAGCTTTAAGAACTAATATTTATGAAACACAGATCAAAATAATAGAAATTTTGAGGTTATCTAAAATTAATGTTGTTATATTTCTTAATTATCAGTAACCATGAACTATTACTTATGTGTTACTTCTATATTATTGAGTGTCGTTCGATCCAGCGTAACAGTTTATCAGTTAAGTGGTAAGTAAATGCACCTTTTACTTACTTACACACGTAATATGTGGAAACTTAATAAAATAAACAGGACTAAGCTCCAAGAATACTGAAAAAACAACATTGATTAGAAGCTATTTCAATAAAAATTAACTGCAAAAACTATTATTATAAGACCTTAGTATCTGAACGAGTGAAACCGCGAGATGGTACTTATAGACATAGTTACATAGCAATTAAACTATTATAAGGAAAACATATAGATAGTTTTCATCCCACCATCTTAGAAAGAGTATTTTTGATATTCGATATCTGAGTGCAAAAGCAGTTTTTATCCGCTAGAGGATAAAGTAAATTTGAATTTAGAATATCGTGTGCACTAAGTTTGTGAATTAAAAACATCATTTAACCTATTTACTTCTACCTCTATGGTGCCGAATTCAACATACAACCTTTTTCATTTTGTTAAAAATTCAGGCTCGGAACCTTTTGCTGTACTTTTTTTTTAATTTGTTCTGCGCACGCCATTATCTTTTCACGTCATATTGCTAAAAACCTTATGTTAAAAATAAGTGAGAAAACTAAAACGAGTGATTCAATTTTTTTATTTTTCGTATGTAGTCATTTCCTCACTGAGGTGGGATGAAAAGTTACGTGTTTCACTCGAGTGCAAAGATTTTTCACCTTGTGCTCTTTTAATTCTCTCGCTAACGCTCAGGATTCAATTTTAGAATCCTTTGCTTGCTCGGTCATCAAAAGTGAGCACGCGGTTAAAAAGCATCTTTGCACTCTTGTATATCAAATAACTATTGCTTTACAATTAGATTTATTTTAATATATAGTATTACGATTTTATTGTATAATATAGGTGTATTCCTAATATTTTAAGTTTAATTTAAGTTGCATGCACTTTTATACACTCTTGTAGAGTCTTTGTATTAGTTTGAGGCATCTCAGTATGTAAACCTAGACTAACATTTGGATGCAATAGAGAACTAACAATTAAAATGGTATCAGCTTAGTCTATAACCATCAACAGATAAAGACGAATCCAATGACATCTTGTAAATCAAAATCGGTCAATCCATTGCGGCTGTAGAGGGTCACAAAGATGTTAGCTACTTGCCAAAATAGGGGAAATGTTTTTGAATGTAGGTTTGACTTGTATACTTACCTTTGTATGTCTAACTCTTACTTAAAAATATACAATCATACATTCCAAAAACATTATCCTCCTTTCGGGCAGTTGGGTATAAAGGTCTCTACGACGTGTGACAATCTATTGCATAAGACTATTAGGTTAAATGCAAATAAAAAATTAGGTTCTCCATACAATAATTTGTTGATATGTGATCGGTGAAGTTGTATGGACGCAATATTTTTTTCTCAAATTTTCGATATTAATTTTGTTATACGCAGGGTTCGCTTTGATGTGTAATACTCACACCGTTAAGTATTGACCACCTTTCCGTTACACGTTGTATCAACACACTAGCTAGTAGGTGTACCAACAATCGGCTTAGAGTCCCACAATTATTTACCTAGTTTGGGACCTGAAGAACTTTCTGTGGATGTTGTCCCATATTTATAATTTTTTTTTTTTTTTATAAATTACCTGACCCGGCAGGAGCGGCGCGGCGTTGTGATCGACTTTAGTCTAGGAGCGTTGGACTTTAATGTTGTTTTTCATTGGGACGTCGCGTCGTTATTTCGTTTTTACAAGACTGCGAAAGAACGAGCGTTATGTTTTTCCAGCGTATTACATATATGTATGTATATTTCTATGGCTCGCCCTAGAGCCTAAATTGCTTATCGTATTTTAATGAGTGATGACAATAGATTCGTCTTAGTGATGAGAGTGACACTGGGTACATAAAACTTAAAAAAAAAAGAATTCTGGCGCCAAAAATTAATCTAAAAAAATAGCAATGTTTTCAAAATACAGTTTACGAGTGTGGTATCAAAATAAAGCATTTTTAACGGTGATTACGAACAGGTATGATAAGATATGCTTTATTAGAGTTTGCAATAGGAAATGCAATCATATCACCTTAGGAAATTAAAGATTTCCAACCTCGGAATAAAAAATATTAACTTATAAATAAACCCTTATTCTGATATTTTGAAAGTTGTCTCAAAAGTCACTTAAAATCTCGCTTCCGCGTCTTACTTGTGAAATACTCAAGGTTCATGTTTCCGAAATCGAGTTTCGTAAATATTACATTTCCTGTAGTTTCAATGACATTTACATTTATAATATTTTTCTAGAGAATACAATGGCTTTTGTACTAAACACTTATTTTGGAGATTTAAGGGTGATTAGTGCGTCACGCTAAACATGTATCAAATAAATTTTATTTATTTCATGTTTTGAGCAATCAATAAATTTTATATATTAGGCGTGTATTTTAATAATAGATCTTATTTATAAAAATGAAACGAGTTTTTTTTATGTATTCGAATTGATACATAAATTACGTTATTGTTGGAAAAAAATATTTCTATTTATTGATGGAAACGTTCCGTTGCCATTTATTTACCAGTCCCAACCCAGCCCATAATATTAACAAATTTCTTCGCGTTTTGTAGTAGTAATCGAGTCCCTTTTCGAGAATCTCCGACAGTAAAAAATCTCCGCAAAACTTACTTAAAACGCTCAATGCCACAATGGAAAGTTAATTTAGAAAAAATAGTATAGTCTTTATTATCCTGTTGTCAGATGATGAGTACTCTCGTCTCCCCCCGGTGGTGTACGTGGCTCCATGGTCCGCATGTCTCCGGCCCCCTGGGGGACTGTACTGCGTTGCATCTATCACCTACGTCGCCGATGGAAACAACGCACTGCTTACCATGATGCAAGTAAGATGATGAAATCACACCGTGTCTCTGAAAGCCATTCTGCTGGACACTGTAAATTTTATGACAAAAGGTTTAGGCATGCCTTTGTCAGGTATTGATCAGATGTTTCGGTTACAAATCTGTCACTACCTCTTGTTTAGAGTTAAACAACCTTTTTAAATTTGTACAACCACATAACCTCGATTAACTAGTCTGATAAAATTTTTGTCAGTCCTTTTTCGGTATAATAATTCAAAATATGTTAAGAAATACTTTTTTGTGGAAAAGTCGTGTTCTTTTTAGAAATAGACATATATTAATTTGCAACAGAAAACATAACTTAGACAAAAATTAAATCATAATAAAATGTATTACTGAATGCTTTCTGTCACAATCCGGGCCAAACTCAACACAGTGCCGGCTGAAACATCCAGCGTTGATCTTCCATTGGAGCCGGGACGCGACGTTTGGTCTTATTGTAAAATTATTCTTCACCACCAAATACCACCAGGTATTTTGTCACAACAGTTTCATTGCCAAATTTTAAAACTTATCATTAACACTGAACTGCAATCTTTTTTGTGATGGGTTTAAGTTATGTATATTTAGTGTCTTCTCTGAAAACTTTGCCTTTCAGCTAATGTTCCTAAAATTTGTATTGCTTATGTTGCCGATATCAGATTAATCATTTGAATAAGACCTTTCCAATAGCAAACGATACGTACTTGTATTTTTTGTTTGAATTATTACCAGCATTTTAAGATGTTGACGGGTGGCAACTGTTATTGTTTGTCAATTTTTATCCAGTAAAAAAAATGATTATGAGAACAGTGTATTTAACTTGCCTTTCCTAAAGCAATGAACTTTACTTTGAAATGGATTATATAATTATATTAAGTAACAATAATGAAATATTGTTTCTAGAAAATATCCGAAGACACAAGTTCTCGCGTTAATCACACAAGAGCTTTTTATGGCACGTGCCTTTCAGACAAGTGCAAATACGATGGAAATAATACAATATCGGACCCAAGGACACTCCTTGAGCAATGCCTAAACCACACAGTATGGGAAGAGTACAAATTGAGAGTGAAAGTGGAAGAAAAAGTAATTTGTCATGAGCATGGAGAAAATAAACCCGTTCCTGGTCCCGGTGGTATAGCAATAGCTGGTCTACTGCTGGCTTTCGTGATCCTCAACATTGTCGGAAGCTTGTTGGATATCTTATGCCCTACACGATGGACTGGATGTATGGATAGACTTGGTAATCTAAATCTATTATCTTAATCTGTAAATCTTTGTTGACTCGTTAGCTTGATCAATAATACTGATAGGAACTTCACTCTAGAGTTGATCACGTATTATTTTATCATAAACTTTTAAATCTACTTATTTTGTAGTTGTTATCCACATTACGTAAATTATCAGGAATACATAGGACTCGTAAGCGCTACTACCTGGAGCTATAGGTACTAGTTATTTGATGGTTCCATACTTTAATCAGATTATAATTTGCAGTATGCTATCTAGTCTGTCGACTCAAAACGCTTGTCTTAGATTATTATTTATTCGATTAAAAAAAATTCGTAAGATCGTCCGTTTCTCAACAAGTGTGTATGCCTAATGAAGGATTTGATAATTTTTATGTCCTTGCTTTTTCAGCTGGTAAAATATTTCTATGTTTTTCAATATCTCGAAATTGGAAGAAATTGATAGCTCCTCCAGGTGATTCCGATCCAAGACTGGAAAATTTCAAAGGAATACATGGTATCAGGTAAAGTTACTTAAAATAAAAAAAACAGACACGCGATGTTAGGCTTAGCACGAGAATTGGATATTTCAGCGCAGCTGCGCCCAGATCCAAAAGCCCGTACATTAATTATATTATCGTAATATTTATTTGCGTGACATTCGTGCTAAGCCCTTCTCTTGCTTCCTGCACACCTTATGTTTTTGCTCTTGCACACAACTTAATATTTAGATATAAAAGTGAACTCTATTCATTTATTAAACGTAATACGGTTGAGGAGAAAGTTAATAGGTTCCGAAGACTCTTACCCGCACATTGACCAGTGTGGTGGACTATAGCCTGCATCATTTCTATAGAGAAGACCCATACCCAGCAGTGAGACAATATATGTTAAAGAAACAAAGAAAGAAAACGTTTATTGTGGCGATCAAGGCACACTGTGATGTGATTAATTGTTAATAGAATTTTGTTTAGCAGTTTTTGTAGCTTTGAAAATTTCACCGTAGTGTTTATTAGTCTGTCAAAGAAATCGTGATGTAATTATATAATTGTCATCAATGTAATGAATTGTCGACAGGGCCCTATCGATGAGTCTAGTGGTTATAACTCACACTCTTCAGTCGTCTATTTTGATCTATGAAAATCCCAAGTTCGCTGAAGACGTACGTATTTTTTTAATTTATTTACTTATTAAATATACTTATTCAATGTTACGTAACATTGAAAAGTTCTAGTAATGAAGAAGAAAAAGTATCTATTTGTTTCATAATTTTCAGGCATACGACTCTTTGTATTTGCACATGTTTTTGAACGGCACAATAATCATGCAGACCTTCTTCTTCCTCTCGGCCTTCTTGCTAGTCTACTTCTGCCAGCTTCATGAGGAGACCTCCACGGTTTCATGGAAGATGCTGCCATTGGGAGTCGTCAAGAGATGGCTTAGGTTGGTAAGACCACCACCTATTTTAGTTTGTACTATCATTGCAGCAAAAAGCAGCTGCCACAGCAGGACATAGACTGTATTCGTGCCAGGGAAAGTTAATAACATCGAAATTTTGATGTTAAAATGTAATTACAAAATATTAATTGTGATCTTGAGGTCAACATCACACACCTAAACGTATGAGTTTAGGAAATATGTAAATAAGTTACAATAATAATCTCATTTAATGATATCGGAAATTTGATAGTAACATTCGAATCGGGGGGCAATATACATTTTGTAATTTCTTCTTCCAGATTAACCCCTACGTACGCGATAGTTTTAGCTGTAATAGCGACTTGGCTGCCACTCATCAGCACGGGACCTTTTTGGGATGTAAGAAGATAACCTCAAAAAAACTGCATACTCATTACATTATAATTGCTTAGACATTAAACATACTACTAATAAGAATAAGCTCATTGCTTAAGATTACTAGTAAACCAGCACAAAAGTCATAGAAATTTACTTTACTTCGACTATGTTACTTCTTCTACAGTGTAAGAGTGCTTTTCTAGGAAGTCGTCCCGCAGTGAACAGCGAAACTAATCGCTGGTTTGCAATAAATATACAGACGAACATGCCATTTATTTTAAACGATAGCTAGTAATATTTTCACAGATAATTAAAGTAGAGTACTTTCATGAAAGAAGTCCCAAGACAAACGGCATAGCTAATCTAAACAAACAGCGCCGCGTCTGAGTAGTGTTACTACACATGCCCGACAAAGGTAGGTACTTATTTTATGAGAATCATCTTAAATTTTACTTATCTTGTTTTCAGAAATATGTGACCCAAGAGAGTGAGTCTTGCCGCCGCAACTGGTGGCAGCATCTTCTCTACATCAACAACTACGTCGACGGCTCAATGTGTATGCCGCAAACATGGTATTTCGAATTCATCTACTCTTAAAACCAATAATTCACTAAAGACCATTTTGATTACGAGAACGCTGCTGCAGATATTTTGCTAATACGACCACTGGTCATTGGCGAAATTGTGGTTTCTATCCTTCAGTATTATGACACAAACGACATTTTGCACCAACGTCACAAAAGATATAATAACTTAGAACAAAAGTTTTATTTATATTATTTTTATTTATGGCGGTCAATTAATTGACATCCGTGCATAACCCAGCTGTAATTCGTCAGGTACCTGGCAGCAGACACCCACCTCTATTGCCTGGGGCTTGCCATCTACGTGGTTTGTCAGAGTCCGAGGAGTCGAACGCTGGTGCTCTCAACTGTTTTCATCATTGGCATGCTTCTCCCAGCCCTACATACCTATTACCAAGACTTGGACGGACCAGTACTGGCGACGCCTTCGTAAGCTGCCCATTATATATTTATGTTACTTTTTTAATCCGCCTCGGCTCTTACCATAGAAACAGGAGTCCTTAAATGGCTTCTACCCTCAAAGATGAGAATCTGTGTGGTTGATTCAAAAGTGGTAGTTACATTTTAATATCTATCTATCTGGTACTGGAACAATTGGCAATCTTTTCAACTGAAAGTGATACTTTACGAAAGATACATATATTAAAGAGTTTATTTTAATTTCTTTCAAGACTGTATTTATTTCTGTTATCATCATCTACAATTTTGTTTTTTTTATTTGTGTACAAGTATACCTTCGTTGAGTACCTTTATATATTTTATAACAAGTTTAGTTCAAAGTTTGAAGTTTCTTTTCCATTCTATTACAGAGCAGCTATGGAAACCTTCAAAAACGATCGCACTTTCAAAGAAACCTACATGCGAAGCCATACCAACCTTACTTCTTGTGTCCTGGGGATGGTAACCGGGTACCTCGTCTACTCGTTGCAGAAGACTGAATTCAACGTCGATAAATACAAGGTATGGTCATTGTCAAAAATAACCACAAGCCATAAGGACGTAACCGGAACGAGTGGTACACGTAGGCTTTTCTGGCCTATACTCAACATTAGGCCATGACTTTCACTTTCACATTCTTATATCACCATAGAGCGATGGTGATTATAAGAAAGTAAATGACAATAAATTGATACTGCTATAGCGATATAGGCTGACAGCAAGTTGGCAACGCCGTATGGTCAGGTACCTCGGGGTACCTTCATTCAGTGTTGCTTGATGCAAGTTCGAAAGTCTAAAATCCTACCCGACCAGATTGTATTCATTGGCTTTTATAAGTTTGACTTTAAGGTATCCTCAATGTGGAAATAAATCAAGGTTCCTAGTTGTATCTGTTATCACAAGTCAAGTTCTTCTAAAGTTTCCTGCTACTATATTGGCCTATACGGCTGATTCAAGAACTGTTCCATAGTAAGATGTTGAACTTAATATCTAATGTTTTCCCACTTCGTTTTAAACGCTGCTCGTTCGAAAACATTCCGAGCGACCGCTTGAAGAGTCACCATTTCCTAAAGATGCCTTGAGGCGAAGCACATGTTGATGAAGTCAGTTACTGAGAAAAAAAGAAAAAACAAAGTGAAGTGATTGGTGGTGAGCACATAATACACGCCATATAGACATAAATAAGACAACTCTTTAAATAAGATGACATTTTACTAAAAACTATCCTAAATTCTACTAAAAAAAACAGTACAAAAACATGCTAGATTTCTAATGGCGGCCTTATCGCTTAAAGCGATTTCTTCCAGGTAACCATGAATAATATTTTTTTTTTCAAGCTGACATCAAAAAGATACGCGAAAACACTAGATCAGCATCCTATTAGAAATTGATTTCCGCAAAGTAACGCCTGACTCCATGCCCTAACTGTTGCATACCTACAAAGGATTTAACTTATTGTCTCTTGTCCCAGGCTTGGCGTCCCTTGTACTGGCTCTTATTCCCCATGGGAGCTGCTATTCCGTTATCCAGCAAGTTGTTCTACACAACTCCTCGAGTAGGCCTACTGTACCGGACTCTGGCTGCGGCGTTTATCAAACCTGTCTTTGGGCTATTGCTGGCAATTTTTATGATAGGGATGGTGTTTAAAGTTGAAGGTAAGAGGTGAGAGTCAGAGGCATCATGATTATTTTGATGGCTGACAAAAGAAAGAATGAAAGAAATTTATTGGTACCAAAAACTACTTAACTTCATACTTATTATCTAAAAATCATGGTCTTCCGTTGGTGCCGGCTGGTGACGTCACGCACGCACACAAGCTCGTGCATAAACGCTACGAGACTAAATTAAAATCATTTTTTTTCCTCTACATCATACTAATCTAGAAGTTCAATCCATCAAAAACGCATTTCGATTTCTCAGTCGACTGGACCTGGGTTCGATTTTTTTCATTTAAGTTGAGGCTATACTTTCCATGTGGCCCATATAGATTTCAAAATTAATTATTTTCGAAAATAAAAGAATTATCTCATTAATCGAAATTACTGAGAAAATTAAAGTCGCTTTTTATTACTTGTGATAAAATTACTTGTTGTTTTTTACCCGACTGCGAAAGAAGGAGGGTTATGTTATTCCAGTGTGAATTGCCAAATAAATATTCATACGTGTATGTATGTGTATTTATTTACACCCTAGGGTGGTGTCAATAGGCCATGTATATAGGTACATCAAAATTTTAAAAAAAAACAAATTAAGGATGATACTAGGTTTAACGAGTTAGCAGTCGGGTTCTTTTGTTCTCGCTTCTAACCACTTGTTCTAAGTATGGCTTGTCTTGCTACAGGCGTGTATCGCGGCCTCCTGTCCTGGCGGTGGTGGGCGCCGCTTAGTCGAGTCTCGTACTGCGTGTATCTGGTACATTTCGCGTATATACGGATCACATACGGAGCTATGCACCATCCTATACGCATATCCTATATCCGTGGAGTGAGTATTGTTAGCCTAATGGACTATCTACAGGGAGTCGTTTAATGGGCTATCTACAGGGAGTCGATTAATGGACTATCTACAGGGAGTCGATTAGCGGCACGTCTCATGATTCGCCACATGTGACGCAGAGATAAGCTAGAAGACCAACGGAGCTAGGAAGCTCACAGCAATGCCTGGTTTGAGTGTATTATACAGAATTTTCGGTTAGGGGTGTACTAAGCCGAACACATACACATACACATCCTTAGAAACAACTTCGACTATGGGACCAACTCTGAATTTGAGAACAAATTAGCTGTTTCATTCATTTTCCATCCACACATTTCCTGAGGATGCTTTGTGCTAAGGCGAAACACGTGTAGAGGAAGTCGGACATTGAGGAATCTTTCCCTAAAGGTGAAAAAATAAGGTGAGGAGTGGCGGTGTGAGGAGGCACTACACCATGAAAACAAAAATATTTTTTGATTTCTCACTCTAACATCAAGACGAGGCGGAAAAACACTAAATATCTTGTATATACCATCTTATTATAAATTGATTTTCGCAAAGTAACGCCTGACTCCATCAATTATCTTCATTCATTCAATATTTTTTGTACGAAGCAGCTGATTTTCTTTTCTAATTCAGGGTTGGTCTCATTATCACACCAGAGAGAATGGAAATATATGCGTATGGTGCAAAAAACTTAATACGTTATAAAAAATAACAAAATGTGTTCCCATTGTTTCAGAAAACCGGTTTTCACTTGTACCTGATTGATGTAAAGGTCCAACTATAGTTGCGTTCACATTCGGTTAATTCATCAGGGATGAACTGAGTCTTTCGTGTCTTCAACGATGACACGTCTCGCACTCACAACTATAGTTGGACCTTTCCAACAATCAGGTACAAGTAAAAACCTGTGTTCTTAAACAATATGAATCAAACACGCGTTAGTTTTCTAAATAATCGTCAAACAAAATATGTTCATATTTGATGATATTATTTTCAGTGTGAAATGGCGGTGTTTAAGGTGTTGATGGTGTACATTACTGCAACCTTGCTCTGGCTGACGATAGAGGCGCCACTGGCGCAACTTATGAAAGTCTTCATTACGAACAATTTTGGAAGTAAGAAGACGGATGATGTTAACAAAAATAATATTTAAAAAAATAAATTATAAACATTGAAAAATTAAATTGTCGCATTATAAATAAATAGAAGAATTAATATATAAAAATCTTTGATTAAAGGAAACAGTATTTGTATTTTTATTTAGCCTTTTTAAATATATGTCGGAACGGCTGGCCGATCCGCGTCAGACATGGTTGTTACTTGTCTTCGGCGTGGGTATTGCGGGCGAGGAGAATAAAATATCGCACTTACAAAGAATCGTCAATATAATGATGAATTTACAATAAGTAGTCTCGGAATAAGTAGTGGACAAGTGTTCCGCTTGGTAACGAACGCTCTCACAACCCAATGAAAAGTAAGTCCCTCGGAGCATGTCCGCGCGCTCTCACTAGCGCCTCTGCCGGACGGTATCCGAAACTCTTACCGACCGCTTATTGGTTGCCTGACGTAACACGCCATCCGGCCAATGACCAATCAGTGAGCAGCGCACGTCACCCAGAGTTACACAAGAATGGGCGCCACTTCCAACTCTAGTCCACTAAAGCTAAACTAGGTGGCGCTTAAACTAAATAATCTTAATTGTCCAGCCCATGCGCCGTCATATATTTCGTGTAAATTGTATACTTAATAAATATTTTAATTCGTAGGAGGAAGTTGTCTATATAAAATTATTTTTGCTGATGAACCATATTCTTTTTATTTGCTAAGTTATGATTAAAGTTTCTAAAATATTATTATATCAACATTTTTTTTAACTCATTTAATCATAGTACACTATAAAATTGTAATACTACTTATTCTTATTAAAAATGAAAGCTGTTTGATTTTCTTTCACCTGACTTGCTAACTTCTACTGTTGAGAATAACGTAAAAAGTTGTCCCAACAAATGTCAGTGTTACTGGTTGGGAATTAGTTTTAATATAATTTTCCCAGCGAGTAACACCCCCAATTGTCACAGTGGTACTCGTTGGGAATTACATTAAAAGTATTCCCAACGAGTAACAGTGTAACTGGTTGGGAATTGTTTATAGATTTAGGCGCCAACGAGTCACAGTGTTACAGTTGGGGGTACTGAAGTAGGGTACTTACCAACGAGTAACAACTCGTTGGTACTCGGTATCTGCATTATGCAGGTTTACTGCATCTAACTTTACCTTTCTCTGTCACACGTACGACGAGCGGCAAGAGTGCGAGTGAGAGGGTCGCAGCCGAGACACAGTTTTTTAACTAGTACGGATATACAAAGTGTAACAGACCAACCAAAGTAAACCCATTATAGATCAAAATTATGCAAAATTCAAGAAAAAATTCTGCGTCCTCCATACAACTTATCCGATAACGTGACCAATTTTTGTTTGGAGAACCTAATATTATTTCGAGAATTTTTTAAATTTTTCTTCTGCAATGGGCTCACTTTCATGTGTAGACTAACACCCTTAAGTATTGCCACAGCTTTCTGTTACACGTTGTACATATTCGGATATAAAATATCTTTGAATATATTTTCACAGTATTTGCAGGTTTTCACCGCATATTTTGACATTTTATGACATTAAATGTTATGATACAATAATAGCCAAATAAACCCTAAACATGAAGTTTGTGACGTCATCGCCAACTATTTCCCAAAAGGAACTAGGGGTCCCATACGGTATTATTTAGGCCCGATCCAATGCTTTCCTATGTGAGTTTTGTTATCTATTTGTCAGTATTGTGACGTCAACGCCAACTATTTCCCAAAAGGAACTAGTGGGTCCCATACGGTATTATTTAGGCCCGATCCAATGCTTTCTTATGTCAGTGTTGTTATCTGACTTATCGCAAACGGCTGGACCGATTCGAGAAATTGTTTATCGTTTAAAAGTTCATACTTGGAACCTGGAAGAGATCACTATTAGCGATAAGGCCTCCGCTTGTTGCACGTAATCATAAGTATTATTAAGTTTATGTATTATTTATGTGTACAATTTACAATAAAGAGTTTTCTAACTATCTGTGTGCTTTTAAAGTAGTCTTAAAATTAAGTGTTTATCAAAATCTTTTATGGTGAAGGAAATCATTGCGAGTAAACCAACTCTTCAAATAAGGCTAAAACTCTTCGAATATTAGTGAAGAGTGGGAGAGGGAAGAGTGGTAAAGATAAATCTGCTATGGAGCATATCTGTCATTAAGAGTAGGTACCCATGTTTTTTGTTTGACTCACTTTAATACAAAAATATTGAGAAATCTTCAATTGAAATGTCATGGAAATTGACTGCGATGGTAACTTAAGCCGCGGCGCGGTCCTGTGCGAAACTATTTCACGGCGACGATACGCGCGTTTGCCTGGCCCACATTTGTGTAATCGCGCTAAGGTGAACATATCTTCCTCTTTTTTGTAAACAAAATTGTAAAAACTGTGTGGTTTTTATTAGCGAAATATGTTATAGAACTCATAACGTCCCACTACTGGGCTCTGGTCTCTCCTATGAAGGATATGTAGGCCAAAGTCTACTACGATTGACCAAATTGCGGGTTGAGGACTTGACTCGTCTCCGACAAGCAAGTTTCCTCACGGTGTTTTTTTTCATCGTTTCAGCTTGTGGTAATTAATTACATTACACGTATAATATGCTCAGAGGTGCAAGCCTGAACTTGTGATTGAATCCGCGCCCTTTTGCTTGTGAGGCAAGACGTTCGCCGACTAGTTTACCACTAACTTATTTGATATATACAGACCTAAATTATGTTAAATATACAAATTTGTACATAAATTAATATTCCTTAATTGTGAGACAATAAGAACACTGAATATAAACAATATCAGTCAAAAGGTTACCGAAATACAAGGTCAAACAAATTATGCTCCGGAACACATGTATTTCAATATACAAAACGTAAAATAAAAAATATAAGCAGTATCATCTGGTATCGTAGTCTTACAAGTGAAAGGGCACGGGTTAGATCCCAGGTTCAGGCATGCACATTTGAATTTTCCTCTCATTATGCACATGAGAGGAAAATTCAAATGTGCATGTGAGTTACCTAATTGGGTGAGTGAGTTACCTAATTGGCATTTTTTTTATCAATGACGGATAAAATTTCGTATAAAATCAAGTTTTTAAAGATTTTTAATAACTTTTGATTATCAGTGAAGCTCTTGAGTTTGGTCTGCCTGGTGGACTATGGCCTTTAACCCCGTCATAGGGGAGATCCGTGCCCAGCAGTGGAACGCTATTGGTTTATAAGACTAATTGTATCGTGGTGGTTCGAGTCGTTCTAGACGGTGAAAGTTTATGTAAATAATAGACCGAGCGACCGAAGTGTCGATGCTACAAATCAGGTAATATGTTTTTCACGCTATCAATCAATCAATCAAATTCTTTATTTGCACAGTCAGTTGTCAAATAATTTTACGATTATTTTTTTAACAGCCATTAAAGAAAAACAATTGAACGCATTTCCGTCAAATTATAAATGATTCATAAGTGGTTTACTGATTTTAAATGTCGTACAAGCACAAGTGATTCCGAACGTCCAGGACGCCCGGTTGAGGTCACTACTCCAGAAATGATCGCTAAAATCCATGACATAGTGTTAAACGACCGAAGAGTAAAAGTGCACGAGATAGTTGAGGTAGTAGGCATCTCAGACGAACGTGTGCGCAATATCTTACACCAACATTTAGATATGAGGAAGCTCTCCGCGAGATGGGTGCCGCGTTTACTGAATGTTGATCAAAAACGCGTGCGTGTGACCACTTCGGAAGCAAGTTTGACGTTGCTTTGACGGAATAAGACGTTTCTTGCGACGTTTTGTAACAGTAAACGAAACATGAATCCATCACCTTACGCCCGAAAACAAACAACAATCGAAATAGTGGATTGCTGCGGGTGAACCAGCTCCGAAGAAGGCAAAAACAGTTTTATCGGCCAATAAAGTTATGGCTACAGTTTTATGGGATGCCCGTGTAGTTATCCATATTGACTACTTAGAGAAGGGTGAAACAATTAATGGCGCTTATTATGCCACTTTAATAGAACAATTTCACAGAATTTTAGCTGAAAAACGACCGCATTTGGCAAAGAAGAAAATCCTCTTTCACCAAGACAACGCAACGAGTGCACACCTGCGCGATTGCCATGGCCAAATTTCATGAGTTGCTTTCTCATTCACCATATTCGCCAGATTTAGCCCCTTGCGAATATTTTCTGTTTTCGAATTTAAAGAAATGGCTTGGTGGAAAAAATTTAGCTCCAATGAAGCAATCATGCATGAAACCAACGCCTATTTCGAAGGGTTGCCTAAGTTTTATTATATGGAGGGGATCGAAAAGTTAGAGACACGCTGGATGAAGTGCATTGAGTTAGAAGGAAACTACGTTGAAAAATAAATTTAAATTTTTAAATAAATATCACTCCTTATTTAATTTTTACCAGACTTATCACTCCGCCCTCGTATATGTATGCTTGTTTGCCTGCAAGAAAGTTCGTACTCACGTAGAGGTCGAACTATCAACACGAGTACAATCTAGACGATACTTGATACCAAGGTTACACGGATTTTCAGAATATAGACTTTGACATCGGTGATTTTTGGTTGAGGAGAAAGAGCCCGATTTGACCCGAAAATTGAAAAATTTTCCTTGAAAATGCAAAACCCATGACGTATCTATATAAGTTGATTTTATTACCAAACAAGGCTTAAAGTAATGTGGCTATGACACGAATCGAAGATGTTAGTTTCCATGGTTACTGATTGTTTATTTTCATCAATAAAACTCTTAACAGTTTTTGACATATTATAAACATTTCAAATTTAATTTAATGTATTCAGCTCTAAATTGTTAATATTTTAGGTATTTACATAGTTGCTTAAACAAAGGTATAATTAAGTACATATAATTATGATCTATTTATATTTTAACACCTCTGTACACAATTTTACAATAAAGATTTCTGATTCTTATTAGGTATTAACATTTTTGAAAAGATAATTAATAATAGATATTTTTATTATTTTATTTTTTAAGTCACAAGCTCGAAATATTTAAAGCCGGACTAATTTAGTTTCAACTGACATTAACGTAAATTATTTGGAAGTATTATTATTTCAGTCGTTAATCGATACTACATAGTAACTTTGCTATTTAATTTTAGACATAGTTACATTTATTGATTTAATCTAAATTATTGTAATGTGATTTGCCTAGTATAACATAAGTTGTTATAAGGCCAATAATTTCATGTCATATAACGATAGCAAGGTCAACAGTTAGCAGAACTACCATTTTTAGTATAATTGATTGATAGTGCATAATTATAAGTACCATTACATTAACGACTAGCCCCTATTGTTAATCCTGGTAATAAAAACTTAGTACGCACATGTCTAAGTACATACACGAAGATGTCATGTTTTCTTCAGTTATGGCTCAAATGTCACCATTGTCACACATTCCATTGTTTGCTTTATTATCCACCAAAATTTATACTAAATAAATATATTAAATTACAATATAGAAATATATTGTGAGCTAGTAATATAACAATATTTTACGAAATAAGTGAAATATATACAATTTTAAAACTTTAAAATATAATTTATTAAAAATTATGAATAACTAGTAAATTTGATTTACTGTCGCTGATAATATTCGAATGAAATACTCACAAATGTATTTGTATTAGATTTATTAGTAAATAAAATCATTATTTTGTCTGACATTAGTAAAAACGGCGTTAGTTATCTGTCTAGTTTTTTAACCAGTGCTGTATGCTTTACCTACATCTAAATAATAATAAAATATAAAATTCCTTCGAGGACAGTAACCATGAATTATTTGTGTGTGATTTTAATAGTATTCATTGTCGTCAATTCTAGTGCAGATGTTTATCAGCTAAGTGGTAAGTATATTTTTTTAAGTGTATTTTTTATTTATCAGCTAAGCAACAGTTTTACTAACAATCTTAATAAAAGAGTAAGTCCTGACTGACTGATATTTGCTAGGAATCAACTAGCATAAACCGCTGCAC
Organism: Ligdia adustata; assembly: GCA_947049295.1. NCBI lineage: Eukaryota > Metazoa > Arthropoda > Insecta > Lepidoptera > Geometridae > Ligdia > Ligdia adustata. The sequence goes on from OX346229.1 coordinate 12,418,121, forward strand.
CTGGAGACATGAAAATAGTTGTTTCAAAAACGTATAGAGCCCCGGCCAGGACAGTGTACATGATACCTTAAATACGTTAGGGACTATTAATATTTAATATATCAACTAAATTCAAAATAACGAAACGTACAAAATTAATTTCGAGTCTAAATATTTCCATGTTATTTACGCAAAAGGGTGATTTACGCGTTTTTTATTGTGTCAATTTTGACATTTGTGGCGGGTGGTACAGTTTATAGACCAATGTGACCGTTGGAGTCAAAAAATACATTAATCTTCCAGGGATTCTATAATTCCACTACAATTCACAGCATTTAGATATTTTTGTACACAATGAAGGAGGCGACTGACGCATTTTTCATTAATACACAGAATTAATCACATCTTTAGGCATTTTTTGGTAGACGTAGGTACACCATCCTATCCTATCATAATAAGTAGCTATTTATTAGTACTCTTTGCACATGACAGCTGTTTTAATTCATATATTATGTATTTTTGTAAACACACGAACCACACTTGAGAATGTCAAGGAACACATTATGGCTGTTTTTTTCAGTCATTAAGTCTGAATTACTGATTAAACAATTGGACTGATTTTGATCAAATTGTATTGTAGATGGGCTAGAAAATATTATTGGTATTTTAGCCAAAAACATTTTCTGATCCTATAATCTTGCGCCTCTAAAAATCGGATAACATACTAATAAATAATTATTTTTCAAATGTAACTAACTAGCTTTTTCAGTTATTTTCGATTTAAAAATCAAACTTTTTAAACGAGTTTTTTGAAATTGAAATATAACTTGATAGGTGCGGTGCACCATACAGTAAAACAAAAAAAATTAAAAAATCTAAGTTACTATTTCACTTTTTACATCCCCCTGACTCGGTTTTTAGTTTTTTTTTTCAGAAATTCGACCTCTATAGTTTTTACGTGTATATTTTGCAGGTAATTAACTGTACTGTTTATATCCCATAGCGATTCTGGCTAATCCACGAATCTGTCGAATCCCGAATCTGTCCTACGAGTATACCGAACAAAGGATTAGTACGAGTTTAAAACTATTACCCATTGGGAATTATTTTAAAACATTCATAATTATCTAACATTTAATTATTATTTACATAAAATCTACTACATTAACATAAACAAAATGACTAACTATTAGGTCCTTACATATGAAATTGGCGTTTTGTCGTACTGGCCACTTCCAATTCTTCATTGGCAACTTTAGTCTCCGGCCGTCCACGGGGCTTGTTCTGCAGCCCAAAATTTCCAGAACGAAAACGTTGGAACCAAAAACGCACTGGTACCACGGTGGAACTCGTACTCGTAAAAAACGCGATATTTCAGGTTTTCCATTTTGTAAACTGCGTGACGCAAAGAAAAAACCAAACGAGGACAAAACAAATGAATTACGGTTTTCGAAATACAAATGTATGAATAAATGGCTGTATAAATTTGAAATTGGAATCCCTAACCAAAGAAGAGATATTTGAGATCAAATGGGCAAGTTCGGCAAAACGCCAATTTTATATGTAAGGACCATAATAACAAAAAAAAACAGAAAGATTACCACCTATAGACCATTTAAAATCTACAGATAATCCAAATGCTCCAATATCCACGACCAGAGAGCAGCGTGCCCAGAAAGTCTACTATTATGTTTTGTTTATTATATATTTCTTATTTTGAACGCCCTCTAAGGGTTGAGTATATAGGGCAATTAATGTATAATTATGATTACCACGCTGAAATAAGATGAGCTCCCACTCATCTTATTTTCCAAAACTTATCGTCCCCACGGCAAATGGCTCAAATATTATAACCTTTACCGAGGCTAGTAGCTCTGTGTCAAAGAAAGATGATGATGGCTCTAATGTGTCAACGCATGCCGCGTCCCACACGAGAGGCCTACCTTCATCAAGAGAAGTGCATCTTTAGCCGATACTCGGAAATCGCTAACCGGATTCCGGGTTGAGTTGAGTAAATTAGGTTAGGTAGGTTGATTGATTTAGTCTGTTTTCAGACGATGAGTATTCTCGTCTCCCCCCGGTGGTGTCCATGGCACCTTGGTCCACTTGTCTCCGACCCCCCAGCGGACGATACTGCACTGCATTCCTCACCTACGTGGCCGACGGAGACAGTACAATGCTCACCATGATGCAGGTCAGATGATTTATTATGATTTTGAGATTTCTTTACTATATGAAAATTATAATATAAGAATCAGTTCTTTAAACCTTACAGCTGGACTTTATCCCAAATTAGATGTATACAGGATTACCGGCTAGGGAAAAGTGCTCACTATACTCACCATTACAAATAACTTTTACTATAATAAATATAGTATATATATATATATATATATAATAATACTAGCTGTACCGGCGAACTTCGTACCGCCTAATAGTTATTTATGTTTCCCACCTTTTAAACCTTCCCTGGAGTACGACAAACAATTCAAGACCAAATTCAGCTAAATCGGCCCAGCCGCTCTCGAGTTTTTGCGAGACTAACGAACAGCAATTGATTTTTATATATAAGATTATTTCCTCGTCGATGTATGACACCAATCTAAATACGAAAAACAAAATCAGCTGTACCATAAAAAAAAATCGGTCGTCAGATTGAAAAAATGTATGAAACAGCAATTTTTTTCTCAAATTCAGGGTTGCTCCTACAGTAAAAGTTGTTCCTTAGGATGAGTATAGCGACCCACTTTCACTTGGCTTGGCACAAACCTAAACAATAATAGTGTATCTAGTCAGATATTACATAAGGTGCAACTCATGGTGCAACTCTGGTTACAGTTACGCATTATATTTTCAAATCCAAAACACAGTAGATCACAGCAAAGTCTGTCATTTGTGTCCTGAGATAAGTCCTAAGTCCTTGGACTCGCTGGACAGTAACTCTTCTGGAAACTTCGTTACATAAGCTGGGGCGTAACATTTGTTGAATTGTAGAGAACACTGCTCGGTGGCTCGTTAGCTGACGAAGATATTACACCTCAGACCCTTAAGTAAAAGGCCAGACAAAACTGAATAATGCAAGCAGATGTCATTGCAAATATTATTATTGTATATAGAATATGAATTGAATGGAACACAAAAACTCTTACTCAGAAACAATCAACAAAAAGCTTTAAGTATAAATTATACTAGCTGCGCCTCGCAATTTTACCCGCGGTTGATATTTGATTATCCCATTGGAACACTTCAATTTTTCAGGATAAAAAGTAGCCTATATGTTAATCCAAGGTAAAAGCTATCTTCCTTCCAAATTTCATCCAAATCCATTCAGCCACTTGAGCGTGAAGGAGGAACAACCAAACACACACATACAAACTTTACACTTTATTATATGATACTTAATATAATGATCTTTTAAAAAAATCTTGCCGGTTTTTATGAAGCAAATACTAAATACCATAAAGAGATTATTACAAAGTATTCAGAATCGTCGTTACTGATCATTTAACCTCTAAATGGATATTTAATGTTTACAGGTATACTTAAACGTAATTTTGCTTCATAAATCTATTTCCTGTCATCTGCCACTTTGATATCATATAAGCAAAGCAACTAACTGCGAGATAAAAGATACTGAACAAAACTATGTAAGAATTTAAGAAAATTCAGTAAAAGAGATGTTTTAATAATGTATGGAGCCCCGGCCACGACAGTATACTTTAATCTAGCAACCAAATTCAAAATAACGTAACCTATCGCAGAGTGAAAAATTAATTTAGAATCATAATATTTCCAGTTTATTTACGTTAAAAGGTGTTTATCGCGTTTTTGTTGTGTCAATTTTAACATTAGTGACGGCTTGGTACAATCGATAGACCAATATTTTTAGAATATAAAAATCTTCCAGGAATGCCAGAATTCTTCTACAATTCACGGAAATTCGATATTTTTGTACTCAAAGAAGTAGGCAACTGATGCAAGTTCATTAGTACATAATATTAATCACATATTTAAGCATTTTTTGTTAGATGTACGCCGTCTTAGCCGAAAATGAAACAACTCATTTACTCGTATACAGACGTACGAGTAAAGGACTTAATTCATTTTCATTCAACATCTCGTTTGGTAACAGTTGATCAAATTAAAAAAAAACACTGTATAATTCCAAAAAAAAAAAAATTGCAGTTTCATGCATTTGTTCGTAGTTACCTGTTTTTTGAGAAACGATTATCACCTCGAACTTCCTGCAAATAATTCGACAAAAGATGAATATAGCGATCTCTTTCGCTTGCATGAGAAGACATGTAATGTATGAAATATGTTTCCGTAATAATCGTTTATTACTTGTTTTTAGAAACTATCCGAACACACAAGTTCTCGCTTCAACCACACACGAGCTCTTTTCGGCACATGCCTTACACACAATTGCAAAGACTATGAAAATTATACAAACTCGGACCCAAGGACCTACCTTGAGATATGCCTGAACCACACAGTATGGGAACAGTACAGATTAAAGGTGAAAGTGGAAGAAAATGTAAATTGTCACGAGTATGGAGAAAAAGGACCCGATGCAGGACCTGCTGATATGGCAGTAGCTGGCCTGTTGCTGGCGTTGGTGGTGCTCAACATAGTCGGAAGCTTGTTCGATGTCTTTTGCCCAACACGGTGGAAGAGTGGATTTGGTAATCTACCTTTATTGTATGCACGCAAAACATTAAATACAAAATAACAATTCTATTAAAATATAATGCTACAAATTACGAATTTATGGATGAATGGAGATGCGATGGAGACAATTTATAATTTGAAATTGTGATTTTCATCTAAAGTGTCACTGTTCAAATTTTGGCATTTGGCCAGTGTAAAGTTCAGTTTCTAACAGTGACAATATAGAGTTGAAAACCTTGTAATAAATAATCATAGTATAGTTAGCGACGCAGTCTACAGACCTCAAATCGACTATCACAAATTTTTTCAAATGTTACAAGTATAACGACAGTATAATATCCTTTGTTTAATTGGTATGGGTTTTGTTTACAGCTGGTCAATTAGTTCTATGTTTTTCAATATCTCGCAATTGGAGAATATTAACAGCTCCTCCAGGAGGTTCCGATCCAAGACTGGAAGAGCTCAAAGGAATTCATGGGATCAGGTAAAATAAATTAAAATTGTATAAAATTGATGTCAAAGTTATTTAAGTTGTTTACTGACTGACTACGGATATTAGATTTAACATTGAAATTTCAGTGTGTCACAAAAACATTAAAGACTTGACAGTTTAAATAATAGATGACAGATTTGACTAATTTTTCATCTACGAAATTGCCTTATTACGTTTTAAATTTGCTGACAAAAGACATCTGGAAATTGTTAATAATCGCATACAAAGAGAATTCAAATCAAGTAATGAAGTATTGTATCATTGTAAATAATTAGGCATCCATTGTTGTAATTCGTAATATTTCTAGCTACAAAACAGAGAAGCAGTTTTTGTAGTCGAATGAGTTGTCTATCAAACTCAACACAGGCTTATTTTTTGTGTAGTTTACGTATTTAGCTACTTGTATGACATAAGTCACAATTTTCTAAATATTTATTTATATTGAGTTTGTCAGATGCGACTATACATAGTTTGTAATTTGTAGGTAATTATTTTTATTTATTTTCTATATACTATAAATATATATTTATTTAGAAAATCAAATTGAATGAGTTATAAAACCACCGATACATAAAAAAAAATATATAAAATCACAATTAGTTCCTCCGTTTGGGAGCAACTTGCCACAGACACTTGAAATTTATAACGCCTGTCGTATTTGCGTCGTGGGTTAAAAATTAACGTCTGTTTGGTTCATTTTGTTTTATTATACGGATTTTCACACTGTTCAGATAGTTGAAAGGTCCAACCATAGTTTAGTTCACCTTCGTCATAAATTAAGGAAATTTCGCTGATTTTTATCAGGGTTATATATAATAAGGCGGTCGTCACAACAATGCCACGTCTCGCAGATATGTTCCTCACATTAGGCCGCTATTGTACCGTAAGCATGTGTCGACAGGGCCATATCTATGATCCTAGTGGTGGCGACGCACGCTGTTCTTCCGACAGTGTTGGGCTCTGACAATCCAAAGTTCATCGAAGATGTAAGTATTTTTGATATTTTTTATAGTATATCATGAATGTATCAAATTACTATATTATACCTACTATTGCATTTTATAAAGGATTTCATGCTGTTCATATTATTATATGCGTTTATTACAACCAAGTATGTTTCCCTGCTTACGCGACTGCATCATAGAGTTTTTTTATCCTGCACAGCTATGCAATTTCGAACGACCACTGAAAACAGCGATACTGTAGCCCTGGAAGGAAGGCTGCCGGAACACACCGTTAGGTGCTTGGCGACAGATTTTACAACTTGAGGGTGGTAGCTAGCCAGGGATGTAGGGTAGTAGTAGGGATAAACTTGCCCCTATATTCAACTACGCAGTTACAGATTCCTTTTTAGAATTAAGTATCCAAAGGGTAAGAACGGGACGATAAAAGACTTCGCTGTCCGTCTGTCCGTCTGTCACTACGTAGTATCTCATGAACCGTGATAGCTAGACAGTTGAAATCTTCGCAGATTTCTTTTGGCGCTTTAACAATAAATTCTAAAAACAAAACAAAATAAATATTAAACAGGGTCTCCCCTACAACGAACATGATATATGCCGTTTTTGTTCAATATCAATAACGAGAACATTTAGAAACTTGAACTTATGTTGCATAGGTAATGGCACGGCATTAGTGCGCGCGTCCTGTACGGCTGTAGTACTCCTACTGGGCCGATTTTTTTACAATCTTTATGGAGTGCACTATCTGTATAATTATATTATTTACCGACAGTAACTACTTTCCTGCTAAGAAGATACACTAATAATTAAACCTTGTTTATTTTAAAACGGTTACAAATTTAATCAACCTTTTAATCAACTACAAACGTATCGTAAGTCTATTTATTACTAGCTGACCCGGCGAACTACGTACCGCCTAACACTCGATTCTTTTTTTAAAATACTTATTCTTTTATTCGGGACATCGGGTCAGAAAATATTGCTAAATATTGATACTAACCCGGAACCTCTCCACTAACACTTAAACTTTATGGTATGGTGTTAAAGTTCAAATTGACGTTTAAGTAATATTAGGAATCGATTGTATGGGAGTTTAGAAAAGTGTTTTTAAACCTTTTCAGATATTTTTGATTTTTTTCTCTCCGTAAATATAAATATTGATACTAACCCGGAACCTCTCCACTAACACTTAAACTTTATGGTATGGTGTTAAAGTTCAAATTGACGTTTAAGTAATATTAGGAATCGATTGTATGGGAGTTTAGAAAAGTGTTTTTAAACCTTTTCAGATATTTTTGATTTTTTTCTCTCCGTAAATATAAATATTGATACTAACCCGGAACCTCTCCACTAACACTTAAACTTTATGGTATGGTGTTAAAGTTCAAATTGACGTTTAAGTAATATTAGGAATCGATTGTATGGGAGTTTAGAAAAGTGTTTTTAAACCTTTTCAGATATTTTTGATTTTTTTTCTCTCCGTAAATATAAATATTGATACTAACCCGGAACCTCTCCACTAACACTTAAACTTTATGGTATGGTGTTAAAGTTCAAATTGACGTTTAAGTAATATTAGGAATCGATTGTATGGGAGTTTAGAAAAGTGTTTTTAAACCTTTTCAGATATTTTTGATTTTTTTCTCTCCGTAAATATAAATATTGATACTAACCCGGAACCTCTCCACTAACACTTAAACTTTATGGTATGGTGTTAAAGTTCAAATTGACGTTTAAGTAATATTAGGAATCGATTGTATGGGAGTTTAGAAAAGTGTTTTTAAACCTTTTCAGATATTTTTGATTTTTTTCTCTCCGTAAATATAAATATTGATACTAACCCGGAACCTCTCCACTAACACTTAAACTTTATGGTATGGTGTTAAAGTTCAAATTGACGTTTAAGTAATATTAGGAATCGATTGTATGGGAGTTTAGAAAAGTGTTTTTAAACCTTTTCAGATATTTTTGATTTTTTTTCTCTCCGTAAATATAAATATTGATACTAACCCGGAACCTCTCCACTAACACTTAAACTTTATGGTATGGTGTTAAAGTTCAAATTGACGTTTAAGTAATATTAGGAATCGATTGTATGGGAGTTTAGAAAAGTGTTTTTAAACCTTTTCAGATATTTTTGATTTTTTTCTCTCCGTAAATATAAATATTGATACTAACCCGGAACCTCTCCACTAACACTTAAACTTTATGGTATGGTGTTAAAGTTCAAATTGACGTTTAAGTAATATTAGGAATCGATTGTATGGGAGTTTAGAAAAGTGTTTTTAAACCTTTTCAGATATTTTTGATTTTTTTCTCTCCGTAAATATAAATATTGATACTAACCCGGAACCTCTCCACTAACACTTAAACTTTATGGTATGGTGTTAAAGTTCAAATTGACGTTTAAGTAATATTAGGAATCGATTGTATGGGAGTTTAGAAAAGTGTTTTTAAACCTTTTCAGATATTTTTGATTTTTTTCTCTCCGTAAGAACCATCCTCGTACTTCAAGGAATGTTCTAAATAAACAATTAGCAAAATAAGTTCAGCTGCTCTCGAGATTTGCGATTAGCAACACATTCAGTGATTCATTTTTATTTTTATAGAAGATACGAATGAGGTTTTTTTATAAATAAATATTTTTCAGTTATACGACACTGTATATATCCACGTGATTTTGAACGGCACAGTGATCATGCAGACCTTCTTCTTCCTCTCTGCCTTCCTGCTGGTCTACTGCTGCCTGCTTCACGAGGAGACTTCTCCGGTCTCATGGAAGATGCTGCCGATGGCTGTAATCATGAGATGGCTCAGGTATATTGCAACTGTCTTACTGAAATAATCATTTCGTCTAATGCGAGTATCAAGTTACTTTACATACATACATATTCTTTAAAAAAGTGGTTACCGAAATGCCGAATGCTTCCATTAGCGAAGTTGCAGCTAGAAATATTATTTTTATATTAGCAAAAAAAAAACAAATTTATTTTATTGACTTCAATTAAAATTACATAACAATTGTTACACAAGCTAAAAAGGTATGTATGATTGATATTAGATCTGACTAAAAAGTGGCGGCTTCCGAATGTGTGGTTTCCAGTGTCCGGCGCAATGACGTCAATGCATATTCTGCTATCGCTGCAACTCGGTCAGCGCGGCATCTATGTGCAACGATGCAGGCGAAGCGTTAGCCTTGCGTAACACACTTATTTTAAATGAATACGAAATAATAATAACGTCTTAAGAGACTCGCTAGATGGTTGGATCAAGCAAGGGTCAGATACAGAGGGCGGTGATCCTCGATACGGCACGTATTGTTAGGAGATTCCTCTCTCTGTAGTCACTACCACCGGTAGCTTGGATCCTACCCCGCTGCTGGCGCCACTATAGGTTTAAGTTTATTTTAGAATAATTATTGTTTTACAAAGAATATAAAATTAAGAAATAAAAGAGAAGAGATAGATTATAGTTATTTTTTAGAGGTTTCATATTTGTGCCGTTTGCAGTAGAAACTTAGAGGACAAGGGGACCTAGCGCTTTTAAAATTATTTTTAGAAATATCAAAGTGGTGGCTTTTACTTTAGTCAAAAAATTAATATGTACTGCCATTCAACGTGGCAATGCAACCAGCATTCTTGGAACTTTCCCTTCTACTGGGGGCTTAAGCTTTGGTCTGGTGATCATGACGCACAACGCTTAGGTATGCGGTATGCGTTGCCGGACACTCAATCATATGAAAAACGTCGAGAATGTTCTCTTGTTCCGTCGCAGTATGCGTCCGCGGCGAGGGGCAAGCGCGGTGAAGTGGGGAGGTGTACTGCCGCACAGCGCGGCGTCTTTCTCGGTTCAACGCTGCGGTGTGCGGTGTGCGTCACGGGTGTGTGTCACTGAGTCAATATGGAATTGTTCGAAGACAATTTAATAGAATTAGTTCGCAACTATCCTTCTTTATATAAAAATAAAGACAAAAAACATAAAAGTTCAAAAATTGTTCATGTTCACGTCTACCTTTGTAGCTGCGGCAAAATCAACTGACCACCTCTCCGCAGGGACGCTAAATGCTGCGTCGTGACGCTGCGTTGCGGCGCATACCGCAGCGTTGTGCGTCATGATCACCAGACCAAAGCTTAATTATTAGATTATTTTTCCTTTGCTTTTTTGTTTTAATAAAATATAGCTTATTTTAAAAGAAATAAAATATATACCAAATAATAATAATAAAGTGGAATTTAGTAGGTACGTCCTTTATTCGAAAGTCGGTAGAAGATCAAAATCGGTTTATCTAGTCGGGAGCTACGACGGGACAGAGAGACACACAGACACCGTGAGACACGACACACGTACAATACCCCGTCGTTGTCGTATCGGGGGTTAAAGATACAAGTTCGTATAATACATTTAATTTGAATTCCTACTTTCAGATTGACACCGCCCTACGCCATCGTGTTAGGTGTTACAACAACTTGGCTGCCACGTGTCGGCACGGGACCCTTCTGGGATGTAAGTATTACAAACTAACATAGAATTTATGAGAGTGTCATTGAAATGTACTTTGGTATGCAAGGAACAATTAGGTAAAATCTTATAAATATATCAGTTATTTAAAAAAAATATATTTAAAAGTCTTTTTTTATTTCATTTTATCATAATATTACTAAATATTAATGTAATCTTCTAGATTGGTTTTTAGTTACGTTAACTGAAAAATTTGACGCCTGCTGAATCTCAACTGACTTGAAAAAAAGGAGGTTCTCAATTCGTCAGAATATTTTTTTTATGTATGTTTCCTATTTCTGTTTTTTCTTATGGTGAGACCGATTTGAAAAAATCTTATTTTTATTAGGTACCTTCCGATATGTCCCATATAAGTTTTAATAAAATCAGTGCAGTATTGTTTTAATTACAATATCTTTAATGTTCTGTATGTTCTGCAAAAATATGACTGTACATAGATATATCCTAATTTTTTAAATCGTAACGTTATACTTCCGAATTAAAGTCCATTTCCCGACACCGACCCTTCACTGTTTTCGTGTTTCTGATACATTTTTCGTTCCGGGCGTACCTTTTTTCACCCCCTAAATTGTAACGTATTTTTTTGTCGTTGATGTTAATCGCTTCACTATGATGTACGAGTATTTCAGCCTACACGTTTTATTATTTTGATAAAAGTTATTGAATTCGGATTTCAATAGGCATTGTATCAGCGCAAAAATATGACTGCTTAGGAAGCTTGTAACTTTAAAGTGACATAAAAGACTGAATAAAAATAAAACAGTAAAACCTAGATAATAATGTGATAGCTAGGAAAAAAACCTACTGGCATCGGACAACATTAAAAAGTTATAAAGAATATATTTTATTGTATGGACAAGTTGGCGCTCTATAGCTGACTTAAAATTAAAATCTAAATTCTGACACAATCCAAATAGCAGACTGCTTACTGACGATGTGTTTTCTTGCATATTTGTTTTTTTTTTTGTATTTTTTTTACTGGCGGCACTTAACTAGACCCTAGGACCTCTTATCTCTCTCAAGACAATCTCACGCGCTAGGCCACTGAGGTCACCATTGTTCTATTTTTTTTTTGTTGTCACTATTTTTTCGAATGGTTTTACTAATTCATAATTCTTAGACATAACTTTGAAAGAGAAGGCATCTTATAATCTATCTTATATTATGTTATAGTTAAATCTCGAGAATATCTAAACCGATTTTGCTAATTCTTTTTTTAGAATATTCCTAGAAGTACGAAGATGGTTGTAACGGAGAGAAAAATTGAAATAGTTGTCTAAAAAGGCAAGGCAAAACAATTGAGTAACGTTAGTTTTGTTTAAATATTAATGTCAATATTTGCCAACCCGGCGTCCCGAATAGCAAAATAAGTATTTATAAAATGACTACTGTTAGGCGGTACGAAGTTCGCTGGGTCAGCTAGTACCTCATAAAATCAGGAAGTGTAATACCTATTAAGTAGCTGTTGATATGTTTTTTTATTAGTGCTATTTTAACTAACTTATGTGTATTGCAAAATGAGTTTTGAAAATCTATCTAAGTATATCCTATATAAATATATATAACAATACAAAATTCAAAGATAGTCTATATATATATATAAATTAGTAACTCTCGACTGACTGACTGATTGATATTTGCTAGGAAACGACGTAGAGCCACGGTCTTATCTGAGGATCTCTATTTTTTTTCTAGTAGTCTAGGTCCATTAGTTTTTGTGATTATTCGTTAAGTACATACAAAAATACAAGTCTTTTAGTAAAAAAATATCAAAATAATTAAATAATGTTAGCATCTATTTTGTGCTGGCGGCCATTTTTGATTTGTAATTTATGTATATTTTTTAATTTGATACCGGTAAACGAATTCGGCACCGATATTGAGAGATAGAGAATAATATGTAATTTAACATTTAGTGGCGACGCGTCGGTCGTCTTGGACCCGATTAATTCACTTTTAAAAAGAAATCGGTTCATCGAGCTACGACGTCATAATTAAGTGCATAGAATTGATGTGAAACGTCAGAAAATAAAGGCCTGATCGAAATTTAAATACTTTATTTTTTGACCCTGCTGGAACGAGAGATCCTATTTTAAATCAACATTTATTTTGATTTCTTGGTCATCCAGAAGTGTACATTTTATTTTACCTGGATTTGGAATATTGTCTCATGTAATTTATTATTAAGAAAGAGGAGTAAAAGAAACTTTTGGTTTAAATAACTACCATATTAGAGGTATTATGTATATTTAGTATTGTTAGAGAGCTTCTATATCATTATATTTATAGTAAAGTTAAAGCAAAAAAGCAAATTTTATTATTAATTTTATAATGAGCAGTTGCTGTAATTCAATCATATATTATTGCTATTTTAAGATTTATATATTCCAAGGGCTTAAAAAGAAGTGGGTATATTCACGCATGTAAAACACTGCGCAAAATATTAACTACGCAGCCAAGATCGGTTGCCTATCGGTTGCCAAGGTCTTTTGCCAAGGTCTGTGGCCAAGGTCAGTTGTCAAGGTCGGTGGCCAAAGTTGATTGCTGGTTATTTTATAATTACCTAAATTTTATCTTGATTTAGTACATGGTGACACAAGAGAGCGAGTCTTGCCGCCGCAACTGGTGGCAGCATCTTCTCTACATCAACAACTACGTCGACGGCTCCCTGTGCATGCCGCAAACATGGTATATAGCATATTATGTATTAAATATAGGATTATCTTCTAGTGGTGTACTAAGCCGATAAGGGGATTACTATTCTTATCATTACAAACAATTTATAGATGCGCTGATGATGGTCGAGTGGTTAGTAGTTTCGATTGCCGTGCAAAAAGTACGAGGTTCGAGCTACCGGTAAAGGAAAACCATTGTGTGGAAACCATAGCACGGTGGTAGGACGCTTTTTTGGTTAGCATTTTGGCATCTATTAGTGTGTTCCAGCAGCCTTCTTTGAGAGCCGGTGTATTCCAGACTAGGCATACTCCATCTAAAGCTATAGTATTGCTGACTTCCGTGCTCATGCCAACTAATCCTTAGCTGTGTAGAATAAAAAAAAGCTTGAGTATGACACCAACTTACTCGTGAAATGTCAGCTGTTTTATACATTTTGTCTAGCTTTTATGTTACCGCTGATTTTGCTGACGCTGCAGACCTGAACAGCTGACCTTCAGAGTTGGTTGGGTTAGCTAAATAGGATAAAAAAATGGTTCATTAACACAAGTCCAATTCGTCAGGTACCTGGCAGCAGACACTCAGCTCTATTGCCTGGGGCTGATCATCCACGTGTTCTGTCGGAGCCCGAGGAGTAGGAAGCTGGTGATCTCAACTACCTTCGTGATTGGCATGCTTCTCCCAGCGCTCCACACTTACTACCAAGACTTGGACGGACCTTTGCTAGCGTCGCCTTCGTGAGTTAATCACACTAATGTTATAAAAGTTTGTGTGGGTTTGTTTGTTACTCCTTCACGCTCAAACGGCTCAACGCATTGGGATAAAAGGACTTGTTTCATTTTCGGCCAGGAAGGTGAACGTGTACCAAAAATGCCTCAAGATGCTGTATCAGTTCAATATTTCATTGTGTAAAAATGTCTAAATTCCGTGAATTGTAGTAAAATTATGACATTCCCGGAAGAATTTTGGATCCTAGGTTGACTCCAATGGTCTATTCTATTCTATATTTGATTTATGACCCCTGCGGTATAACCGCAAGACTTCAATGGTCACATTGGTCTATTAATTGTTCCAACCGTAACAAATGTCAAAATTGACACAACGAAAACACGAAAAGCGCCTTTTTGCGTAAATAAGGTGGAAACATTTTGGTTCAAAATTAATTTTATACACTGCTATAAGTTGTTATTGTTTTTATAAATTTGGTTGATAGATTAAACATTAAAAATCCGTAACGAATTTATGGTATCATGTACACTGTCCTGGCCGAGACTCCTACATTATTGAAATATCTCTTTTGTCACATTATCTATGTAACTTATACTCTGAATTAACACATGGACTACTATATTCTGAAATTAAAAAATAATTGAAATAAATCTATGGGATGATCAAATATGTACCACGAGTAAGGCGCAGCAGAAGAGCATTTATCTTTTCCTCGACAATTGTTACGATCAAAACAAGAATTTTAAAGACATACTAGTTCTTTAAAAAAAAATCAAAGCTGAAATAACATATGAAATACAAAAAGCACGAATTTTTGGACAAAGTTCCCAAGGAAAATGACCCTAATGGCATCCCAGAAATTAAAATTAATACTTTGCACTTATAGATACAAAGTTTCGGCGTTACAAACGTCACAGTTCTTGATGAGATACGTTGTGATAATACACGTTTTAGCGTTTATTTATCTTAATTTATAATATATATAAAGGTAATAAACATGGCTAGACAGATATTAAACCTTTACACCGATACCCGACACATAATGTTTCTTAAGGCGACGGGTATAGACAAACGCTATTGAGAATTGAGCCACGGAATAAACAATAGTATGTACTGATACTTACCTATGCCATGCCATCTGTTTGATTCTGGGCGAAACAAATGAGCGGGCATTGGCCTGCCGTCTATAATTTTGTCAACTGTATAGATAGATGGTGTCTTATGCACAGTTTGGATATTGACATAGAGTAATGTAAGTTCAGAGAAATAACATCGTACTTTTCTGAAAGTTAGGCCAAAGATTACTATTGTACAGAAGGTGAAGTATGTAGTAATTACTCAATTCAAATATAACTTTACTCATTATCGAATAATAATAACTCAATTTCATTGAAATTTTATAAAAATGATTTCTCGTACCACGCAAAAACATTTAAAAAAATTGAGAAAATTTCGTAGAAACTTTCGTTCGAGTTCGTTCGTTGAATATCGTGCGAGTTGCACCCTTCAAAATTCCGCCATCGTGAGCAGTTGGCAGCTCAAATCATTGATGACATTATTTATCAACAACGAGGTTCACTGGGTAAGGTAAAATTTACTTCAAAAAATTGTAATAAATAAAAAAAAATGCAAATTTATTTATAAGTCTAACTATTTTGACCGATTTTTATCAAACTTATATGAATACATTTTTCGTTAATTTTAGCGTCTCTAAGAAAACAGAAAAATACTTTAAAAAAACAATAACTGAAATAAAATGTTTCCCTTTTATTTCAGTTATTGTTTTTTTAAGTTTTTTTCTGTTTTAACGTTAAAATTAACGAACAATTAATTCACATAAGTTTGATAAAAATCGGTCAAAATAGTTAGATTTATAAATAAAAATATTCGATAAAAAAATTATCTAAAAAAAGTAAATTGGCGAAATCATCGATGAACGTTTACTTATAAAGATTATAAGAAGTGATATTTTTTGTTTTCGATTCTTCTTATCTCCCATTTGTATATTAGCACACTTCTACAAGTAGTGTCAAAATCACGGCAGAGAATGTTTCTAGTAAAACACAATCGCTTATAAGTATGTTATTACACGCACGCGGTAACTATCCTAGGAAAGAATATTATATATAATTATTCTCATGCTGCACTAGATGAAGTCTGACAACGTCGCGCACTACGCGAAGTGGCAGGGATGAGGCGGGCGCCGGGCACGCATGCAACGTCGCATAAAACGAACGCTACCCGCTAGCTAAGCCAAAGTGCTTTTCTAAATGAATACTTTTTAGTAGGCTCTTATAACATTTATCTTTAAAACTTCACTTACCTATCATTCTAAGACAAAAACAATACATTAGCCTGAAGGTGCCAATATTTCGATTAATCTACCTCAACATTACAAAGTAGATATTCCACGTATACCGAAAGAAACATGTTCAAAATAATGAGATAATGAGTTCTTCAAAAATATATTAAAATGGTTTGGTAAACTAAGATAAGCATTTTGAAACATCGTGCTTAAATTGAGTATATGTATTATATATTACATGATGTATTAACTTCCAACATGGCACAGTATACGGTAATGCTAGAAAATGGAAACAAAAAAGCATCTATTTGGGAACCATCACCTTAAATTAAATTCATACAAAATCCAAAAAAAAACTTAAATGCTCGTTTTCTCGAAGCAGCGTTTGTTCAGATACAGTGTTATGGCTTCATACGGCAGCAGCTAGTCTTTAATACAATAATCAATCAATCAATCAATGCAAATATATAAACATTTCTTTTCACTTATTTTGATTTGCTCATGAATCTACTGGACTGACTTTGATAAAATTATGTGAGATTACTTGGAAAGTACACTCAAAATGTGTATTAAAATGACGTGTAATATTACACCAAACTACGATTATATTTCTATTCAAGTCGGCCTCCACTACAAAATGTCAGGAGATTTCTAAAGGACACAGTCAAAAGTGGTCTCGGCGGTTCCGACAAATATTAATTATAAATTTATATAAAGATCGAAGTATATGCTATGGAAAAATAAATAATTTGGCAAAATTTGATACCAATTTTGACCACCTATTTTATATCATTTTTTGAAAATGATGTAACAATGTAGAGGCACACAAAGCCAAAATTGTTTTAATTATATTTGCTGATATTTTCTGTTCTTATCAACCGGACAAAAATTGCCATGTTTTGAATGAATTTCCTTGTCTGACATCAATTAGTATTGCCAGTTTACTTATTTTATTAATTCAATATATGTCTAATGGCGGTACAAAGAATTTCTTTAGCAATGTTTGTATTCCTATTTTTTTATACTACACTGCAGTATAACTTATATTACTGTCAGAAAATGCGACCACCACCCATACAAAAAATAACATCTCCTTTTCAATTTTACTTGCTTTGGATTCAGGGCCGCTGTGGACATGTTCGCAACGGATCGCACCTTCAACGAGACCTACAAGCGAGGCCACACCAACATAAATACTTACATCCTGGGAATAGCGGCCGCATACCTACTCTACACGCTGCAAATTAACAAATTCAACCCGGACACTTACAAGGTATAGATGGAGACTTTCTTTACAGTACTAACAATCACGATCAAAGGGGTACTTCGCAACGAGTAACACCCCCAAATGTAACATGGTGACTGGTTGGCATATAAAAAAAAAACCTATGTTACTCGCTGGGAATATTTTTAATGTTATTTCCAACGAGTAACACTCACACGTTGGGAATAACTTGAATTACCGGGCAAATGTCTCAATCAAGAAAAAATAAATAACTACCTACAAATAACTTATTGCAAACACACAAAATAAAATACAAGAGAAAGATTCTTACAAAATATAGTACTACAAGTAGCGGCCTTATCGCTAAAAAACTATCACTTCCAGGCAACCTTAACCTCTTCTTCTTCTTGAGGTGCTCTCTCCTGCTCCGAGCTCGGCTATCATCAAGTCAGCTATAGACCGCCAACTTGTCCATACAATAAGATATAGCTCTATTCTACCCTTTAATGTTGTCCGATTCCAGTGTTTTTTTTTTTCACATAGCTAACACGTTTTTTACTAGGCTTTACCGTTTAATTTTTTTTTCTGTCCTTTATATCACTTTAAAGTTATAAGCTTCCTAAGCAGTCATGTTTTTGCGCTGATACGATGCCTAATTAAAGCCTTTATTATGCAGAATTCAATAACTTTTTTCAAAATAATAAAACGTGTAGGCCTAAAATACATCATAGTAAAGCGATTGACACCAATAACCAAAAAAATACGTTACAATTTAGGGGGTGAAAAGAGGTAAGTCCCGGAACGAAATTTCTATCAGAAACACGAAAACAGTGAAGGGTCCGTGATCCTCTTAAGTCAATACAGATCTTGCTATAAAGAATAAGGTATTCTATCATGTTCTATTTTCCAGAGCTGGCGTCCTCTTTACTGGCTCCTATTCCCTGTGGCCGTGGCGATTCCTCTCGCCTGCAAGCTGTTCTACACTACTCCTCGAGTGGACCTGCTGTACCGGACTCTTGCTGCGGCGTTCCTCAGACCAGTGTTCGGGTTGGTGATGGGAGCCATTATTGTAGGAATGCTGATTCGATTGGAAAGTGAGTGAGACGTTAAGTGCCTCAGAAAAAATATTTTTTTTATCCTACGCAGCTAGGCATTTGTTCACAATCTCGCACGACCACGGAAGTCAGCGACTGTAGCCCTAGATGGAGCATGGCTAGTCTGGAATACACTGACTCTCAAGGAAGGCTGCCGGAAACACCGTTAGGTGCTTGGCGACAGATTTTACAACTTGAGGGTAGTAGCTAGCCAGGCGAGCGATAGGCAACGCGCTGCCATTGTGGTAGGGCGCCATATATAATGATATAAAAAGAAGACTCCTACTAATCTATCTTCTATTTATATGTATAAAAATCTATTGCTCTTAATTGTTTCGGTAAAATTCAATAACGGCTGAGACGATTTAGCTGATTCTGGTTTTGAAATGTTTGTGAAAGTTAAGAGAAAGCTTAAACAGCGAGAAACATACATACCTAACTGTTAAGCAGTATGGAGATTTATTAATGGACTCCAAAAAGGGTAAAAGTTCTCAATTCGTAGATAAAAAAAAACGTTTTTTTCCAGGTTTGTCTCAGACGCCTCGAAAGCGAAACACCTGTCGATCGATTCCATTTACTAGGCGGCCAGTGAATGTACTTGGGGCACACTAAAAGTTATGCACTTCTAGCTAATCGAAACTATTTGAATTTCGTTGTTATAGGTATTATATGCAAACGTTGCAACCTTCTTAGTTAAAAAAATTTGGCGAATAATCATTTGTAAATTTTTATTATAACACATCAAAATTCTACGTACGCAACGCATGTCGTCACCCATCCTGCACATAGCCCCGAAATAGGCACCCTGTGATTTCTGTACTTTCCCCAAAATCAAATATTTGTAAAGAGGTTTCACTTTAACCAACTCCGAAGAGGCAGTGGTAGCGTTCAATTAGCACGTAGAAAACATGCCTGCAGATCTGTGGTCCTTCTGTTTCAAAAAAATTGTTTGATCGCATGAAAAAAATTTAAAAATGTAAAAGAGAGTATTTTGAAAAGCAATAAACATAATATTTTGTTTATAACATGTTGTTTTTCTATACTTTTAGTGTGAGTTAATGTATAATGATGTTGTTTGTTTCAGATGTGTATCGCAACATCCTGGTCTGGAGCGGCTGGGTGACTCTCAGTCGCGTCTCGTACAGCGCCTATCTGCTGCATATTCCTTACATACGGATTACTTACGGAGCTATCCACCATCCAATACGCATATCTTACCTTCATGTAGTAAGTAAATTACTGCCTAAGCATAGTGAGATAGATAATCACCCCAACCCGGTCAGTCACGCCGACTAAACTAAAAGTTCCTAAAATTATATCATCCTTTTCTCACCTTTGGAAACAATAAGAGATGAGACAAATTTAAAACTGTCAAATTAGGTTAGTTTAGTAAGTTTGTCCTTCCCGAACCGGGGGTCTGTGTTTATTTACCAAAAAGTGTTGAACTATATACATAGCACGAAAAAGGCTAATACTAGGTATTCTATGTTATTAACGACGTGTAAGTTGGTGTAATACATACTAAGTTAGGCTATGAGTCCCAAGTCAAGCACTGGACTTGTATTTTGGGGCTCTAGTGCGGATGTAACATACACAGATTATGCTTCGACTAAACAACGTGGAAACTGTAATGACAATTAAATAAGAACAAATAAACTGTGGTGTAAACGTATCAACCCATAGCGTCCCACTGCTGAGCACGGGTATCCCCATGAAGAGGGTGTACGTTATAGTCCGCTATGCTGGCCAATTTGCGGTTTTGGCAAGCAGGTTTCCTCACGATGTTTTTCTTCACCATTTAAGCGCGTTTAATAAGGATGCACCTACACTAAAAGTACTAAAACAATTAGAACTCTTCAGTAGTAAGAATACTGGTATTCAGAATCACGAGTTCGATTCCCGGCTGATACATGTGTTGACAAGGGGTTGTTAGATATTTGGGGATATTTTAGTTCATTCCTGACACAGGAGAAATCTTTAGTAAAGTTATTCCTCGTTCGCAGAAAAATTGAATGTTTGATTGTGTATTTATTGCAAAACTGTTTCTTCAAGTTTACCCTGGTATAGTCGAATAAAAGAGATAACTAAAGACAAAGCATTAAGGACTTCGTATCCAGTTGCCAAAACCAATGAAAAAAAATAATTACTTAATAACAATATTTTTCGCACTCGCAAGATGCAAAAAATACACAAACATACAAATTAATGCAGCATTGCCAATCTCAAATGCTAACTTTCGCATTAATGGTTTTACGTAAAAAATATTTGATTTAGCCCGACAATATTTATCTCATATTATTCCAAAAGCCTTTTAAATGCTTACTTAGAAACTCTGCAATATGGCGACATATAAACGAAAATTTATTAGGTAATAACTAGAAATCCATAATATAACACCATGACATCTACCATTACTTTTGAGTCAGAAGTTACATAGGCAAATAATGCTTTCATTTGGACAGCGTTGAAGCGGCAATCTGTCAAACGAAGTTGGCTCGATCTTGTTCTCACATCCGGGCGGATTGCTATTACATATTAATCTTATGTATACAAATCTATTGCTGTTCGTTTGTCTCGCAAAAACTCGAGAACGGTTGGACCGATTCAGCTGATTTTGGTCTTGAAATGTTTGTTATCCTCCAGGGAAGGTTTAAAAGGTGAGAAACAGATATAACTGTAAGGCGGCACGAATTTTACCTCGGGGTCAGCAAGTGAAATTATAAAATTGAAAGTTACTAGTTTTGAAAAAACTAACTGGCATTATAGTCTAAAACAATATCTTCCAGGCAACATATTCATGATAAGTTTCTAAGAAAATAATATTTTGTATATTTTTCAGGGTGAAATAGTTGTGTTCACGACAGTAATGGTCTACATTGCCGCATACTTGTTCTGGCTGACGGTGGAGGCGCCACTAGCTAAACTAATGAAAACGTGCTTCAAGACAACACCTAAAGGGGACAAGAACAGCGATGTTCATAAAAAAAATACACAAGATAAGCATAAGGATACTTTTAAATAAACATTTGATTTTTTTTTAAAGTTTGAATATTATTTACCTAAACTATAAAAGTCGTGAACTGTCGATTATTTTTATAACATTGTAAATAATTAAAAATGTATCTTAAAATATTTTTTAAAATTAATTAATATTGGGCTCTGCGTGGTTGTACCAAGAATTATTGAAATCAGACAGTAAATGGCGTTGTAGTGTTGGTTTCGGGTACCTCGACGACCAAAACTATATGTAACTATAACTATCTAAATACCCCCTGATTTCCCTTATATATAGTTTCGTCGAGATCGGTTTGATACTACGACTTGTACGCGACTAGGAAATTGCATGGCATCCATACAAACAAACGTAAGAATCATTTCCCAGACTCAAAGCAGAGACATTTCGCTTGCGGTCACTTAAGAATTTTATAATATCATGTTTTATTGGGTTTCTATAATAAATTATCCTGTCAAAAACATGTACAAAATTGCCTATCTCACAGCGCAGTATTTTGCCGTAAAATTTTGTAAAATCGAATGTAAACCTAGTCGGTTAATTCAGTACCTAATCATATGTATTCATGACTATCTACTAACCATTTTGTCATAAATGTACCGGGCAAGTGCCTTTATAACGAAAAACTAAATGATTAAGTGCAACAAAAATATGCAGATACATTAACTACAGACCATTTAAGATCTACAGATAATCCAAATGCTCCAACCCACCATCACCACAGCAGCGTACCCAATATAAAAGAAAATTTAAATTAAAAAAAATATGTGTCATAAACTGATGCCGTTTTAATTTTTAATTTTAATTTTATATTAATTTTTCATTCATTTCTTTATTAAATTTATTAAAGACTTGGCAAATGCACACATCATCATACGGCGGTCTACGGTGTAAATAAAATAGTCCACCTATAGGTGTATAGGTGTGTTCAATTAAATACAAAAGACAAAGCGTTCGTATTAGTATTATTTATATATCCCGTACGTATGCAAACCTGCAGAATTTTGTCGATCAAATAAACATTCCTTTAGATGAATATTAACTAACACTGAAAATATTTTTAACCCTAAGATAAAACTAACCCTATACATATACTCTAATGTCCTATTTATACGAGTGGATTAAAATAAGTAATTTAAAAATGTCTTATATTACGTACCTAGACTATTTAAATCTATTGCAAGCAACAATCGAAATAACATTAAATGTAATCCAAACATTTACAATAGATAAACAAGATAACGATCTAGTCGGTACTCACGTATAACAAGTTCAGCTAACAACTTCCCTTACACACATATATGTAGGCATCACTATACAAATGCATAATTACACACAATAAGATAGAGTGATCATTCAAACCGTTTCACAAAGGTACCAGTCATCTGTGAATTGCGGTAACAGATTGCGCCACAATTTAAATCCAGTTTGAACATTGCTGTGAGACATGGCGGACGCGGAGCAAATTATCCGAGATTTACTCACCAAAATCGCCGCCGAACAAGACTTTTCTAAAAACTACGAACTTAAAGTGAACCCAATAAGCACAGATGGAGCAAACTATACCTCACATCTCTACATTGCAACTATTTCTGAACCGAAGAAACAACTAAATCTATTCGCCAAACTTGCGGCTATCGGTGAGAAACTGCGATCTCAATTCCCTATGGACGTTTATGGCATCGAAAGGCTCTTTTATACAAAACTAGCAAAAGCATTTCAACGGGTGGAGGAGGAAAGAAATATTGCCAAAGAACACAGGTTCAAATATCCTGCATTTTACGGATGCAACGGTAAACTCAACGAAGAGACTATCGTGTTGGAAAACTTAACAAATGCAGGGTATTTAAGTTATGATAGATTCAAGACTGTCACTTGGGAGTATGCCGCTGCAGCGATCACGGAACTGGCAAAATTCCACGCCCTCTCTGTGATCTATCAAAACGAAAATCCCGAAGAATACGAGAAAGTGCTCGAAGAAACTAAATTTGTAACGAGAGATGAAGAACAAACTAAACCAGTTTGGGCATCGTTATCTGATAAAGCAATAAATGCGGTGAAGGAGGAGAATAAGGAAAAGCTGAAAAAGTTTTTGGAAGGTTATTTTACTGGAATGAAAGATTATTTAAATCTGTTGGCTCCAGGAAAGCTGTCTGTTATCGCGCACGGCGACTACCGCCCGAGTAACTTAATGCACAAGGAAAAAGAGGTAACAACGTTTTTCTCTTAGAATTTACTAGCTGCACCCTGCGGTTATATATTTGATATTTGATATTCTAGTGGGACCTTCAAATTTTCCGGGATGTAAAGTAGTCTATGTGTTAATCCAGAGTATAAGACATATTCGTGCCAAATACCATCCAAATCATTTCGCCTTTATAATATCAGTGTGATGATGTATAAATGGTAAAAAATATGTCAATCAAAAAATATAATATTAACTACTTAAAACAAAAGTATTATTGTTCAAGTATTGAAAGAATAAGAGGATCTGGTAAGTTTATCCTGTACCTTTCAGACCTGATTTTCTTTCATTATAGCACTTTTATGTATTTTTCTTGTAGACGAAGTGCAATAGGCATGATAATAGATAAAAAAAATATTTTGTCTTCACTTTATCACGTGGGGTCTGAAAGGGCTATAGAACCAATCTATATGTTATCGCATACTCGTATTATGAAATAAGTTTCCCACTAGTGAATATTCACAATTCTTAAAAGCGACTGGTATTGCAATATCCCGGCGCAATAGCTTGTTTGTATTATGATAAGTTATTGGTACTAATAACTGAAATAAAAAAAAACAATCCTTGGTTGTGCAAATCGAAAAAAGTGTTATTTACTCGTATCTTAAATTGACTTATCCTGTTGAGATATGACAAAAACTTGAGATAATAATTATCATGGTTACAATTCAAAGTATTAAGGAAAGTACCCAAACCACTTTTTGAGCCCTTGGTAACCATCCGTAGCATTCATGTTCATAAATACGGGTATCCAATCATCTTTTGCTAACAAGGAGTCAAAAAAATATTTATTTGGTGATCACGCATGTCAGTATTTCCGCCTCGGAATTTTAAAAGCGCTAAACGGAATGCGCTATACTGAATATAGGTAAAAAACCGCGAATATCAATAAAATCTAAGCCCGTCTTATGACCAAGAGTGGCATTTTGAAGGCCATTAAATAGCTCAGTTTAATTGGTCACTTAATAAAAGGGGAACAATTGTTTTAGAATGTACTCAGATCTCTTAAATACTTAATTAGGTTCCGACTGTCAACAATATAATAATATGCTAAGGAGTTAGTCTACAAAATTTAAACAAAAGATTTGCATCAATCATTGAGTAAATTATTATGTATGTTGTCGGCATAATCATCATGTGGTGACCTTCATTGTCTACCTGTGATGATATTACTATCCATGTCCGGTATTTATGTGCATATGGTAGGTAAAAATAAGGAAAATACTACACCTATGAGATTTGAAACTTAATAACTCAAATATTTATGTACTGTCAGTCAAAAACGTCGTGAGAAAAGAAGATTAAATATAAATAAGACGTGGATGACATGTGAGAAGATGGATATATTTGTAAAAGAGTGAATGAAGAAATGATGGGTGATAGAGTAGAATATAAGAGGAAGACATGCTGTACCTCACGTAGTTGTGATAAGACCTCACGTAGTTGTGATAAGTTCAGAAAAAAATATGAATTGTAATCGTGGTTCTGACAAATAGAATAGAAAACTCTTTATTGTATGCACATATAAATAATACAATAAACTTAATAAAACTTATGATTACGTGCAACAAGCGGCGGTCTTATCGCTAATAGCGATCTCTTCCAGGCAACCATTAGATGGAGAGAAACTAAAGCATAAGTATAGACGGGGAACTAAACATAAAAACTTACATGCATTTAAATAGCAATTAATAATAATGTTGACAAATGTTTTAGAATAAAAAAGATAAATATAATATAATATACATAGTGTTACTACTCACAGAGTTGAATGAGAATTTAAATTACATACTACATTTGATTTAATAATTACATACAAAACAACAGCGATATACATTAAACTCAATTCTTCAAGACTGAACTAAATTGAAAAATGTACAGATATTTAGTTCAATATGATGTAAAGAAATAACAGAGATGGTAAAACAGTTTATTGAAGTGGCAGTGAGAGCTGTGAAATATAAAACGTCTTCACTTGATTTTTGAAAATTGCTAGGGACTTCGATTCTCTGATCGAGACAGGCAGAGAATTCCATAAAACGGTAGCTTGAGCAGTGAACGAATCGGCATAGAAGGAAGAAGAATGCTTTGGTATAGAAAGAGCATATGTGTCTGAAGACCTTAATGAAAGAGAATGAGTGGAGTGTACATACTGAAAACGTTCTTTGAGGTAGCAGATTAAGAATATGAGCGTTTCGACGAAGGCGAATAGGAAGCCACTTAAGCCTTGCGCGAAATTGAGAAACATGGTCATACTTACGCAAGCCAAATATGAACCTTATACAAAAATTTTGAAGACGCTCAAGTTTATTTAGTTGGTCTTCCGTCAGGTCTGGATAACATACATCGGCATAATCTAGAATGGGAAGCAGAAGTGATTGTGCAAGAGCAATTTTAGTGGCAGTATGAAGAAAGTTACGAAGTCTCTTCATCGAACCAGCCGCAGCAAACAATTTTCTACTTGTTGTTTGAAGCTGTGGAGCCCAACTCATACTATCCTATCCTATCAAACTAGGCTATCCATGATTAAACCCAGATTTTTTACCGTATCACTAAAAGGAATAGCGATTCCATCAAATTCAACTTTAGTCAGCGATTCCCAGTCAACTGTAGATATAAGTCGAGAACTCCCTTAAACAATAACTTGGGTCTTAGTTGGATTAACATTCAAACCATAAGCTTTGCTCCACTCTGCGATTTTAGTTAGATTAGAGTTAATAACGTTGATAGATGATGGCAGATTTTGAACGGATTCTTGTGAGTATATCTGCAAATCTTCGCAACAAGAGATATTATGAGATATAGAATTGATAAAGACTGCAAAAAGAAGAAGAGAAAGGGCACCGCCTTGAGGAAGACCAGCAGACGTGTAACATCATGGAGAGAAGTTCTCATCAAGACGAACACGCTGCCGGCGTCCATACAGATAAGTGTGAAACCAGTCTGCTACCGTAGGAGATATGTTATTAGAGCGTAGTAAAGCTAAAAGGATGTCAAAATCGACAGTATTAAATGCGTTACTAAAATCTAACAGCGCTAACACAGTTAGATTATGATTATCCATAGCCGAACGAATATCACCAGTAATCTTGACGAGTGTACTGACTGTGCTGTGGCCGGCGCGAAAGCCAGATTGGAAAGGGTTTAATAGATTATGGGAGGATAGGAATTTATTAATTTGGTTGTGGACGAGACGTTAGAGCACTTTTGAAAGGAAGGGTAAAATAGAGATAGGTCGATAATCAGAAAATGAGTTGGGATTAGCATTTTTAGGTAGCGGAATTATCTGCCCATCCTTTCATGATGCTGGGAAAACACTTGAAGAAAGAGAGCTATTGAAAAGGAAACAGAGGATAGGTAGAATAAAGTCGAGTATAGATAAAATCATGTTGCGACTTATACCGTCGCCAGCCACAGCATTGGAAGTGATTGACATTACGCTCTTCCTAACATCACAAGCGGATAGCTGATCAAAAACAAAAGAGGTGAATTCCGGTGCTGGCTTATTCGAAAAAGAGATTAAAGTATTCGCTTTAGTTTGGGCATCGATTTTTGCTGAAGAAAAATGAAGATTGAGTGAATTAATATCTAGATTGAGTGGAATACTTTCCTGTCGCGCTTTACCGATTCCAATAGATCTTAAAAACTTCCAGACATTAGCCAGATCGTCATTATCGATAGATTTATGGACATGGCGGCGCATAGCGTCCCTACACACAGTATTGCAGCAATTTCCGGACTTAATGTAGTTTGCTTTGGTTTGATCGTTAGGTCGGCGCTTGTATTTATATTTTGCAACGTCTCTTTTGTGTATTAGCGCCTTAATGTCTTCGTTGAGCCAAGGTGCTGGAAGTTGTTTGATTTTGACAAAGAGAGAAAAGAAGAGAAGAAAACGAAAGAGAGGCGTAAGAGAAGTTGGATTTGCTGGTTATATAGGTAGAAAAGATCACTGGTGTCACTACGAGTAGTATCATTAACGGAGCTCGTCATTACAATTATATTTATTAATGGTGATATAGAATAAACTACACACTTCACATCAAGTACACATAGTTGTGATCAGGACCAGGAAATATGGAATGATATCATTTATAAAATAAACAAACTTGTTGAAGAATGAGTAATCTACTTTCATGGATATTAAATTACCTATGATAACATTTCATAGACTTGAAACTAGTAACCCATTTAAAATTCTAGATATAATTATTACAGCTTTCCCTTAATGACAATCGACTAGCGACAAAAATGCAGCTGCACAACTGTATCAGTATGATTAACTATTACTATGGGATTGACTGCATGATGCTTCTGAAAGTCAAAAAAGTACAAATATTTGCTTAGGGATCCTACCATTTCAATTTCTATGAATAATTACTGATGTTATATTGTTTTAGAAGTCGGGTTTCCACGCGTTCCTGATTGTTGAAAAGGTCCAACTATAGTTTTGTTCACATTCGGTGTACTTCATCAGGGATAAAATAAGTCGTTCGTGTCCTCAACGATGACATAATTGATGTTCATGATGTAATTTCCAATTCCAGGATGGCACGTTTGAAATAATGCCTGTGGATTACCAAACGCTTAGAGGAGGTTCCCCTGTGGTGGACCTACTGTACTTCATAGTGACGGGCACCGACCAGCAGTTCCGCGCTCAGTACTACCAACAGCTGGTGGAGCACTACTACTCGGAGCTGAGGGCTTCGCTCACTAGGCTGGGGCTCAACCCGGAATGCATATACTCTAGACAAGATTTTGAATCTGAGTTAAAAGAGGTGAGTTTAAAAAGAGTCTCAATGTCACTTATATGTTTTTCTAAACCATTAGCTTCCTGGATAAGTTGCTTTATATGCAACAAATAGTATTAGGTTTAGACTTCTTGGTAAAGATCCAAAAGTAATTCTAATGTCCCAACCACAACCACAAACAAGCGATTGCCATCATATACACAATGCCATTTAGTGTGGCATTGAGTATATGATGGCAATCTCGATTCGCTTCTTTGTGGTTATACGATGTGACAAATAAACTTGAGCCTTCTTTTCACATGTCTCATCGTTCAAACGCTCCGATAAGTTCCGAAAAATAAAATGAGCTTCTGATCCCCACAACCCAAAAGCCTCGACTCCAAGTGTCTCAAATATGAAAACTTCTACTGTTGCTAGCATATTTACGCTGCTCGTGCTCTGCTACTGAATATACTCTGGGTCAAAACAAAACGAGATAGAGCTAATGTGTCGACGCATGTCGCGTCCCACATAAGACGGCAACCCAATCTTCTGTATCCGTGTCCGCCGCACTTTTCTAATTTAATGCGTGCTTCAGCAACGCGAGGTAATAATAGGAAAAGTTAATAAGTAATGTAGGAATTGTTCCGCAAGGAACAGCGTTAATTCAGCGACAATGCAATTTACTCATAATTCATGAAATTTCATTATAAACTCTTCTCTTGCCCCGTCTTTGCTTTGTTATAAACCGCGGGCGTTATGTATTTATACATCGTAGTTATCCTAATTTATTGCAATGGCATAAATAATGGTTTGAAATAAGTTAATAAGAGCAAAACTGTTATTTTGCGTTTCTTTCTTACGGATGAAATTGAAATGAAATTTTCTGTGACTTGTTGTGAGGTTAGTTTGCTTGTCGAGCTTACGGAATATTTCTTCAAACTTTGTATTTCACACGGCTGTCAGTCTAGGCAAACATCATGATTGTCAGATAGGTGTTAGATTTTGTTTGAATTCTACTGTGAATAGTTTTTTTTTAATATTAATTCTATCCGTCCGAACGTTACCTGGAAAAAATCGTTTTAGAAGACCATTGTATTTATCTTTATATTTTATTGATGTATCTTAGTTCGGTGTGCAACAAACTCATATTCATTTATTCAATTTTGATTGCTTGCTCTTTAAGCAATTTAATTAAGCAAAGACTCATAAATTACTCGTTATTTCTTATGTAACAGTGTGTTCAAAGTCAAATGTTATTTTTTGTATTCGTATTTATAGCCTTTGCATCTATTATATATTACATACGATTAAAGCAGTGTCTGTGTTATATGTCGAGTAAAAAAACATAATTGTAAAATCTGTCGCCAAGGACCTAAAGGTGTGTTCCGGCAGCCTTCCTTGAGAGCCAGTGTATTCCAGACTACACATACTCGATCTAGGGCCACAGTATCGCTGACTTCCGTAGTCGTGTGAACTTGTGATCAAATGCCTGCCAGTGTAGGATAAAAAAAAATGCTGGTGCCTAAAAAAACATACCCAGTGTATTAATAACAGATTTAAGATAAATGAGTAAAATAAAAAAGACATGCACTAGAATGCACTAAAAATGAAAAGAAAATTCAAAAACTTAGCAATTGCATTGCAGTAAATGGCGACAATAAATTTTTGCTTGGCCTTAACTTAGATTTTAGTAGATTACGACCCAAGTGAACAAAGAAGCCTAACTAAACAATTTCATATAAGATTCTTAACAAGTTATTAGAAGCGAGATCGAAAAAAACCCGACGTATCATTCTTATTATTTTTTTTAAATTTGATGTACCCAGTGTCACTCTCAATACAAAGACGACTATGTTCCATCATTCACATAAAAATACGACAAGCCGTTTAGGCTCTAGGGGGTGCGAAAGAAATATACATACATAGACACATACATACAAAACGATAAACATACATAAGTTGTTCGTCAGGATGAGTACTTCGACCCCATATGCAACAAACATAAGAACCCTTCTTCTTTAAATAAGTAAATAGAATTTATCTGTAATTTATTTCCTTACTAGCTGCGCCCCGAGGTTTTACCCGCGGTGGATTTTTGATCATCCCATGGGACCCTTACAATTTTCCGAGATAAAGAGCCTATGCGTTAATCCAGAGTATAAGCTATCTTCGAGCCGAATTTCATCCAAATTCGTACCGTCGTTTGAGCGTGATGGAGGAACAAAGAAACACACGCACACATACAAACGTTCGCCTTTATAATATTAGTGTGATTTTTTGCCCCCCCCCAGAAACTCCAATTTGGTCTGGGAATAGCAATTTTCACTCTGCCCTTGGTGACTGTGGAGGCTGCAGACGCGCCCAAGGTGAACCAGCACATGGAGCTCAGTGACTTCTCTATCAAGAAAACCGGCAGCCTCTACCCGGAGCGACTCAACGGACTGGTCGACGATTTTGTGAGATGGGGAGTTATATAGTTAAATTTAGGTAGCAGTAAATTATATTTTTAGAAAACTAAATTAAAAATATCTGTAGCCGATTAGGAGGCTTCACTACTCATGATTATTCTAATGATTATATTCTTAATATTAACTTACATACTACTCGGTGGTCCGATAAGGCCGCTATCCCACTGGCGTTTTACGGACGTTTGCCTCATATAGTATCTTGTGCACGACTTCAGAGTTGGTCGCTTAGTGAAACTTGTTAGTCAGGATGAGTACTGTGACCCCCTTTCGGCTTTGTACACCCCTAAGCGATTTTTCGTTACAATGCGTAGAGTTAGTATTCCGGCTTAATCTCTCCTGACCGATAACCCTGTATAAGTAGGTATAGTATTAAACATAATACATTTTTGATACAGTATTTTTTAGCATATTATTTCTCCTGTTCCGTGTTTCTTCCTTTCCTTTGCTTTAATAATTCCTTGACGTACCTAATTGTAATATTTTCTTCGTAAATTAATATAAAACTTACGTTTCTAGCTCATGTTTTGTATTTGCCTTAACAAAGCATTTTTTGTCGGGTTTAGGGTGAGAATATTACTATGTTTGCTTATTTGTTTAGCTTATCCAAATTTAACTTTTTAACTACGAGGATTGTTTGGAATCGCTCAATTTGGTAGCAAACTAAAATATCGCAGCTGACAAAAAAGGTTCACAGCAATCGCTTCTGTTGCATCATTTATTAGTGTCGTTTGCCTAGTAACTAAACTAACCTAAACAAAGTAACCTAAACTGTTTAACAAAAAAAAGATAAAAGTCTGTAAATAAATGATGTCCGTGTGGCAGAGTCCCAAGAACGCTGGCTGCCCAGCTGGTTCCCGCGTTGAATTGCCAAAAACTGTAGCATTGGTTGGGAGAAGTTGAAGTTAGTTTTTTTGAGTTGTTAATGACATAATTAGTTGTAATTACCACAATATTATCAGAGTATTTTCTACAAGATACATATTGCTGTAATTGTCAGTGAATGTAGAAGAATGTATCGAAAGGGCAATAGGTAACACTTTAAAAAAGTGTAAATCTACATTAATTCGGCAGGCAAAATTTACATTACAAAACAGAATAAGATCTAAGTATATTAAAATAAAAAATGAATATTAAAAATTACTGAACGAATGCTGATAAAATTTATATGCGAACAATTGAAATGTATAACCTTTCGAACAAAAAACGATCCAGCGATTTCTGAAAAATCGTAGAGCATGTTATGTAAAAAGCCGCCGACGAACTGAGAATCTCTTCCTTTTAGTAGTCGTGTAATAAAATACAAAATACTTTAGAACTACAGAAGTGTGAAGTAGGTATTATGAACATCAGTATATAATGATGGTTAGTACTTACTGACTTGTATTACGAATCTGTTCGATATCGTTCTATCCACGCATGTAAATCTGCTTGTGTTTACTATAAATAGATATACATTAAATCATTATTCACAGGCATAGTCATTGGCACGCCTATAACCTACCCATCACTTCTGTTTACCTGACTGCGAATTAAGGAGGGCTATGTTTTTCGAGTGTATGTATGTATATTTCTTTAGCACGTCCTAGAACTTAAATAGCTTGTTATATTTTAATGTGAGTGGCGGCAATAGATTCGTCTTAGTCGTAAATATAACACTGGTATCATCAAAATTAAAAAAAAATAATATTGATGATAAAAGATTTAAGATTAAAGATTTAGCAGTCGAGTGTTTTTTGAACTCGCTATTAATCATTTGTTATTAAATCAACCACAATCTATACAAGTCGTACTATCAAACGAACGACTCATTCCATCCAGGTTGAAGTTCTTCGAATGTGAACGTAACTATAGTTGGACCTTTACAACAATCAGGTACGCGTAAAAACACGTCTTCTTAAACAAAACATAACCAATGTAAATAAAAAAGATGTGTTTGATATGCACAGCGCATCGCAACACAATCTAAATACGACTAACTTATCTAATCTACATAGTATATCTTAATCGTTCAATTTGTTTACACCGCTCGCCACGACGCAGATTATATTTTAGTACCAAAGTCCGCACTTCAAACAAACTGCTCGATTACGTCTACGCTCTAAACAAATATTAGACTACGTTTTTTGTTATCAAACAACGGTCAGTGGCTATTCCGGTTTCGATCATGACTGACACGAGCAAAACAGAGCTGATTCTGCGCAGCAATTTAAATAAAATTGCAGAAAGCTGAACTATTCTGATCCAGATATCAAAGTGTCTCAAGTTTCCACGGATGGTGCAAACTACACATCGTTTCTTTATAAAGCTACCATCTAGTCCGGGCGGAGATGATCTGGAATAATTCACCAAGGTTGCGGCCATCGGTGAGAAGTTCCGTTCACAGGCGCCGATGCGGGTTTTCGACATTGAAAGGATATTTTATACAGAACTGACGCAGAAGTATCGAGAGCTGGAAGAGGAGCACGGAGTACCGGAGCAACATCGACTCAAATATCCCAAAATATACGCAGTGAGCCCCACGTTATATGAAGAGACAGTTGTGATGGAAAATCTGACAAGACGCGGATATATTTTACAAGACAGATTCAAGTCAGTAGACTGGGAATATGCCTCCGCAGCATTTACAGAAATTGCAAAGATGCATGCGCTGTCGCTGGCTCTCAAGCAGGAAAGACCTGATGACTTTGAGTCCTATGTCGAAGAATTTAAATTCGAATTATTCGCAGCCGGCGGAGATGACATGATGAAAATTATGGAAAAAGGAATACAGAACACTCTCGCTGTGACCAAAGAAGAGTATAAAGGAAAAGTAATGAGTTTCCTTGAACAGATGATGAGTGAGGGTGGAATAGAGAAATTTATGAAGTATTACACCCCGGGAGCCACGCCTGTGATCCGGCACGGGGACTTCCGACCGAGTAACATCATGCACAAGGTTACAGAGGTAAGCTTACACATACGAGCATATTGGTAACGTTTATTAATATAAACAAAATTACTAACTACAATAACAAAAATATATAGCAGAAAGATTACCTATAGACCATTTAAGATCTACAGATAATCCAAATGCTCCTACCCACCACCAGAAGGCAGCATGCTCAGAATGCTAGCCGCATTACCACGCTGAATGGCAGTGCTTATACGTTGGGAAAAATAAAAACCGGCATTCTGGTCACGCGTCGAATCGATTAAACGCTTCTATGACCAACGGTAATTCCTGTTCCAGAATGAACTGTTCTTGTTGTATGATTATGTTTGTTTAGATGACCTTAATTAAGTACAGACCAATTAGGAGCAACAATTTAAAGTTCAAGGCACAGAAACAAAAAATTAAATGAATTAGATCATTTTATACAGTACATCACAGAAAATCTGTAAAAAATCTCATACACAAAAAATCACGAGGAAACTTAAACTGAAAACTTGTTAGGAATAATTATTTTAGGGATAATTTTAATCCTCAAAGATTATTATTGCTTATCATCTTTAGAGCCAACTGGTACTCGACCAGCAAAATATCCTTCGGCGTCTACTCATGGTCAACTTGAGGATGCCGTAGATGCCCGTCGGACTATATCTAATTCCTTCATATTCCAGGATGGCTCCGTAGACCTAGTGGTAGTAGATTACCAGACGCTGCTAGTGGGTAACCCTGTCATCGACCTGCTATACTTCATATTCTTCGGCACGGACCAGCAGTTCCGCAAGGAAAACTACGAGCGCCTGCTGCAGCACTACCACCACCAGCTCACTGCTGCGCTTGAAAGGTTAGGCCTGCGAGCTGAAGATGTATACTCCAGAGACAAGTTCTATGATGATGTGAAAGAGGTAACATATTGAAGATACTAGCGGTTAATTGAGACCGATATGCCCTCCTCGGTCATGCGGTTCATATAACCAACGGAAAATCAGAGCGGGTTGTTTACAAACTGTATTATGCCGAGTTGGGATTAGCTTGTGACAAAAAACATGCGTTTGCTATTGTATTTTCTATTTTTGTTCAATATTGCTTATTGTTTATATCACCAATAAACCATATTCTATTCTATACTTCACTAGATTTCCATAACAAATGACATTATTAATTGTTATCGCAACATAAATGTAGGCACTTACTTCTTTTGTTTTGTTTTATGCAGGCGTTCAATTGTGGGTTTTACGTTTTGGTATTAACATTCTTTCAAGCTCTTTGATAGACCTGGAAACTTCCTTCAAGCCATTTTTGCATAAAAATATTCCAAGGTCTAGTCTATGTTTGGAACCAAAAATTCATGAAAATTTATTTAGTGGTTTAGACGTGATAAGGTAAGAATATAAAGAGTTACTTTGGCATGTAATACGCACCAATGACTCAATAACTGATAGATCTTTGGTGTATTGATATAGATTTCGTATTCTTAGACTTTTTTTACGATTTTTTTTAATAGTTTAATTCTCCTCCTGAAAAGTGTCATTTGTTGTTCACGAAATTTGAACCCAGAGTTATCGTTATTATTTGGTACAATGGTGACTCGTGTGTTTACATGAATCTTTCAGAATTGACAACATTTCTGACTATTTTTGACCCCTCGTTTTTATTACAATTATGGAAAGACAAATTAATAATAAAGTACTCCTATTTATTTTTATTTTATTTAGAATGTAATAATTACGTTTTTGAAAATATAAGAAAAGTTCAGCATAATGTTATTCTCGTCAAAAGCTCGTATAAAAAATGTCATTAATTATCTATATTTTTGTTGTTTGTTTTAGTATGGTACACAGATGACAGATACAACAATATTCTTTATCATCATAAGTGTTTATGACTACCTATTTCAGAACCTGGTGTTTGGGCTGCTGATATCCATGACGACGCTAACGCTGGTGACAGTGGAGGCTGCAGACGCGCCCGCGGTTACAGGAGAACATAACATCGAAAGCTTCATGAAAATGAAAACCAGCTCAGTATTCGCAACACGGGTCAATGAAAATTTTGAAGACTTTATTCAATGGGGAATATTATGATAACTGCATACGAGAGAAAACTAGTGGTTAGAAGCGAGTTCGGAATAACCCGACTGCTAAATCGTTAAAAATGGTGGATAGTGCTTAATTTTTTTTTTTTTTGATGTATCGAGTGTCACGCTCACGACTAAGACGAATCTATTGAAACTAATCACACAAAGATACGACAAGCCGTTTAGGCTGTAGGGCGCGCCAAAGAAATATACATACATACACTCGAAAAACATAACCCACCTTCTTTCGCAATCGGGTAAAAAACAGCTGCTTCCGCCATTTCTATCGCCGAAAACTTTTTCTATGGAACAGCTAATTTTTATTATTTTCCCTATAGTAAAAATTGTTCAATAGGATGAGTATATTTGCCCCTATTTTGGCTCAGTACACCCCTAGCCAATATCACTGCATACAGGGATTGATAACAAAACTTATTTTATATAATTAATGTAATGTAATAAATAAATAAATTATAAGCTAATAAATTTAATAATTAATAAAAATTTTGTAACTGATATTATTATATCATAATTGTATGTGATATATTATATATTTTTTATAATATTTGTTTTTTTTTTGTATATTCATATTAGAGTTGAATGATGACATGCAAGATGTCAATTAATGAAAAAAACTCTTACTTTTTTAAATTGTACAATATTATAATATACTCTTATACAAATAGTTATGAAATAAAAAATTTACACATTTTTTTCTCTGGCAAAGACCAAAAATGCTGGCTTCGTTGCCCCGCTGTATTGCTATACTTATTTATTCTAAAGGACTCTGCGTTAGACAGAAATGCTGGCTTATATTTTGCCCAAAAACTCTTACTTAATTTTGATGTATTATTTATCTCAAGCATGTTGAAGAATTTTAAAAGTCCAGCCGTACCGACGAATTGAGAACCACCTCCTTTCTGAAGTCATTAAAAATGAAGTTGACCAGTCTTAATATATTGAGGAATAAATAGACTTAACAATTACATAAAAATCATAAATCTATTTATCGTATTATGACGTAGAGCTATGTCAGTGACTCTGGTTCTCTGGCAAATCAATCAGTCGGTCATAATATGCCGTAGAATTGAAAACCGATGTGGTAGACGAGTTGTTGAGTGGAGACCGCGAACCGGTAAACGTAGTGTAGGATGCCCTGCTACTAGGTGGAGCAAAGACATACATATATTGAAGCATCAGTAGGGACGTGGCCAACACGGAGAGGCCTTTACAAAAAAATTATGTACAAAAATAGATAAATATATAAAAGGTATGAACGGAAGAAGTGAACTATGTTTTATGAATATCTGGGATGAATTTTTGATAGCTTGGTACTGGACTATGGGAAGAGGTACGGCACCCGCCAACTTTTTTTTATCCTACACAGCTAGACATTTGATAACAAGTTCGCCCGACCACAGAAGTCAGCGATACTATAGTCCTAGACGGAGCATGCCTATTCTGGAATACTCTGACTCTCAAGGAAGGCTGCCGGAATACACCGTTAGATGCTTGGCGACATTTACAACTTGAGGGTGGTAGCTAGCCAGGCTAACCAGGAAACTCCCTACCAACATGCAAACTCTTATCAAAATATTGCGGCGGGTGGTGATTTGCTAAATCTATTATTATAATTACCTCCAAGCTGCAGCATTTTATTGCTTCTACTGATTATTTAGCGCGGATTACTCACTCAAAATAATAAAGATAATTAGAAGTACATGCGATACCCGCATAGCGATATCATTGGACTATAGCCAGTAAGCAATCAACAAAAAAAAGATAATGAGCGGCCTTCATGTCTCAAAACTTGTTTATAAACTATTGCGTCGTTCGGTTGGTTGGTGCTGTTTGATTTGTTTAAATTTAAATAGTTAGATAAATCATGGCAGACAATGAGACTAAGGTGTTTAATCTTTTAATCAAGATTGCTGAAGAACAGGACCTTCAGAGTTTCGATATAAAGCTGAAACCAATCAGCAGCGGTGGAGCCAATTACACTTCCCTTCTCTACGTCGCTTCTATCAACTCTATAAATAAGGACACACTCGAACTCTTCATCAAAGTGGCCACAAAGGGAGAAAAAATGCGAAGTGGATTTTTATCAAGAATATACGAAGTTGAATACTTTGTTTACACAGAACTGCTGCCAAAGTATAAAAGATTGGAAGAGAAACATGGAATCGCTGAGAACGACCGCCTTAGAACTTGCAAATACTATGCAGCGAGCACTGTCCCTATGGAAGAGATTATCGTGCTTGAGAATCTAGAGGCTAAAGACTTTACTAGTCATAATAGAATAGATTCTATGGACTGGGACACCGCTTCAGTGGCGACGGAAGAACTGGCCAAACTTCACGCACTATCTATGGTACTCGCTCATGAAAATGCCGAAGAATTCAACAAACTTTTCCAGTTTTTTCAGCACGATAAGATAGATTTCAAAGACATGAATGATTTCTACGAAACCTGCAAAGAAACTGCTCTAAAAGCAGTTCGAAAAGATAATTTTGACAGATTGGCAAAGTTTCTGAATGGTATAACTTTTGGAGATGTATGGGATTATTATAACGTGGACAAAGTGGCAGTTCTTGTGCATGGAGACTTCCGACTCAGTAATCTGTTGCAACGAGTAAAAAACGTAAGTACCACAAATTTTAAGATTTATTATCAATTGACCGAGCACTTTAAAAGTTTATTTTCAGTTTAGCCTGAAATACTTTTATATGTGTCCGACTTTTATCCAATGAAAGCTATGTCAAGTACGTAATTAATTATATGATATTTTTTTTGTCGATTAAATTTTTGACAGGCTCGAGAACATAACAGTTCATATAGCCGCTAGTAGTTGTTATTATTGATGATGGTGTAATATTACGTAAAGCCTCCGTTATGTTGTCTATTTCGGGTCTAGAGTTAAGACCCGAAATAGACAACATAACAGAGGTAAAAAATTTTGCTAATCGACTTTCTTTGTCAGTGTATCATAATCTAAAAATGCAGAATATTTATAGTAGTTACAGAAGTTTAAGTAAGCTATTCTGGTTAATATAACATATTACATACATATACCAGCTGCATTCATATTACTTGACTTTTCCACCAAATTGCTATAAAACACACTTTTTTCCAGGATGTTACTGCAGAGAAGATTATCGTAGACTACCAAACTTTCCGATGTGGCTGTCCAGTAGTAGACCTGCTTTACTTTATCTTCACGGGCACCGACCAGCAGTTCCGTGCTCAGTACTACCAACAGCTGGTGGAGCACTACTACTCGGAGCTGAGGGCTGCGCTCACCAGGCTGGGGCTCAACCCGGATGAAAAGTACTCCAGAGAGGACTTTGAGTCTGAGCTTAAAAAAGTGAGTAGATGATAATAAGTGGTTAAGTTAGTGGTAGTCGGTAAACCCGTTGCCTCACAAGCGAAAGGGTGCGGGTTCAAATCCAGGTTCAGGCATGCACCTTTGTGTTTTTCACTCGTGTGCATATTTAAATTAATTACCACGTGCTTGAAAGAAAACATCGTGAAGAAAGTTCTTTTCGCAGAAGGATAATAACTTTCAAAGATAGTGAAGTCACCAATTCGCAATTTGGCCAGCGTGTTGGACTATGGCCTACGCCCTGCTTCATGGGGAGACTCGTGCCCAGCAGTGGGACGCTATGGGTTAATAGTATAATTTAAGGTGAGAAAATACTTACCTTGAGGTGACTAAAATTCTTTCGTGTACTCGTAGACGCAAGACATGAAATACAAAAAACACTTATACTTCTACAACGGAGACGTAATTTGGTATTTATTTGTATCCATATTGCAATTAAACAATATTACCTACAGCTAGTGCAACAAGCGTTGGTTTTATCGCTAAAAGCGATCGCTTCCAAACAATCTGAGAATGGCTGGTGAATTAGACAAAATACGCTAAGTTTTAATTCGTTCACCAAATATAATATATTAAGAGCAATCATTAATATCGTCCTTAGATAAACTGCAAATATGTCCGCGCCTGCCAATCTGACGACTTAAAGAAGGCTGTAATTTATTTAAATATTTCTTTGTTTTTCCAGAAACTGGCTTTTGGTCTCGCCATATCAATCTTCACTCTCCCCGTCCTCACCATAGACTCCGAGAATGTTCCCGAGTTGAACGAACACATGGAGCTGACTGACATCGGTGTTGAAAACACTGGCACACTCTATCCGGAAAGGCTTAACGAAGTTGTGGACGATTATGTTAAATGGGGAATTATATAATTGCTGTTTTATTAATCCACGGAAGTCAGCGACACTGTGGCCCTGGATGGAGCAAGCCTAATCTGGAACACACTGACTCTTAAGGAGGGCTCATAGAACACCGTCAGGTGTTTGGCGAGGGTCGTATAGCTAGCCAGGCAAGCGTTAGAAAACGCTCTACCACCATGCTATGGTTCCTTCGCCGGTAGCTCAAGTTCTTCTAGATCTAGGCTACGAGTAGTTACGTCATTTATAACTGAACGTCTAAGCCTAAGTATAAGTCCCCGCTGGGATTTCCCTAGTTCAGAGATGCCACTCACAAACATTTATTATAATACCCGAAGACAGATATTCGTTTATCTTTCTAAGTGCCTGAACAGATTTGGATGTAAGAGGTGTTATCAATCCCTATAGGTACACCTCGGATGATATTAGTAATTAATATTCCTTTTAAAAAGAGCTCAATTAGAATAATGAAAATAAAAAAGGGTTTATAAAGGTCAGTCGTGTTTTTATTATCTTTTTGATAAACTTCTCATTTTATCAATCTAGTTTAGTAGCCGGCAAACCACGAACGTTCGCGTCTTGACAAATAATCGAACTAAAGAATCCGCGAAATAGCTCAGTTAATAAGAAAGTCTAAAAATAATTCCTCTGACACTGAAACTTTGCGCTCTGACAGAATAACCTTCATACAAAGAATCCATTTTTGTTTTATCCGACTGCGCAAGAAGGTAGGTTATGTTTCTTCGAATCTATCGTACACATATTCACTCAATATATAGTGCATTACACGCACTTAATTCTTTGACAACGTCATTGCATTGACAGAAGTCCCACTATAATGACCCGCTCCATGAATTGTCTGCACTCATAACGATAATTTGTTCAATAAAGCATTTATCATTGATTTACTAACGTTATTTTATCAGACTAAAATTTTTCAACCATTTGATTGCCGCTGTACCCTAAGGTTGTGCCATCAATGGTACGACGGCAAAATTGCCGTGGTACAATTGGTATGGTACAATGGCAAATCAACGACAGAGTAATTATTGTTAGGGTCGAACTCCACATTCACTCAACAAAGAGAGATCTATATATTGCCACTACACAGCCAAGGACACTAAAGTAGTTTGCCGGTAATTGGTGCGTTTTGCTCCGTCAGAACTTGGTTTGTTCTTGTGTTTTTTCTTCCTGGTCCGTCATGAAGCGTACCTTCATGAGCCTCATGAGAGGTGCTTCCACCAGCAGGCTAAAGGGAAGCGCTACTGCGAATGTCAGCATCATCACGCCGAAGTGCATCAGAGTCTGAGGAGACAAGCATTAGGGCGTAAATATGGAATTTGCGTAAAAAATTAAATAAGGGTAGGGTCTATGGATGAGCATTCGGCTGTAAATAAGAAAATTTGTTTAGAATTAAGTTAGGTTATCTACTGAAAGATACTTGGAAGAACAAATATGTCTTATTGTAATGTCGCTGGCTAAAAATATTTTTAAAGTATTTTCATTTGTTTTATTTGTAATTTTTGCTAGCCAATCATCTGCTGGTGAATGAGATTGGATAAAATTGTGTGAAACAGTTTTTTTACTGAATCCAAAGCTCTTTGAGAAAGTTAAATGACTTCTTACATCTCTCCCTATTTTATTAGTATAGGTTTAATTCGTCCTCAGCTTATGTTGATGGATAACTAATAAAATATTATTCGTTATCCATCAACAATTCAATCAGCTTGATTATTATAGTATTGAGTTATTAGTAATAACTAATAACTAGAGAAATAAATCGCAACGTAAATCTATTACATATAATAAAACTGTAACAGGTCAAATTCTGTATATTGAATATATTTTAAAAATTTCTTTGCGGGGGCTATTATTAACGCTACAGACCACAAATCTATAATTTTTTTTTTCATTTTCTTCTGTCTGTCTGTCTGGTTCTGGACTTTCCATAACTCCGGAACTGCTGGATGGATTCTAATGAAACTTGGTATGCTTAAGGTTCATACAATGAGATAGGATCTTATCAATTTTTTATTCCGGAAATCAACGGGAGTTCCCGTGGGAGGGGGATGAAAGTCATAATTAATAATAACTCAGTAACGCGTGCTTTGATTCGCATGATTCTATTTTTGTTGAAAAGGTCTAACTGAAATGATGTTATTTTAAAAATTAATTAGGGTTCCCGTGGGATGGGGGGGGGTGAAAATCGTATTTAACTATAACTCGGTAACGCGTGCTTTGATTTGGATAATTCTTTTTTGTTGGAATGGTCTAACTGAAATGTTATCCAAAAATAAGTGGAGGTTCCCGTGGGAGAGGGCATGTATTTGACTATAACTCAGTAACGCGTGCTTTGATTCGCATGATTCTATTTTTATTGAAAAGGTCTAACTGAAATGATGTTATTTTAAAATTAGTAAGGGTTCCCGTGGGATGGGGGGGGGGGGTGAAAATCGTATTTAACTATAACTCGGTAACGCGTGCTTTGATTTGGATAATTCTTTTTTTGTTGGAATGGTCTAACTGAAATGTTATCCAGAAATAAGTGGAGGTTCCCGTGGAAGAGGGCATGTATTTGACTATAACTCAGTAACGGGTGCTTCGATTTAGATGTTTTTTTTTTGTTAGAACTAACTTATTGTTAGCCCAAAAATTAGTGGGGTACCTGTGACAGAGG
The DNA here is from genome assembly GCA_947049295.1 of Ligdia adustata. Classification (NCBI taxonomy): domain Eukaryota; kingdom Metazoa; phylum Arthropoda; class Insecta; order Lepidoptera; family Geometridae; genus Ligdia; species Ligdia adustata. The sequence continues at coordinate 12,461,144 of OX346229.1, forward strand.
GGATAATAGTCGTATTTAACTTTTTTTATAGTCGATATGCTTGCGCTTTACCGCATCTCACCTGATGTAAAGTAACGATGCGGTCTAGGATGTAGCGCGCATGCCTAGAAGAAACCGATTCACTCGCGATTTAAAAATACCGAGATTATAGCTATCGGAAAATAGAGAACTTGGCAGTGAATTTCACTAAATATTTTTTTGTTAGCTTTTTTGTTGGCATTAAATGATATTATATTGATATTATTAATATTAAATGAATCTGGAATATTTATTTGGGATACATCCCAACACATAGCATCCACAATTTCTTGTAGCGATGGCGGCCGAGTAGTTAAAGGGTTATGATTGCCGTGCGAGAGGTACGAGGTTCCATCCCACGCAATACGCAAGCAAAGCATGAGCTACCGTTTAAGAATAACACTTCAAGTTGAAAAATCTGTCGTCAAGCACCTAACGGTGTGTTTTGGCGGCCTCCTTTGGGAGCCAGTGCATTCCAGACAATGATAAGACTTTCAGAAGAACCACTGATATAAATTCACATTTTTTTTAAGTCCTACTGACATAGCAACCGCGAACGAAGTCGCGGGTACAGCTAGTATATCATACAATAAATATACGGTACAAGAACTATAAAAGTATTTAAATAAGATTTTTAAATTTAATTGTTTTTAAGTAATTAATAATTCAAATGTAACAAGACTTGCCTGTAACGAACGTTATTTAACGGCTAATAAATATTTTTCCAATAAACATCGCTCGAAGAACCGTGAACCGATGGGAAAGAAAGGTTCTTGAGTGGCGACCACGAACTGAAAGACGCAGTGTAGGTAGGCCTCCCACTAGGTGGACCGACGACATATTGAAAGTCACAAGTAACTAGTGGATGCAATTGACAGCATGTCGCTCGGAATGGCGTTCTATGGGTGAGGCCTATGTTCAGCAGTGGATGATATAATTCTTATATAGTAGCAGTAGGCAACACGTGGTGTATAATAGTTACCATATTGAAGGTGCTAGCGTGTCCCATGTGTCTTTTGAGTCCGATGTGCGCGTGGATGATGAACAGGTGCAGCAGGTACACGGAGTAACACAGCCGGCTCGGCACCACCCACACGCGACACTCGAAGAACGAGCGGAGCGAAGCTGTAACAACGTAGAATAACCATCGGCTGACATCGATTGTATTTGTAGAAAAATAGTAGATATATTAGTAATCACGCGTATACCCAGAGCTCATGCTCACAAAAAAGCTTCTTCTTACGGCGGCGTCGTGTGTCGGGTCGCTCTCTTCCGTCAGGTATGGTTAAGGAGAGCGATGGCTGGTACATGCGTCAACTCGTGAACGGGGCTGAATTACTCTCGGTATGCAAGTGACATACAATATTCAACATTTGAAATAATAATTGTTTAAAGTTTAATTAGCTAAGTAATTATTTGTCTTCGTTTATAAGCCTAGAAATGTAATTTATTTCACAAATGATCGTACGAATTCAGAAATGGCACGGACCAAAGCGTCTATAAGTGTACATTTTTAGTAAAAAAACTCATTGACTGAAATTATATCTCAGGTAAGAGACGAGATTATTTGCCACTAGGATATCGCAAGAGAGATGAGCACCAAAATTTAAAGGTTACGGTACAACTCAAGAACTGTGCGCGTAACCTCACTCAACTCACCCAAAAGTTTGAGCATTTTCCAGAAGATAAGGATTTTCTTACTGATCACTGATTTTGGTTTTCACCACACTAATTTTATAAATGCGAAAGTTTGTATGTGTTTGTGTATTTTGTTCCTTCAGGTTTAAACTGCTGAACGGATTTGTATGAAACTTGGTACCAGCATAGCTTTTACACTGGATTAACACATATGCTACTATTTACGGCGAAAAATTAAAGGGTTCTCAAGGGGTGATCAAATATAAACCGCGGGGCGCAGCTAGTGATTACAATATTAGGTTTAGTTAGTTATTTATGTGTTTAGTAATAGATATGACTTAAATAAGATCGTAACTAATTAACATACTGTTAAGTCTCATAGCAAGTCCAATAAGTCCGAAGCCCGCCGCGACGCCGACAATAAGCCGCTGCAGCGCTGCGTACGCGACACGCAGCGCTAGCGACGCGCGCGGTCCGTCGCGGTAGAACACGCACCCGGAGTAAAACAACGCTGCCAGCGTCGGGATTATCAGCCAGCATAGGAAGATGCATACCTGGAAATCACAAATATAGGTTACTATTACCAAATATATAATATATACTATTTTCTGCTCATGTTGCAATCGTGTTATTACGCATGTGCTTCGCTCTCCCTAAGGTAATGTACCTCTTGCGGACTGCCCCTACCTGGCTTTGTCCATCGGAAGTCTTGGATTTTGACGAGGCTTTAAAGAAAGCTGTTGAGGCAATCCTGAATGTCTCTCTCAACGAGCTGCAATGGAGGCAGGCGACTCTTCCTATAAGACACGGAGGAATCGGTTTGCTAGAGATGTCGGCGTGTTGGCTTTCCTGGCTTTGGCGCATGGGGTGTCGGGCCTTGTCACTATAATTCTACCTTCCAATGGTGACGAGGTAAATGTACCCTTTGCGGTTGATGCCAGGTCAGCTTGGTCGGATCGCAGTTCTGGTGTAGCAAGCCCTGATTTGCCTCATGTTCAGCACGCTTGGGATGACATTACTACTAAATTCGTCAAGGAACAGTTAGTAGAAGGGGCCTCGGGAGCTGATCTTGCCAGACTTCGGGCTGTATCACAGCCGGAATCGGGAGCATGGTTACAAGCACTACCTTCACCCCATCTGGGCACTTTAATGGACGACAACTCTTTGCGTGTGGCAGTGGCTCTTCGCCTGGGCTGCAAGGTGTGTGAACCTCATCGATGCACCTGCGGTTCCATGGTGGAAGCCGATGGCCATCATGCATTAAGCTGTCGTCGTTGTTCAGGTCGGTTTTCTCGTCACCATGCTCTCAACGACATAGTCCGAAGAGCTTTAATATAGCTTTAATAGCTGATGCCCTGTGTTTGCTCGAGCCGCCCGGCCTTAGCAGATCTGATGGAAAGAGACCGGACGGTATGACTTTGGTGCCATGGAAAAAAGGCAAATGCCTTATTTGGGACGCCACGTGCGTCAGCACTGTCGCTCCCAGTCACCTCGGTCGTACTGTCCTTTCTCCCGCCGCAGTCGCTGAAGATGCAGCTGACAAGAAGCGCAGTAAGTATGCGGCCTTAGGGGTGCAGTATTTATTTGTGCCCTTTGCGGTGGAGACAATGGGCAGTTGGGGCAGTGAAACGAAAATATTTATGACAGAAATGGGGCGCAGGATTAGGGAAAAATCTGGAGACCCCCGCTCAGGGTCGTACCTGGTGCAAAGACTTGCTATTGCTATCCAGAGGGGCAATGCAGCCAGTGTGATGGGTACTTTTGCACCAGGTGCAATCAAAGGAAGGCTATTTAATTGCTGACGTGCATTTAATTGTAATTTTATTTTATTTTGACGAAAAAATATTTTTGTGATATTATTTGTAATATTTTTTTGTAAAATAAAATTGTAAATATACTATTAATATTATAAATGCGAAAGTTACTCTGTCAGTCTGTCTTTCACGCCAAAACTACTGAACCAATCTGGATTAAATTTGGTACACAGGTAGATTGGACTTTAACTGACTTCAAAAAAGTTGTTCCCCATTATCTAATGGGGAACTACGCGGGTAAAACCGCGGGGTTTATCTGAAATAAATTAAACCTAAACCTAAACGTATCAGTAATATTTACAGAGTGAATTATTATACTACATTGATATTGCCCCAATATTTGTACACCAAACTTATCTGGGTACGTGATAATAACCCGTATCCAGGCAGAAACGTTTGTAAGTTGTCGATGCGCACCGCAACATGGCTCTGCTGCTTTTCGAGGTAGTTTCAGATTTAGTGCCACTAAATGTTGGAATTCTCTTCCACCGCCATTACGCTTAATCCAAAATAAATATACTTTTAGAATCAAGTGTAGTAAGTATCTGCTGGGGATGCAGACATCCTCGCAGAATAAGTAGTTTCTTTTCCTCATCCGGTGCTTCTGCATGAACTTTATTCATTTATTTATCTGTCCTTTCCAACATGTAGTGGCATTGAATCAATTTAAACTATAAATATAACTAAACAGAATTAGTAAAAATATATATAATTCTATTAATTATTAAAAATTATATTCATCATCTTAAATTTTATTTGGTACCTACGAGTATCTATTTATACTAATTTATTTAGTTGCTGGTCTTTTCTTCTCTATTTATTCTCTATTTGTTTATTATTTCATATTATTGACTATGTACTAATTATACATTTTTATTCAGGTTTCTAATACGCTTATTTTAAAGTATTTCTGGTGTTTTTTTATGAACATATATATTACTTGTGACCCCGCGCGTCTCTAAAGGGTCACGCTGACAATCAGCGCTGAGTAGCAACCCCCAGCATCATGCTGAGCGCTGACCTTTTTGAATGTTTTGCTGATATTTTGAATGTTTGTCTACTTTTAAGTAATTAGTTGTAGTAGTAGTGTCCTGTGTGTACAAAATAAATGTGTTCTTTCTTTCTTTCTTTCATTCTATATCATTTTTTTATGTGATCTACAGTAAGATATTGAAAAAAATTACATTATACCTACTATTTATTTATTCTAATGTTGCCTAAGAGAGACATGAAATAATCATCGTTTTTTTTATAACGTAGATGATATTTTTTAAAAGTTAATAACATCGCAGAGGAAAAAAAACTGAGATATTATAAAAATAAAGTGATAGAACCCACCCGTTGAAGTCTTCTGTAAAAAAAATATCAAAATCAAATCTCATTCCCTAGCTTCCTCTTAAAAAACGGATTGCAATGTCTCTTTTGTAACCCCGACCCAAAAACGACGGAGTGATATTATTTTAATACACTTCAAAAAACACATTTATCAAAACACAAAAGCAAAGGAAAAAACATTCACAGCTATAAAAACTAATCTAATAATAAGCCCCCAGTAGAAGGGAAAGTTTCAAAAATGCTGGCTGCGTGCCACGTTGAATGGCAATGATAATTTTCTGACCAAAAAAAGAGCCAGAATTCTGGTCACGTGTCGCTTCCACCAAACGTTTTGAGTGTTATTTATATTCAACAAAGCAACGCCACCCAAAGTCAACATAATACATGCACTATAAGACTGAACTAATGCGTCACACATATATGTATATATTCAAAAGTGTAGTTTATTTGTTTGTCCTTCTTGCCCTCACCAGCATGGCGAATTGACTTGACTTGCACGGAGATAGAACATGGCAACAGCTAGCGCTTTATGAATGAAGCTCCTTTCATAAAGTTTGGTCATTTATGGTGAATACGGTCTTCCTGTCCGTCCTGTCATTCACCATCCAAGGTAAGTTTACAAATTTAAAGTATTAAAACCTCTATCTATATCCTGACAAGAAAGTCAATATATTTCTAAAAGTCTTATTAATTTAGGCATTACGAGCGTTTGTGTGTTTAAGGTGTAACACCGCCATCTAGGATTATTTAGGCAAACTGAATCGCTATTAAACAAATATCACATATACATAGGGTCTCGGAAACAAAATGGCCTTTCAAATATTTGGACATCAAGTCATAATGCTTTGGAATCAATTTGACCATAATGTAAAAAATACCAAGAAGCAGGTCTTCCTTATTTCAGAAAGTATTTAGAACAAATGGCTTTCAACTATAAATAAGCTACATTCATATAGTAATCAATGAAGTCAGGCAGGGGTTGCTTTGCGGAAATCCATTTATAATAAGAAATAATGACAATATCTAGTGTTTTTCCGCTTCGTTTTGATATCAACGTGAGAAAACGAAAAGTATTTTGGTTTTTACGGTGTGATTCCTCCTCACCACCTCCACACCTCACCTTATTATTTCTCTTTACTCAGTATTTGACTTCCTCAACACGTATTTCGTCTTGTGCTATGGCGAAGTTAATAGAATAGAATATAAGGTTTTTTATTTGTAACATAAAACAACACTATACAACTTAAAGAACAATATTTAAATTTCTGTTACAAACCGGCCCCAACTTCACACAATGCTGGCTGAACAACACAACCAGCGTTGATCTTCCGTTGGTACCGGGTGGTGACGTCACGCAGATTCAGTTCAGATATATTATTAGTCAAACATCTCAAAATTAAAATTATATAATAATAACATTTACAATTATGTTACTATGGCATAATATAGTCAAAAATCTAAACCTATATCAGCCCCTCGTCTAAACGTCCCCATAAGATTACGCGGCATTACCACGCTGAATCGCTAATAAAATGGGCTGGGCGAGAAAATGACCAGAACGTGGATCACGCCCTTTCTCTTTCAGTCGCTGACCCAGTTCAGACACCAATATCTTGGCTTCAGAGCCCCACGATCCCGCCGTCTCGACGGCGAACGGAACGAACTCGTACTGTGGCTGAAGGCAGGCGTACAGAAGGCGCGCCACCACCACCTTCCCGCTGAGTGGCACGCAGCAAATGTACTAACGCACGTGGCGTCCCAAATCAAACAGCGGCCTCTATGCCATGGTACCAAAGTGAGTCCGTCCTGTCGCTTACCATCAGAACGTGACAGACCGGGGGGCTCCAACACACAGGGAATTTCTGCATCCACCATGGCACGTCTGAGGATCTCGTTAAGAGCGTGATGTCTGGGTCTGCGTCCAGCGCACTTCAAACAGCTTAAACCGTGAAAGCCATCTGCCTCGACTCTTGCACCACAAACACACATGTGGGGCTCGCACACAGTACAGCCCAGCCGTAGGCCTACCGCTACCCGAAGAGAGTCGGTGTCCAGCAACATGCCCCAATGAGGAGAAGGCAGGGCATGCAACCAAGCACCAGACTCTGGCATACAGGCAGCGTTGAGGCGTGCTAAGTCTGGCCCTGAGCTTGCATTCCGAAGCTGATTAAAGGCGTGCTTTGAGTTTGTTTAGTTAATACACGTATGTGCAAAATAATATTTGTAATGCCACTTCAAACTACATCTACATGTTAATCTGTGATGTAATAACTGTACGGTAACAACAATCACCGACGACTACAAGAATATTCATATCTATACCTACACCAAGTTATTGTTGGAAATCACGTAGTGCACGCAAGTACTCAATTTCATCTTGGCTTCAGAGCCCCAGGATCCCGCCGTCTCGACAGCGAACGGAACGACCTTGAACTGTGGCTCAAGGCAGGCGTACTTAAGCCGCTTAGCTCTGGCCGTACCTTGTTATCAGCGATGTCTGTCTGTTTGTTCTGCAGCGTGTAGACGAGGTAGCCGGCGCTCATGCCCAGCGCGTAGCACACCAGGTTGTTGTGTCCGTACACGTGCATGTAGTGGAACGTGTCGTTTATTGTCGTGCGGTAGAACCTGCAACAGACATTGAGCCTCCAAATAATGGCAAACAATGACAAAGCTGAGAGCTGTAAAGCGTTCACTGGCCAAGTCGAATCACTTCACGCATGTTCGGCACGACCGTCTATAATAAGCTCCCTGAGTGTGTAATATTGGCTCCCAATCTTTAAGAACCGTCTCCAACGCTGGCTTATTGAGCACTTTTTCTATAGCATCAAAGAATTTGGACAACTAAAGTAAAACCTATAAAAATATATGTATACATTGACAATTTTCTTATTAAAGGCTCTAATTTGATTAAATTTGTCATTTAGTGTAACCTGATTAGTATACCTACATAAACTATACGCGTGCGTTATTTAAACGACTTAGTATTGTACATTTTTTGTAATTCGATTACTAATTTTGTAATTTATTTTTGTTTTTTTGATTGACGTGTGAATTGGCTTTAAAAATAAAATAATAATGATTAAAACCTTATTTCTAAAAGAATGGATTTTTTAAAATAGGATATAGGCTTGCGTTTGGCCGCAACTCGCCTGGTGTGAAGCGACGATACGGCATAAGATGGGGCACACTTGCCTAGAAGAAACCGATTCCCGAACGAAAAATCGCAGATTATAGTTATCAGGAAATAGAGAAGCCGGCAGCTAAATAAAAGCAGACGCGGTGCGTTTCTTGCGAGCCTAGGGAACCTTTACCATGTACCGGTGGCGTGTTGCCGTATGTACGATGGTGAAATGAGGATGGGGGAATCAAATTGTGTAATTCTATGGTACACTCTACAAAATGTTACTTGGTTCTCCGAAAGGTTTTACTATTATAGTTCTTCTTTTATCCCTCCTCCTTCCTTTCTCCTCTTACATATTATATGTGAGATATATTAGCCTTTGTTCTTGTCCTTACTTGTTGTATTGTCGTTTCTTTTATTTGAAATAAAATAGGTTTTTTCTCTCCGAATGTACTTCTGTCCAACAGCGAATCTGTCTTGTCCAGTAATCTGTCCTATACCGAACAATTGCTCCTACCTACATCTAACTCTGAGTATTTTACTTATGTACATACTAGAGATACAGCCACTATAGCGATGGAGAAAACATTGCAAAAAATCGTCTTATAATTCGGATGATACTTCTGTCTGCTTACTGCTATGCAGTAACGCTATGGATCGATAGAAAATATATATCGAGTTGCTCACTCTGGCGTCATAAGCACGAGTGCGTCCAAGTCCATGGCCCACACGTGGGCTGCGGGCAGGACCACGCCCAGTGCCACCAGCAGGCCGAGGGCGAAGTTCCGCCTTCCAATCCGTTGGGTCACCAAGTACACGAGGAGCCCCACGCAGAATAACTGCGTGTCGGTTGCTATGTGCCTGGAATGGATACAAATGTTTCTAAATATTATGAGGTATAGGGGAACTGTTGTGGCAGCAATACAGTGCAGCTTGGCCGCTCATGTTTGGCTAGCGATAAAATGCAGAGTAAATAATAAAAAATAAATAATAAAGCAAAAATATAAAAAAATAGCTTTATTGCCGATAGTAACTATGCCTCTAATATATACTAAACTCCTCTAACTAAATATAAGAGCAAATGGCGATGCTAGTGCACTGGCCTAGGTAGATCGCCCGATCCACGGTCAAGGTTCGTGCGAACTACTTAGGCCATAACGCTGATGATGCTGCCAATATGTTCGATGTGCATACAGCCCAAGCGAGACGTTAGCCCAGGATATATCGTCCCCATGTACAGCCTCCACAACGGGCCCGAGCCCAGGTGACAGACAGACAGACGGACAGATAGCGGTCACCAACTCACCAAGTATGCAGAGCGCACAAGTGTCCGTCCGCTATGTAGTTGTTGACGTAGAGCAGGTGCGCCCACCAGTAGCGGCGGCAGTCCGTCACCACGCTCTGTGTGACGTACAGCCTCCACAGCGGGCCCGAGCCCAGGTGTCGGAGCCACGTCGTCATGAACAGCAGGACCACGGCGTACGAAGGGGTCAGTCTGCAAGGAGACAATACACAAGAATATCATTAACATATGGACTATAGAGTGTCAAGAGGTCACTTTGCAGCTAGAAACTACTCAAGAATAGTTCGAAGTTAAAAGTTCTTTATTTCGCTTCAGATATGGTACAATAAGGTCTTAATTTAACTATTATCTAGAACGGCATATCTTTGCTTATATTAAGCATGCGAAAGTATACTAAATTTAGCAAATAATTTTAAGTATATAATTTTGTGCATGTTAACATAATTATTTATAAATATTTAATACATAATTATTTATAAATATTTAACATTTGTATGTTGGTTACACGTGGTATCTAAGTAATATAAAAATTACATAGCTATGTAAAATACGTGACGTTAACAATGCTACGGGCTATGTCTATGTTCGTTGTAATCAAAAAAGTCTTTTACTCGGTAAAAATTTCTTTCTAATAGCCAATTGAAGAGTTTATTTCTAAATTTTAAAATGTGAGTGATTCCATGTTCTCATGAATATCTGAGCTGATGATTTCTGTTGCCATTGCAAAGCAGTTACTGCGAAATAGCTCGTTATTACATCGTGGAAAAACTAGCTTATTTGGATATCTCGTGTAATAACTACGGTTACATTGTAAGTTTAGAAAATGTTCTGGATGTTTTTTTTTATAAATAAACAAATCTCATAATTGTACATACATGGAAGCGTTAAAAATTTTAGCTTCCTAATAGAAGCTTACATGAAACTTGAGGTAAACTGCACGAATACATCTTTTTTGGACTATAAATGCTCTGTCTGGTATCACAACCGAATTACCTACCCCAAATTATAAGGCCATACCTTAGAACCGTCGCTACATATCCGTGATTATGATATGAGGGAAGTATTTCGAGAAGCTACTAACGCTAGTCTACGAAGTGCAAACGAAAATCTACCTAGTTTTGAGCAGACTTTATCTACGTGTGCCTTCCAGTTACAATTGTAAGCCGCGTCACTTGCCAGCAAAGCCGTTAATAATTCGAACGAATTCTCATTTGCATATTGTTAAGAATAAGAAAAATTACCGAATACGAATAAGTCAGTCTACGTTAAAAACAAAGCTCGCAAACCAAAATTTCTTCTTAAATAGAATTCGTATTCAGAAGAATAGAAATTCCTTCTCTGTTTTTGACACACTAATGGTAAGCAAGATCAAGAAGCACATTGGGATACCATTGTATCAAAACTCAGTATTAGTCTTTCCTCTTGCAGTGCCAAACATTATAATTTTAACCCAGCTAGTAAAATGAGCCAGTTCAAAACCTGCATGGCCTGCATGGCAACGTTTTCTATGGTGATATAGTTCTAGAGAAAACGAATAAGCTGCATTGGAACCTTCTGTCCTTGATCAGAACTAGTCGCCTGAAAATAACAATAACTATATGTATACCATACATCTGCATTTTTAAATTCACGAATGAAGTTATTTGGCCAGGACAAACATAACCTAGAATGTCCATGCTACTCGTATTACCTAAGCAAGCGTAAAGTAAACAAGTGGTTAGAAATGACTTCAAAACAAATCTAAATCAAATGCTAAATCTTTAAACCTATGTATCATAATTAATTATTGTTTTTTTTTAATTAAGATTTACCCAGTGTCACTGGTTGCAGTCGGTGCGCGTGCGCACTATTCTCACCTGTCTTACCTTGTGTAGTGCGGCTCGGAGTAGCGTGCGCGCCCCTGCTGGCCGGGGGCCGTACACTTGTGCCATACGATGCAAGTTATCTTTGCTCGCTCGCTGTTTTTTATGCTGTTGTTGCCTACTGCTACGTGTTTTTGCGTACCTACCCACTTTTAGTTAGTTGTAATAATTTCATGATTTCATAATTGATAGGAAACAGAATATTTTTATTGTTTATCTGATTATACTCAAATTATTTAGTAGTAACTATTATAGGATTTTAAAATAAATTTATATAATTATTATATATAAAGATACCCAATAGCATTTATCATTGTTACAATAGATGTCAATAACGTAATTCTAATCTAAAGATTGCGTATGTAATTAGTTTATGATAATTTATTTTTTATACAATTTATGCCGTAATGACAAGTTTAATGTTGCTGTTATAAGTTTTTAAAAGCTAAGGCTTGTTAACGTTTATATTTAATTTTAAAATGTATTTGTCCCTCTAGGATTATGAATGTACACTAGAGATGGTCATGTTATTTAAGTTTTACGGAAAATAAAGATAATTTAAAAACAAAACAAACAACCCAGTGTCACTCTCATGACTAAAACAAATCTATTGACACCACTCACATAAAAATACGACAGGCTGTTTAGGCTCTAGGGCGTGCCAAAGAAATATATATCAAAGAAACACAAATTATCAGAAAATTTGATGTTTCTTCCCAAAGAACGTTGGAGTCTGGTAAAAGAACTCCGCATTTTGTTGACATGTAAGAACTAAGATGTCAAAAATAATTTTTCAGTTCTTTCGGCGACTGACAAAAGAACGCCTTTCAAATTTTGTATATTTTACTATGTTTGCTGTACCTAATACGAGTACAAGCATTTCATTTAGTAATTCATAGTCTTAACTATATAAATGAGATTTGTTAAAAAACCCTATGCTGTAGCAGCCATCTTGGATTTGAAATAATCATAGTGTACAATGCACATATTATTCTTCTAATCATACCTTTCTAATGGATACCTATCAAAATTAAGAAATATGTGAAAAAAAATGTGCTCCGCCATTCGTGGCGGCGGCCATCTTGGACCCATGGACCAAACATAGCTAAGAACACTTCCGACTATTACACCTTTTACACGAAAAAAAAGATGTCTCCAATCAAAGCAATATCTACTTGGTCAAGACAATTTAGTAGTTTCATAAATGGGGAAAACAATATACTTTTGATTTAAGTAAATTATTGTTTCTTGAAGAAAAACTATTGTTGATCTGAAAAAAATACTTATATTAAAAAAATATATACATATATAATATAATATATGATATTGATTATTTATAAAATACTAGCTGTGCCCAGCGGTTTCACCCGCGTTGTTCTACTAAAACTAAAACAAACTAAAACTAACTTCGAACTACTTTTTTTGAAGTCGGTTAAAAAGTATCCCATGTCCATCTCCTGGTTCTAAGCTACCTCCCCAATAATTTTCAGCCAAATCGGTTCAGCCGTTCTTGAGTTATAAATAGTGTAACTAACATGACTTTCTTATATATGTATATGTAATTGTCATGTGTTTAATCTGTACACATATAATAAATAACTCTTTATTGTCACCACAAAAGTACAACACAAATAATAAAAAAAAACAAATAACATGGCACAAAAGGCGGTATTATCGCTAAAAAGCGATCTCCTCCAGACAACCTTTATAGGAATGGAGTATAACAATAAAATTTTGCGTATAGACGGTGGTGCAAAACAGATAAGAAAAATACGAGTATACATTAAAATAGCAGTGAACACAACATACAAGAGTACATATAATAATATCATAGGTTCATAAACTAGCAACTAAGTACTCTACTTATAATAAGATGGTATATAAAAAATATCTAGTGTTTTCCCGCTTTGTCTTGATGTCAGCGTGAGAAATCGAAAAATATCACGTGTCGAGGAAGTGAGGAAGTCTGATACAGAGAGAAAGAGAAATAATAATGTGAGGTTCGGAGGTGGTGAGGAGGAACCAAACCAAAAAATTAAAAAATATTTTTCCATTTCTCACACTGACATCAAGACAAGGCGGGAAAACACTAGATATTCTGTATATACCACCTTATTATAAATGGATTTCCGCAAAGTAACGTCTGACTCCCTTAATTACTCTACTTATATATAGTATTCAGATAAGGAATATCAAGACTTTAAAAACAACATAATGACATAATATAAATTAGTGAAAAATGCTTGAAAGGTAATATTTCATCAGCTAAAGTAATATTGTATCAGGTACCTTCTAAACCGGTCACAGCCCGCGACGGCGCGGCGGCCGGCGGACGGCGATCCCTAGATTCAAGGATGGAGCCATTCACATCCAATCCTACGTTACATGAGACATCCTTTCACACCACAATTAACATTACCACTTTTTCTTCCTCGTATTCAACTTTTTTTATCCTTCACGGCTAGGCATTTGACAAGATCGCACGACCACGGAAGTCAGCGATACTGTAGTCCTGAAATGAGCATGCCTAGTCTGGAATACACTTGAGGGCGGTAGCTAGCCAGGCGAGCGATAGGAAACGCCTTATCACCATGCTATGACTGTTTTTTGATTGATCCCTCATATTTCAGTCAGAGAGATTTAATCCTTTAAAACAATATCAACGAAAACAAAAAAAAAATTGACAACATTTCATTTTTGCAAAGTGATGGAAATTCGAAAATCAATTCGAGATAATGTAATGACGAGTTCATACTAAAAATACTAGATTTTTATATTCACTTTCTACCGAGTTATTTACAAAAAGTTGATGAAAAAAATCTCGAATTTATGTTAAAACCGTCAGATGCCGACAATAAAATATATTATTGTATCTGTCATCTGTGAACCATACCAAAACAAACAATAGAAATGCAGATAATTAATTAATGACATCATTTTTTACGAGCTTTGGACGAGAATAACATAATGCTGAACATTTCTTATATTTTCAAAAATCACTAAAAACGTAATTACTAGGTACATTCCGAATAAAATAAAAACATCGAAGTACGTTATTTTTCATTTGTCTTACATGACGTCAGTAAACTCTGGGCACGTTACAGCTGTTTTGACTTCAATTATATTAATTAACCTATTTATTGACATTGTGAAAACAAAAGTATAAACTTGCGAATGTCAAGGAACCACAATACATGTTTTCTAACAGTTAAAATAAGTATACAATTACACAGAGTTATTGGTTAGGGGTATAACAAACCGAAAGGAGGTTCTTGCGGGGGTGGATAACCCACAACTGATACCGTCTGCCACTGTGCCGCTAAGCGCAGTAGCAGATAGTAAAAAATATGACCGTCTGCCACCATTTCTCGTGTGTGGGGTCGATAGCCATAGGTGTTACCGTCTGGCACAACGTGTTTTTGTGGGGGCAGATGGTAATAACTCCACTATACCCATCCTAAAGAACAACTTTCGATAAAAAAAACCAACGCTGGATTCGAGAAAATAAATCAGCTGTTTCATACATTTTGTCGACGACCGATAAAGTTTTTGTATGTGACAAATGACATTTTTCTGGAATTCACTGTTGGTACCATAATTAAAGTACTTCCTTAGGATGAGTATATTAACTCGCTTTCGGCTTAGTGCACCCCTAACCGATACCTGTATAGTAAAAAATCATAAATAATAATATAATAATTATTATTAATAATATATAGGTTGTAGGTATATATTGTTTGTTCAAGCAAATGTTAACATTTTATAATACATTAATTGTCTTGAATATTTTATTTATCGTACAATTATTTATTAAATTAATTGATAATTATTAGGTTTGTAACTTGTATCATAAACATGGTATTTTTATTAATAATTCAAAAAGAGTATAACTTGTTTTTAAAACTCTATTTTTTGGATTTTCGTATTTCAAAATTTGTTTCATATACTGTCGCTGACTTCCGTGTTCGTGGGAGGTATACTAAGAAAAGATTTTTGTAAATCCAACGCTTAAGAGGTTCATACAGGAGTTTTAAAAAAAGTTTTATATTTCTTCAAATTTATTTTTAAATCCCGGGAGAAATCTACTAATTAAATTATATTCAGACAGGAGCAAAGAACATATAATAATTGCCATTAGTTAATCGATATGTAGAAAAACTATCTCAGCGATTTTCTATACCCTGACATAAGAGTATATAGATGACATACTCGTATTTTACGATTCCGGGCTTTGATCTTACAGATTCTCTGCCTTTACGTTACAGCCAACGTTGTTCATCAAGTCACAACAGCAGTTTTAGTCAAGTAATAAAAAAACTTGTTATAAAACACAAAACTACTTAAAATTCTGAGCACGCAAATGGAAAGAGATTGCAATTACCTACGCATTAAACTTTAAATGATTCTTGTTTTAATTCACTCAGCAAAGTATAAATAGACAAGTAACTACTTAAATATACGAGTGTTACATAATCTGTAGATTGGCACTTTATATTATAAAAGCGAAACTTGTATGAGTGTTTTTGTTAGAGGTTGAAGGAGTACGTTCACGCTCAAACGGTTGGACAGAATTGGATGAAATTGCGTTTGAACCGTCGAGAACATTAGCGCGATACCGAATATTGCAAAGCACAATCGTAAACGAATCATTTCCGCAATCGAACCATTGCTGAACTTCAGACGTTATTGACATTGACCAATTAGTGCGACAGGGGTTTATGGTCTGAATTAACACATAGGCTAGTTTTCAGCCCGGAAAAAATAGTATTCCCTTGGGATAATAACATTTCGTCGCGTGACAGCGCGAAACGCAGCTATAGTATTATAACTCTAAAAAGGAACAGCGGGCATAAAAAAGTTGGAAAACGTAGTTTTATTTTGTAAATAACTAGTTTGGCAACGTTTGAATACGATTTTACCTGGTGGTACCATAAGTGGAAGACGTTCTGCCGATCTTCTGGAAGTACGGTAGTGGAATGGTGAAGAATAAGATCAAACAGTTTGTGTGCCCCGTGGAAAATTCGGTAAAAAGCAGATAAACTTGCAACTTTACGTCGATGGTCTAAGCTCTGAACTTTTTTACTAACAAACTTACCATTAGCAATTAGTTTTTTGGCTCGGTTCTCTTTAGTAGTGTGTTCGCTAGCTTGCTCTACGTGATAGCACCAGAAGTGAAGCAGATGGGTACAGACCTCCACCACCTCATGATCCACACCCTGACTCCCAGCCCCCAGGAGATGTGGTGCTTCTCCGAGTGGATCTGCAGGTTGTACACGAGCAAGAACCCCGACATCACGAAGAACACCTGCACCACCACCAGACCGTTGAAGATCATCTGGTAATACGCGTTGTTGTACATCTGGACAGACATGAAGATATTATACTTATAAACATATTTACTATTTCACGAATCATAAATAAGCGAAGACGTTTACGCGACAATGAGTTTAGCAATATAATTTATATGAAATGTTCCAAGCAACCCGACACTAGTGGAATTAAAATAAATTTGTTGTGTGCTAAAAGGCCAGAAAGAATATACTCTAGTGAGACAAAGAAGATGTCCTTCCTTAACTTGAGGTGATTGACATGTCAATCACCCCGTGGAATCGCATGCGGTTCTACGTTTTCCAAAGCAAAAGGCAAGTTGTAAAGTTAATTTAATATTTAATGTTCTTTAAAGTTTCTGAACCACTCACTTCTTCAAACTCCTGAATATTGTCGTTAAAACCCATTGAATTCACCCACATAATGTGAGATGTAAACATCAAAAATATTGTGAACACTCTGAAAAATAAAGACATTATAAGAAATTTATAGTACAATAAATAGAAAAAAATCATTCCAACAGTTATGTTGATCTTAACCAAATTTTGAAGTAAGAAAACAATAGAAAGTCTTTGAAAGACTTTAATTACAATCATTTGTACGAACTCTACAAAATAAATAAATAACATTTAAATTTGAAGACATTTATTAGACCTACAGGATTCCAACTTTTTAGTATTTGGAAACCTTACTCTTTCTTTTTTTCTTTCTTTCTTTCTTACTAAGAAGATACAATTTGTTTTTGTTTTACAATTATTATTATTTTCTCGACAATTAACTGTACAATACAATACCTGACTCCATGGAGGCCGGTAAGTCTCCTTATTCGAATTTCTTCTGACTCGGCTGAGATCAATCTACTCCAATTTTGTATAATTGAGAAACTTAACAAGTATTTATTACCTGAAAACAACCAAATTCATATCATTTACGACCTCATTTAGTAATGAAAAAAATAGTTTAGTTACATTTGTTAGTTAATTAGTCTTGTTAACCGAATTAGTAAGAGTTTTATGTTCGGTACACGTTACTCCAACTAATCTGTACCCCACAGTATCAGAAATTTGGTTACGGTTACAGTCTAGACCAAAAATTTCGAGTGAAGTAATATTAATTGCCAAGAAACAGGAAATAGTTTCGTTACTGAGGCCAAATATACTTTAAAAATAAGATCAGGATTATAAATTAAAAATAATTCTCTTATTTGTTAAATTGATTAAGAGCATGATTAATGCAATACAATGTTCGGTATCCGTTAATAATATAACAATCTAGCCTAAGTCTTATAAGTAATTTTAAATCAGCTTCTATAAAAATAGTGTCTATTAACACGTATATCAAAATCTCTATTAACGTTAAACAAACCTTTGATAGCTGAACCACTTCTGCTAATAATGACATCGTACAAGCTTCCGATAAGGTTAAGAAATATAATTGCTGCGTAAATGGACAGAACAATCCAGTCAGCCAAATCTACATCCATTGCTTGGTTTTTATTCTCGCAGTAGTATACTTGAGTTAGTTCCCCCTGAATTTTATACTCTGCGAATATGGAATCGTTCAGGCATGGCGCAAGCATGTCTTTTATTCCCTCGCTTGTATAAAGTGTGTCATTCCGAGTAATATATTCCTTGCAAGTAGAAGTGACGCATACCCCGCGTTGAATGTAGGTATGGTTGTAATGCTTGAGCTTGTTTTCCGAATACCCCTGCGGGAAAAATAAACAAAATCAAAATGTGAATAAAAGCGAAAAAATGCGGAAGCCGCAATGCGGTTCATACTACTGAGCTTCGGTAATTTGTAGCCATGATGTGGTAAGTAAAATGGCGAGACGAGACTTTTCCCGACGTTCGTGGCCTTGTAAACATATATCAGCAACTATTAATAGCTGTATAGAATGTAAATATAGCATTTTAAAGTATTTTTAACTTTTGCCATCATATTGCGCTGATGAGAAGCCTGATTGCAGCCCAATGTCGAGAGCTTCAGTAGTAACAGTTTGCGACGGTTAAATCACAAGTTCAAGCACACACCACTGAGTTTTCATTCATGTGCAAATTAGACGCCACTTGCGTTAACGGTGATGGAAAACATCACGAGGAAACCAGATTATCGTAGAAGGTTTACTGTTTGCGAAGATAAGTAGTGTAGTCTTCAGAGGGAAACTAAAAGACGCAATTCAGGCAGCGTGGTGGGTTATGGCCTTGAAAGGAGAGACCTGTGCCCAGCGATGGGACGGTATGATACGAAATACTGGTACTGATTACTCTATACAAGTCACTAATTAAAATCACGTAATTGTATGAAACCGGATTCTTAAATGTCACTTGGATTGAACTTGTAAGAAGTCGTTGAACTAATATTATCACTGACGATAAGCTTTCGCTTAGCGCATTATACAGGGTCATTGGTTTGGGTGTATTAAGCCAAAGGGTCACTGTGCACAGTATGACGAACAACTTTCAGTATGGAACAACTTGAAAATCAAAAAAATAAATAATAAAATGAATGATAAAAATAAAAATAAAATGTCATTTCATTTATTCCTGTTTGTCACCTTGTGGGGACATATTGGGGTGATAAACAGGAATAAATCAAAGAGATATAAATATCTTTCATGTTTGTTGATGCTTGAACTTGTTTTCGATGTAATTCTGGACCACATACAATCAATCGTCCCCACCATATTTAAGAGTTATACAAAATATTTAATTTTTAGTTGTATCTTGTATTGTTGAATGTGTCTTTTTTTGTAATTATCTTTGTTACCTCATATTCAGAGGAAAAGAAAAGATTTCTTTAACAAAGAATATCAATATTCTAGATCTCTAATAGACATTTTGTTTCAATCCAAGTATATATTTTTATAATATAAGTATTTTTTTCAGATCTAGAATAGTTTTTTTTCAAGAAACAATTATTTTCATAAATCAAAAGTATATTGTTTTCCCCATATATGAAACTACATTGTCATGACCAACTAGATATTGCTTTGATTGGAGACATCTTTTTTTCCGAGCTGTATCCTCTGAAACGGAAGGCTCTGGCAGCCGTAACACAGTTTCATTACTAGTATGGCTGCCAGCCGGCTATAGGTACTTTAAACCATTATGTTAGTTCCAAATAAAGTGTTCATTGTTGTGTAACGTGTATTGTTTTTAATGTAAATTAAAGTTTTTTTTAATTCTTTTTTTGAATATTATCCCTCAGATAAGATAGCTCGGTTGGTTGGGATACGTTAACACTTATCCCTACCCTATCTCAACTGGTAGGGGAAAAAGCTGATAGTGGGCGAAGTGGGACAAATAGTGGGACGAGTATTCCAAATAAGTGACTGCCGACTTCAATTCGAGGCGGCTATCTCAACTTATAAGTTTTTACAATTTAATAACTTGATTATCTTTTGAATAATCTGTATGGTACCTAAGAAGTATTAACAAAAACTTTTTTTTTTAATTCTTTCAATCTTCTCTGAGAAA
The DNA here is from genome assembly GCA_947049295.1 of Ligdia adustata. NCBI lineage: Eukaryota > Metazoa > Arthropoda > Insecta > Lepidoptera > Geometridae > Ligdia > Ligdia adustata. Next base: position 12,481,042 of record OX346229.1, read on the forward strand.
TCGGGGAACATGCATTAAATAAAATTTGCCTAATGTGACCCGGGCTCCCACACGAAGGGTTTCGTCCAACTATCTATAAAACATTAGTTCATGTTTCTACCTGTTGTCGTTAAGTTATTAATATACGACATAAACACGTTTGTTGTATGGAAGAAAAAAAATACTAAAGGGGTTAATATTTTTTGTTCAGTTTTTAGTATTTATTCTCTCGCGGCAACAGAAATACATCATCATGAAAAATTTCAACTGCCTATCTATCTCGGTTCATGTGATACAGCCTGGTGACAAACATTGAAGTCTTAGTAATAGGCTCCCGCTTTTGTTTTTTGTGTACGGAACCCTAATAATAGTAGAACTTATGTCTACATCATATGTTATTTGTTCCAAAGTGTACGCTGTAATAACAAATTGTATCATTACACCTACCTATTATATTTATAAAGACTTCAATGAAGCTCTATTTACCTACATTACCACGTCACGCTGTCACCTTACTTTCTACCTAAACCAATAATTTAAACGCGATGTATTCATAATTCTCAGGTGTAACTAATCGGTACAAAAAGTATATTTTAATACATTAGTATGATAGGTGATGTGCAAGGAGCAAACGCTCGGAGCACAATGCTCCGCCACCGCTATCTGCTCCTACTGGTGGTAGTACTCGCGGGACTGTGCTACTTCTTCAATACCATGAGCTATTTCAACTCTGGCGTCTTCAGCACCGTTCCACTCTTGCAGCAGCACCGCGTCAACCGCGAAAGGAAAGGCATCATCAACACAGAAGGATGCAAAATACCAGACCTGGACCCAATGGATCCATACATAAAGGACTACGTAGAATATCCATCGGATATGCCCTCTTGTCGTAATTCCACGTTATTAAAAAACAACAGGACTATGATCTGGGTAACGAGTGAGTTTTTCGCCGATTTTAACATATCCGCTGGCGACGTCATAGACTGCTGCTACCAAGGCTTTCACAGACCAGACACGATTGAAGACATCACGTCGATCTATAATGACGATAGAGTGAAATACGAAGACTGTGTAAAGTTTAACGATACTATCAAAGTTGAGCATGAGTTCGTTAGAGTCAAGTGTGCCGTGAATGAGAAACCAAAGTATGATCAGTATTTCTTATTCACACCAGAAAAAAAGTTCAACAAACACGGTGACAATGACGAGATCACGAACAAGACCGGATATAACGTATTGATTGTTGGAGTAGACTCAGTCTCCAGGCTGAACTTTATAAGGACGATGCCAAAAATGGTAAGCTTCCTAAACACGAGAGGTGCAGTCGACATGATGGGTTACAATAAGGTAGGCTATAACACACTCCCTAACCTAGTTCCGATGTTAATTGGGGCGAGGGACACAGAGTTGCACAAATTGTGTTTCCCTTTTTCTGATAGCACTTTCGATAACTGTCCGTTCGTGTGGGAATGGTATAAACAGGCTGGATATTACACAGCTTACGCGGAAGATTGCGCCTATATATCGACGTTTAATTACTTGAAAGCAGGTTTTGGTCGCACCCCTACGGACTATTACCCGCGGACGTTATTGATCGAAGCAGAAAATATCCTAGGACATTTATGCATGAATAACATTTACTTCTACAAAATTCTACTGAATTACATCGAGGACCTCGCCTGGCGTCTCAAGTCTAGAAGACTTTTCGGTTTGTTCTGGGAGAACTCCGTCAGTCACGACGCTCACAACTGGCCGATGAAGATGGACGCAGACTACGAGCAAACATTCGTAAATCTCGAAGTTTCGGGCTATTTAAATGAAACGATCGTGTTCTTTGTCAGTGATCACGGAATTAGGTGGGGACCGATCAGAGCCACGAAACAAGGACATATAGAAGAACGACTGCCCTTTCTGTATATTTTGACTCCAAAATCATTTAGAGAAAATTATAAAAAGGCGTACGAAAATTTGATGGTCAACAGCAAACGCTTGACCACACCTTTCGATGTTTACGAGACTTTGTCAGACCTGATCGATCTGAACAAACTGAATGACAGCGTTATAACAGTACGGTATAGTGAAAGCTACGCCTTGAAAAGGGGTATCAGTTTATTTCTGCCCGTACCTACTAACAGGACTTGCAAAGCTGCCGACATAGACGACCAGTGGTGCACGTGTTTGAGAGACGTCCCTCTAGATAAATATGATCCAAAAGCTGTCGAAGCAGCTGAAAATCTGGTAAAAATGATCAACTCTTTATTGGAAAATCATGCGCAGTGTACCAAATTGTTACTAGCTGATGTAGTAGATGCAGCTGAGGTTCAGGTGGGTACGATGGACAAGGAGGATAACCCTTGGAGAGAGTTCATGGTGGTAGTGAGAACTGCGCCGAGTGGTGGCGTCTTTGAAGCGACGCTGCGGTACCACATTAAAGACCAGAGCTGGCAGCTGGCAGGGGCTCCCAGCAGACTTAATATTTACGGGAAGCAGAGCTGGTGCATTGACGATTCCAAACTCAAGCCGTACTGCTATTGTAAATAGAAGTATTAATCGTATGCCACAGACGACACTGTAATAGGCTAAGTCCAAAAAGAAGCTAATTAACAAGTAGAGAATGATGAAAACGAATTAAAATGTATATCCGAAGGAGTGAAAACTTACTTTGATTCGGCAGACAAACTTGTCGACTATAATAGTGGTAGTCGATTACAGAGTTATAGATGCGAAAGTGTATTTGTTGGTTTTTTTTATTTCTCTGCAATTAGTGAATTACGAATGAACTAGGGATCGTTTGAGGTACTGAGAGTGACATATATAGACTACTTCTATCCCGGGTAAACAAACACATACGCTGGCGGAGCCGCGGGCAAAAGCTTGTAAACCAATAATTACTAGAGTTTTTCTACTGGACCGAGTTTGATAAAATTTCTATGAGACCGTAAAGTATACAACAGACAATCATTTTGTAGTCGTGCTAAATCGGGAAACATTGGTACGTAAAAAGATTCCGATGATTTAGAACCAACACCTTTTTTGAAGTCGGACTAAATTTTATATATTTCATATTGAGCGGATCAGCACATGCCTCACATGTTTGATTGTTGTAAAGTTCCAACTATAGTTTCGTTCACATTCGGTGAACTTCATCAGGGATTAAATGAGTCGTTCGCCCCTTTAACGACGACACAGCTTGTTTCCTCACAAAAAAGGATGTGTAAATTTACCACAGTGCTATTTTAGAGATCTGTGATACACGACAAGGAATCCATACAGTTTCGCCCTGTCTGTCCGTCCATCTAACCGGTCCGGTTTCGTAAAATGTACTTGTAAATTATCAAATGATTTTAAAGAGTTGGTCGTCAAAAAATTATTCAAATATGTCAAATTCAAGTGAAAACTAAATTAAATTAATTTAAATAGATGAATAATATTATGACATAATCGATTAACAAATAGATTATATTATTATACATAATCTTTAAGTATTAATTTGTATCGATCCACGAAAATTCCTGCATTTCAATTACTAACTAGCTAAGCCCTCCGGTGTTACTCGCGGCGAATATTTGAATGCATTATTTTATTTTGTAATATCTTTTCATCATTAAGTTATAAAACATGTGTGAAGGTAGACACGGTCCACGCATATCCTACAAATATCTATGGTTAATATTGTTTGGGATGGCGGGGTTTCAGCGTACCTGATTGTTGGAAAGGTCCAACTATAGTTTCGTTCACGATGAAATGAGGCGTTCGTGTCTTCAACAATGACACATCTCGCACTGATGAAGTTAACCGAATGTGAACGAAACTATAGTTGGACCTTTCCAACAATTAGCTACAAGTAAAAACCCGTCTTCATAAACAATATGAATCAAACACGCCTTTAAATAAAAATGTTTAGTCAAAATACCGACTTTGATAACTACTCTAGTTTGTGAAGTGAACAGTAATCAAAAACTTTAATTTCAATACATTTATGCGATACCATTGTAGTAACTTAATAGTACTAAGTGCATTAATTAAATAAAAATAATAAGCTTGCGCTTGACTACATCTCGCCTGATGTAAAGCGAGGATGCGGCATAAGATGTGGCACGTTAGCCTTCAAGCAACCTTATCACTCTCGATTTGAAACGACCGAGATTATAGCTATCAAGAAATTGAGAACTCAGGAGTTTTTTTTCGGAAAAGTAGCATTAATATTAATTCAGAATAATAGCAGTCTTAATGCCAAATGTCATCAAACTTCTTTGAGCCGTTCGAGCGTGGAGTAATAAACAAAACAAATACACATACATACAAACTTTCCCTTTTATAATCTTGGCGTTATGTTATAGAGAGGGACAAAGAAAGAGTCTACTGAAGGACTTAAGGGCCTTGCTCCTTGTGACCTGATAATATACGAACATTATCTATAATGCACATTGAAATTATTTGCTTTTCAGCAGCTAAACAAATGTTATTGGCGTGCAGAAAAGCTGTCAAATGTATATATTCAGGCTTTATAAATGTGCAATAAGTGTAGGTACCTACATACCTATATATTATTTTAAGTCTGGCCAGGGTTGCCATGTTATCTTAGTTTTAAAAAGAATTAAAGCTGTAATTGTACTTAATGTCTAACTACCAGGCAATTTACATTTAATTTTTGTAAATAACGTTTTACACTCATCACTACCAGTACTTGTCCTGTGTTAAGTATGCCATGTAACATTCACAAACACACGCACAAAAACATCAGAGGCACAAGAAGGCAGATGTTCAAACACATAGTTCGAACACTTGCCCAGACCGGGATGAACCCGGGACCGTCAGATCAAGCATCATAATCATAATTTAGAACTAGTAGCCGTCAACCACGGCTTTGCCCGCGACTTAAAATGAAATATAAAGAAGTGTCAAACTTATTACCCCCATTTGAGCATTTTTAATCCAAAAATGCTCCCTTACACTTTATAATGTACGCAGCCTCCAAATTTCATGTCTCTAGGTTCAGCTGTTTAGGCTTTAGTTTCTTTTATACTTATTTAGAATTATGAAATGACTATCAACAGCAAAATTTTGCAGTTTCAATATAACTATAGATCACTAAAGATCATAATAATCATCCAAATGCTCTTGAATGAAAACCTCGTACGGGAACCTGCTTGTCGGAAAAGGAAATAAGGTAAAACTTTCGTAAAAATTCGTAAATAATTCTTGACTGACAAAATAGAGAATGTTTAAGTTAGTTCACCAATTTTTACCCGACTGGCTAAAAGGAGAGTAATGTCGATTGTTCGCTATTGGACAGATTCTGGATATGACAGATTCTTGATTCGAATATATTCGTTATTGTTATATATAATTCTAGTTGGCACGGCTAACTTCGTACCGCCTAACAGTTATTTATATTTCTCATCTTCTAAACCTTCCCTGGAGTACGACAAACATTTCAATACCAAAATCCGCTAAATCAGAACGCCGTTCACGAGTTTTAGCGAGGCAAACAAACAGCAATTGATTTTTGTATATAAGAAAGAAAAAGATTGCCACACATGACGTGGTAATTCATAATTGGTAATCAATATGGAAAATATTGGTCAAGAGGTTATTGATATTGTTGGAAAAAAAGTCTTGACCTAAACTTGGGGCGGGCATCCTCAATCAATGTCAAAAATATTGTAAAACAAATATGACTACCTATTAAAAAAACATTACCGCGTTTTTTTTTGCCTTCCTAAAAAAACCCACTCGCCTTTTGATTAATTTTCCTTATTTCTATAAACAGCATAATGTGTGGGAAATAAATAAAAAACCGGTCGCAGTTACAATAAAAAAAGGGTTTTGTATAACACTAAATTGAACTTTCAAAGTTCAAACACCGAGTTATTTTCGGTCCAAAGAAATGAAGAATCAATAACCTCGCGGCTGGATTCGGTCGAACACCCTTAAATTAAACTTAAAAATACTTTTACGTCAGGAATCTCGATGGTTGCGGTTGTATTGTATTTGGAAAGTCGAATTAGCTGAAAAACAGGTTTGAGATTTACAAAAATTGGAAGCAGCAGGAAATTTAATTTTAAACAACTTTTGTTATTCCTATTTTCCGTGTCAAATTGAAAATAAATGAGTCATTCAAGATACAAAAAATAACCCTTTAAATCAAGATGGCGGATGTAACAACAACTTTGGTATCCCTACTTTTTGAATTTAAAATACCAGTGACCTCCTCAACGAATTCCAAAGGAAAATTGCTGCTTAAAATTTTTATAAATCTAAAATACTAATTCGACTGGGCTATATATATTAAACTTAAAGAAAACTAATTTTAAGAAAAGATTGCAGTAATTATGCAAGTAAGTTAAAAAGTAAGTAAGTTAGGTTTTGTAGCATAACTACTGCAATTTTTTCTTTCATCTGACATATTGGTAATAATTATAGGTATTAGGAATTATTAATAAATAAATTATTATATTTAATTAATAAATAGGTACATTATAGGTTATTTGAAAGTTATTACTCGCGAACAGGTCAATCAATCGATGTTTGATGTGAAATCCTTTCGGTTTCGAGTTTCGGCAGCCGTCTTTGAGAGCCGGTGTATTCCAGACTAGGCATGCTCCATCTAAAGCTACAGTATCGCAGAATTCCGTGGTCGTGTGAACTTGTGGTGAAATGCCTAGCTGTGAAGGATTAAAAAAAAGGTCTTTTTTTAATTATTTGCCGTCAGGATATCACGATTGGGGGGCATTTTGTTTTATTCACGACTGCTAGGCATTTGATCTCCAGATCGCACGAACGCTGTGACCCTCGACGGAACAAGCCTAATTTGGAATAAGCTGACTCTCAAGGAACGCTTCCGGAACACACTGTTAGGTGCTCGGGGACAGATTTTATCAACTTAAGGGTGGTAGTTAAGTAGGCGAGCGATATCTAATACCCTACCACCATGCTATGGTTTCCCCACGATGTTATCCTTAGCCTCAGGCTCTTTTTGCGTATTTGGGCACAGTAGGTCACATTGTCTGGCACCAGGCAGCTGCCGTACTCGTCCAGCGCGTACAGAGCTGGCATGTACTCGTACTCTGTGATATAATGCTCACGTGTATGATGTCGATGAGTGTATGGTCTGAGCCGGCGGCGCCAGCGGAGAGGTCGAGTCGCACGAGGCAGTAGGTCCCGTTGTCTGGCACCAGGCAGCTGCCGTACTCGTCCAGCGAGTACAGAGCTGGCATGCGCGAGTACTCGGACTCTGGTGGAATACAAATACAAGTTATGTATCGGTTGTTAAGCCTAAGCTAATATTATTTAAATCGCCATACTAAATTACCGGACGCAGCCGCGGCACGATCGCTTCGCTCGCCGACTCGTGCGTAGTTTTTCGTGTTCTAACCTAACCTAAACCTATCATCATTTAGTTGAAAGCGATTTTAGGATTTATTTCTAGAAGTAATTTCGATGGCAAATGTTGTTATGGCTGAGAAACAATATTATGTCTGTTGACTAGTATAGCAGATGATGATACATTCTGGCATGTGGGTGTATCCCATGGTACACCCCCCCCCCCCCAGCCACTCTAAAAATATAAATGTTACGATACCAAAAATAAAATTTATATGCAAGCTATAATTGTGAGATCGCTTTTTAACGATAAGGGCGCCACGTTCTTTTATATTTCATGTTTTATGAGTCTACAATAAAAATTGATCTATCTTTCAAGCGTGCTTCATCTTAGACAGATCAGTTGTAGAGAAGTTGTAAAATCTGTCGCCAAGCACCTAACGGTGTGTACCGGCAGCCTTCCTTGAGAGCCAGTGTATTCCAGACTAGGCATGCTTCATCTAAGGCTACATACAGTACCGCTGGTTTTCGTGGTCGTGCGATCTTGGGGCCAAATGCCTAGCTGTGTAAGATAAAAAAAAAGATCGTCTTTACATCAGGCAAGTTCCAGTTAAATGCAACTCTCTATAATATATTTAAAAATAACCATCGCCATATTGATCAAATAAACAAATTTTTATTTTTTCCAAATTAACGCTTCCGCATCGCCTTACCAGTTTAAAAGAAAAACAAACATTAAATTCACACACACCGCTCAACTCACCTCGTATTTCTTCTGGTGGCAAATGCAACACTCCCAGATACCACACTCAGACCCGTAAACAGTTAAACTCAACATTTAAACACCTCCGGGAATCGAACTCGAGACCGCAAGCTCGGAAAGCAAATTTGCTAAGTTACTTCACGGCTGTCTTCGAGGTAGGTAAAAACAGATTTTATGTCTAGTCTGGAATACACTTGCTCTCAAAAAAGGCTGCCGGAACACACCGTTCGGTGCTTAGCGACAGATTTTACAACTTGAGGGTGGTAGCTAGCCAGGTGAGCGATAGGAAACGCCCTACCACTATACTATGGTTTCCTCACGAGATGTTTTCCTTCTCCCAGGCTCTTTTTGCATGTTTTGTGGTATCGAACCTCTTACCTTTTGCACGGCAATCGACACCACTAACCACTCGACCATCATCGCTACCTATATAGGTATAGGATCGTATCAACCTCTCACTGCTGGACACGGGTCTCCCACGTATGAAGGGCGACGCAGGCTATCCGAATTACGGTTCAGGAATTTCACTTAGCTTCACCGACAAGCAAGTTTCCTCCCGATGTTTACCATCGCCGTTTATTTAAGTGGTTATTTCTAATGTGCACATGAGTGAAAAACTCAGAGGTGCATGCCAGAACCTGGGATTGAACCCACGCTCTTTCGCTTGTGAGGCAAAAGGTATACCGACTAAGCTATCACTAACTTCAATGAAATATTTAATAAACTTACCATTTAAATGATAAATCACTGCGACACACGACTGCAGGAACAACAAAACTACGCACCACGCCGGGCGCATTCCTGACGACTTTTACCGGCGCCTTATCAAAATCAACTGAGCCGTATTATATCCGCAATAACAAGAAAAGGGTTTTTGACTTAAAAATAAAATAATATTGTACAAGATATCTCATTGAGTATGTACAGGGTTATTTAATTTGAGAGAGCTTTCGCTTCGCTCTCCGCTCCTTTAATTTGAGGGAATTAAAGGAGCGGAGAGCGAAGCGTTCCTGCTTCGTAAATGATAAAATGTACTTAGCTATATTAAATCAATTAAATTTAACAATATTATTTAGACTCCAACTAAAATATTTAATTTTTTCGCTATAAAGTTTAACGTTTCTTTCATAATAATATTATAAATTTAGTGTCTGACCGAAAGTTCGGTTTCGGTTTCGGCCGAGTTTCGGCCAAAAATTAAAATTTCGGCGGAAGTTATGCCGAGACCGAAACTGATTCCGGAAGTTGTCGTGCACGCTCGCTTTAGTTCGTTTCTCTCTTCAACGCTTTGTCGGAAGCTGGCGGCTCGCTTTATCGCTTAAGTTCGTTGAACAAACTTAATATACTGTGTTTTAAATTAATGCAGAATAATGGATAAAATGCACCAAATTTCAGTATTTTAAGGAATTTTATTCTTTATCACGTGAGTTTCGGTTTCGGCCGAAACTGAAGCCTACGCCAAACATTCGGTTTCGGTTTCGGCCGGAAAACCAGTTTCGGTCGGACTCTTATTATAATTCATTATTGTACTTATTGATTTGCCTAGTGTTATAAAGCCAATGAATTAATTGACATTGACTCTATCGTATTATTCCCGCAATTTTTGTTAAATGTCCAAGTACCTATTCCTAGTTGCAAATTTAGATTTTTTTTATTTAATACGTGTCAAAAATGAATATGAAAATAATCAAAATGGCTGCCATTCCCAAAATGGGTCAGCAGGAACCCCATTATCATTTAATTTGTCGATGACATTTGCTACTCTTTACGTTTCTCAAGTACCCCTAGTTGTTACCCAAACACACTGTAAATACTAAGAAAGCGTTTCATAAAATTTGCTTTCCATAAAATAGTGAAGTTAAAAATACGTAGCATAACCCATATAAGAGTATTACCATTATATATAAGTCTGTATTTATATATATATCTAGTTACTCTATTACCTTAACAAGTTTTGGAGCATACATTTGCATACAAGATGCTTATTTCGCTGTGATGACGTTTTAGGTACCCACTTCCTACCAATTTTTCTATAAATTACACATGAGTAGTTAAAGATTTGAGTATATAACTTCATCATATTTACTGAGACGTACAATATTTACGAACGAGCAAAGATTATTAATGACCAACCCAATAATTATAAAATGTTCCTAGATATATACTTCCTCCGCAAGTAGAGTCCGTCTAATAGTGCCAAAAACTCAGAATGACAGGATCTACGCCGAAAGGAGGTCATTATACTCATCCCACTGAAATACTTACACTACAGGACCATCTCTGAATTCGCGAAAAAAATCAGCTTTATTTTTATTTTATTAGATTAACTTTTTGTATGATATAGCTGATTTTTTCCTCGAACTCAGGGTCGGTCTACTAAAGTTAATTGTTCGTAATAATTTTTACTTATACTGTATATTGACCCTCCTTCGACTTAATACACCTCTAACCAATAAAAAAAAATGATTAACATTATAATAGTATTGTAACTCTGGGTATTTTTTGCCTGAAATAAATGACTTTTATTTAATTTATTTAATAACCCAGTACACATATATACTTACACAAGCCGCTCCCGCGATTCCAGTTTTTAAACATACAATTATCGTAGGTGTTTTACTATAACTTAACATATAACATTGCACATAGTGATTGTGACGTCACTGCAGTTTTGCATATTTGGAGTCGAGACTAGTGCCGTGGGGAGCGCGGCGGGAGCTCATCTTATTTTACAAAACTTATCGGAGCGTTTGATCAATTCGACGCGTGACCAGAATGCCGGTTTTTATCTGGCCCTACGTATAAGCATTGCCATTCAGCGTGGTAATGCGGCTAGCTATCTGGGCACGCTGCCCTCTGGTGGTGGGTTGAAGCATTTGGATTATCTGTAGATCTTAAATGGTCTATAGGTAATCTTTCTGATATAATTGTTGTTGTCGTTTTTAGACATTTTGTTAATGTTAATAAAGGCACTTGCCACATTTATTTTCCTTGAATCTAAATTAATTTGATAAATTAATTTAATTAATTTCTGTATTTGATCCGGGAATTTTGTATTTAGTTTATAACGAGTCCATGTTACTTAAGAAATAAATCAATGAGTCCATGTTACTTACTATGTAATAAATAAATGATTTTAATTTAATTTATTAACATACTCTTGAAATTATTGTAATAATTCTAGCAAATAATAATTTAATTTAATTAAATTAGAGAAACTATTAGCATACATTAAGCATTAATTCCTTAACGCATGCTAACAATAAACCACATCAATACAGAATTCTAAATCATTTATTAATGTACTTAGATCCAAGAAATTGTCAATCAGATTACATAATTCATACATGTTACATAATTTACAAAATTTTGCTAACAACATTTCACGTTCGTACATTACAAAGGACTTACCTACTTACTTATTTATCATACATGAAAAAACTTTACTATCAAACTTTGCCCTCTAGTGAAACAAAATACATGATACTGTAAATTACTGATGATATATATTCCACATAAATTACTATATTTTAAGTTTAGTTATAATTTGATTTTTTAGATTCTATTTCAGCAAGTCTTATGACAATTCTCAATGTTTATAATTTTATTTTCAACTAGCGACTTGCAAACTTCGTACCGCCTAACATTTGTGTATGTTTCACACTGCTTAAACCTTTCTTGAACTTTCACAAAAATCTCAAAATTAAAAACAGCTAAATCGCTAAAATAAAGTCCTTCTCGAGTTTTAGCGAGACAGACAAACAATAATTGATTTTTATATGCATAGATTTACATTAAATATGGGTGCTATAATACCTTCAATAAAGTTTTTTTACTATTTAATAGTATGTGAGAAAAAAGAACTGAAAAGCGCTGAAACTTTTGGATTATAAGAATAAATGAAATAAATATAGGTTATATGTATTTACTTTAGAGATTACTAACAAGCTATTCGTGAATAGATTAAGCGTCTCGTCGAAATTAAACTACTCAGTAAGTTCAGGTTATCAATCACTAAAGAATTCCAGCAGCAGCTCCTGGACTATTACTATTGAGGGCAAAGTTATTTGCTCGCTAGGCTCGTGATTGAAAATAAGAACCCTTCGCGAGCTCGGGGCCTCAAACACTTGCTTTCATGTATTATAAATAACTATTTTAAGATCAGGGCACATCTAGCGAAAATATATTTGAAGAAACTTTACTGAAACTACTGTGAGTTTAATTTAGTTTAATAAATCAATGGTCAATCCAACGCAACATTTCCTAAAGCGACCCAGGGACGTAACAAAACAATAAATATATAAAATATATTATTATAGAACGTTATAAATCAGAGATAAAAAATGCAAAATTGTGTTGCCAAATGAGAAAAACAATTAAGGGGCGCGTTTAGGACCAAGCTAAAATTAGCATTAACGACTTTATAGAATTTAGATTTTTTAAATAATTCTCTAGACAATAGAAAATAAAAACCCAATTTACAGAAATGTCTTGAGTTTTTTTTAATGAAACATTTTTATAAAAATAAAATAGATTTATTATATAGCGTTTATTAAGACTAATAATTTATTTAATCGTATATATTTTTTGAAGCCATCCGATGTACAGTTTTATATTTTTGTAAAGTTCTGTCATTATGTTCCTACAGACGCGCCACTTAAGAACCAAAAACTGACTCTTCGAGTGTTTAGTACTGAGATATTTTAATATATTTTAGTTGCTAGACATGCCGCAATCATTAAGCGTGAAAAACAAAATCTAGATATATATATATATTAGTTTTGGTCAACTGGTAATTATATTTATGCAGGCGATCATTTGTAGTTAATGCAAAATGATGGAGATAATGAACAACATTACCGTGAAAACCTTTATTAGATTAATTTATGTATTTAAGATTATGTGTTAAAGCTGTTGTCAAAGCAATTTTCTAAGTAACTGCAGATTTAATCATATTCGGGCAAATTCACATTTGTGTTTTTATAAATTTTTATTATGTCATATTTATGTGGGCTAAAGTTAACCGTTGGACCCAACTGGAGAAGGGTAGCCCTGGACAGACAACAGTAGAAACAGTTGGAGGAGGTCTATGCCAAAAGGCACTCTGAAATCAGCTACATTTTATATAAACCTGAAGAAATTTGTTATTATTATTACTATTTATGTGGCAGTGATTGAGGTGAAGGTTCTCACAAGTGGTGTAGTGTGTTCAGTCCCCATCACTCGGCGGGTCAACTACTAGCTCTAGTTGTGTAACAATTTGTTATTATTATTCTAGGCATCATTGAATGCTATTTAGCCAAGTTAGCAGCTTGCTTCTTAGCTTTCACTAGTTCCACAAGCTCCTTGTAACGTTTCATGCAGTCTTTTTTGGAACGATTGGGTATGCAATCGGCAATCTTGTCCCAACGCTCAGACGTGCTAGCGGGGAACGTCTTTATAGCTTGTTCTAACAACTCTTGCTCGGTTTTAGTCCACGGCCTGTCCTCCGGTTTTTCCTTTTCCTCTTTGTGTGCCGTGCCGTTAGTGAGTTTAGCTGGTTTGCCAGGATCGCTCTTTGATATGCCAGTATCGTCGACGTGGTTTGCGATTTTCTTCTTCTCTTTCTCAAATTGGTCAAATGCTTCTTCGTTTGCTGCTTTCTTGAGACTGCTTTTAGAAAAGTCTGAGCTTTGGAGATCTTTAGCTTTGTTGAGGACCTCCTTAGCTGCAAAGCGCCTGTCGTCCGTAAATGTGCTGTGTTGGTTTAGGAAGTTAGCGACCACTTCCCATCTTTGATTTGTACCGGCTGGGAACAAATTTACAGCTTTTATGAGAAGCTGAGTCATTTCTGGAGTCCATTCTATGGGTGCTTTGAAACCCGCGTCCTTTTTAGTCTTCTGTTCTTCTGTCTTCTTGTTATCAAACAGAGCTTTCCTCTCTTCTTCCAACTTTTCCTCTGCTTCCCGGACAGTTTTGACAAAAGCTTCTCTTCCATTTGATTCTAAGTTCTTCATAAAATCTTGCAGCTCTACTACTTTCATCATTTCACATAATTTCTCCACGGCCGCCATGTGAGACACATTTTCTTCATCATTCTGTGAGTAGTAGTTGTTAGCTTTGCACATATCACGTAGAGCTTTTCGTTCTTTACGTAGGTATTTTTTCTGTTGTTCTCTTTCTGCTCTTGCTGCTTCAATGCGGGCCCTTTCAGCTTCATCTGCCTTCTGCTTGGCGAGTAGGGCTTCCTTAACCAGACGCTCCTCTTCTGCTTTCTTGGCTTGGACGGCATCCTGAAATATTGAGAAACAAATTTAAAGTAAGACAGAGTTCAATGCCTAAAATACTAAGGGTATAGATTTAATCCTAAGTGCTGACGCCATTGCCTCCTGCTGTACAATCTACAAGCCAGTGGAAAGGAGATGGATCAGCAACAACCCACTGTATAGTCCTTAGCAGGGCAATAGCTATAGTCCCAAACGCCAATCGCGGAACGGATAGAATAGCTAACATACACTTTGACAGCAAAAAGTATACACTGCTTGCAGTTGATAACACTTCAGCAGACAATGCGAGCAATTGTAAGACTTATAACGTCTATACTGATGGCGCAAAAAGCACCAAAGGCGCTGGATGTGGATACTACTCACCTGAGTTTAGGTTCTCAGAATCGAAGGCCTTAAATGTGACCACAACAGCCTTGCAAGCAGAAGCAACGGGGCTTTTGTTGGCTGCAAAAGCGGTTCTATCAAAGGACACCACATATAACCATATTAGGGGAAAACCGAAAGACTCTCTTATATTTACTACTGACAGTGCAGCCATCATCTATGCACTTCAAAGGCCAACCACCAGATCAAGAGTAATATGCGAATGTCATCTGGCACTACAAATGTGAAGGAAACAATAGGGCGGACGTACTCGCTAGGCAAGGAATAGACAAAGTACTCTGTACCGACATTGCAGATCTGTGTAGGCCAACTGCAATGGAGGTGCGTACACTGTTAATCCAACACACAGAAAAAGAGCAACAAAGCCTGTGGCTATAAAACAAGACTGCTGACACGCCAAACATTTCTTTCCATGGATAAACAAAAAGGTAACCAATAGCTTACTTAAGCTAACAAGAGCAGATCTACGTCTGATGGTCGGAATCATCACCGGCAACTGCGACCTGAATTACCATCAACATAAGATCGGATCAACGGATAGTTCTCTATGTCGAGGATGTATGCAGACCGACGAAACTGTGGAACATGTGCTTCTACACTGTGCGGCCACGAATAACATCAGACAGAGACTGGGAGTGCTGAAACGCAATGAAATTTATGCATCCAAATCGGTTTCGCATCATGAGGGTATTTCTACTACACCTGACGAAATAGGAGTGGAACTGGTGAGCCAGCGACCCAGAGCTGCACTCCGTTATTTTAAAGAGCTTGGCTGGTTGGGTAACGCTAGCGGGGGGAAATGCACAATACACCCCAAGAGGGGCGTCAGTGCAGGACTTATTGCCCCCACACAGAATAAGAATACTTAGGGTATATTTCAACTACAATATAAAATGTTATTGGTAATTAATTATCAAACTCTTTAGGGGCTCCTGGTGACTGACATTATTCGCTGATAATTAACCTCCTTTGAAAATATTTCATTTTAGTAATAGTTATATAACTCAACCCATAGTCGTAATAACTCAACCCATTTGTCAACTCTACCACAATTTAGCCTCAAGGAGCAAAAAACAAATAAAATTTAATTGATGGAGTCAGGCGTTACTTTGTGGAAATCCATTTATAATAAGATGGTATATACAAAATATTTAGTCCGCCTCGTCTTGATGTCAGCGTGAGAATTGAAAAATATTTTTGTTTTTATGGTGTGGTTCCTCCTCACCACCGCCACACCTCACCTTATTATTTCTCGAAAAAGCTTTTCGAGCAAGCGCTTGAAGAGTCAACATCTCCTGAGGATGCCTTGTGCTAAGATGAAACACGTGTCGAGGAAGTCAGATACTGAGAGAAAGAGAAATAATAAGGTGTGGCGGTGGTGAGGAGGAACCACACCATAAAAACAAAAATATTTTTCGATTTCTCACCCTGACATCAAGACGAGGTGGAAAAACACTAAATATTTTGTATATACCATCTTAAAATAAAATTTAAGTAACCAAAACCGACATGAATACTTTAAAGTGAATTGGGGGCTTTGTAGCTAGAAACAGGTGAGACTAAACCTTGTTCCAATTTATTTGTTACTGTTGTTGAAAACTGTCTCAAATAAATTTGCTGAATGAAACATGCATTTCAATTTTGTCCTGTTAAATTTGGACTTCACTGATATACCTGTTGATATATCTATTTAATTACTCAAATAAATAGTTCTTAATAGAGAATTGGAAGTATCTATGGATACTATATATATATAAGAATAAGTAATGACCTGACCTGACCTGACTGACTGACTGACAGGTCACAATCAATTCAGAGCTTAACTGCTAAATCTACAGATATGAAATTTGGAGGAAGTATATTGATTAAAGGGTATAGTGTGTACCTATTAAGAAAGGATTTTCAGAAATTCAACCTCAACAGGATCAAATGAGGGACAAGTTGTTGCATATGTTGCGTGCAATGCAGGTAATAGCTACTAGTAGTAATCATATACCTGTCTTGCTCTCTTAGCAGCCAATTTCTTATCTTTGTCTTCTTGCTTGAAGCGCTGAATTCTTGGGTCATTTGAATAAGCCAGGTCAACAAGTGTCCTAATTCTAGCCATCTCTTCCTTCTTTAGCTTTGCTCTTGCAGCTTTGTTTTGCTTTTCTATCCATCTCCTCTCCTCTCTATCAGCTCCCCTCTCTTTCTCCTCCTCGTCAAGATAGGAGAACTCTCTCCAAGATTCAAACTCATACCAAAACGCATAGAACCTCTCCACTTGCTCTCGAGAACTTTTGTCATCACCTAATAAAGGCACATGTTTCTTTTCTGACCACCGAGCATTCATCTCGAATATATTAGTAAAAGCTTTATAGAAGTCTTTCTTAACCTCAGCTTGCGAGGGTATGGTATCATCTGCAGTGTGATCAACAGAATCGTAGGATCTTCGCTTCGCTGGTGTTCCGAGGATCTCATAGGCTTTAGTGATGCAAGTGAAGTAGTCGTCGTCGCTGCGTATCTCCTCGCCCTGGGCCTTGCGCTTGTCCGGGTGATGTTTGAGCACTTTCTGGCGGTACGCACGTTTGATATCGTCGTCTGTCGCTTTGTAACGAAGATTTTTCATACCTAGTACAGCATAGTGGTCCTGGTTTTTCCAGTCCTTGGGGTCTAGACTTCTTAGGTACTCTACATCGTCGTCGAACGTCACCTCCTCCGCTTTTTCATTCGATTCTGATTCTTGGAATGAGGCATCGCCGCCGTGACATTTAATGTTGTGATATCTAAGAAACGCAGTGCCTGCACATTCTACTTTCCTTTTTAAGGGAGGCCATGGTATCGCCACTACTCGATTATTATTACTGGAATCTCCCTCAGTCATTTTAAAATAGTTTAATTAATAAAATAAGGAGCAAGGAAGAACATAACCTATATACACTGTCGATACACTTAATCACTCAAAGTTTCCAAAGATTCTGATAAAAGTATCGGCTAGTAGGAAACTTAATTAGAAGTAAAGTTACAACAAGACAATCACAGAGAATAATAAATTAAACACAAATTAAACGAAAACTAAAACGCGCCATGACTATAACGAGATATGTCATTTTCTATAAATTTGACATTGACATGCCGTGTTCAATGAAGAACGAACATAAGTTTTTTCTCAGAAAAACCACAGATAAAGTATGAAGCAGCAAGACGAAACAAACAAGCTCATCTTTGAGTAGAGTTGTCTATGGATCTAGTCATGAAAACAAACGAAACGTCAAATGTAGAGCAAAGCTGCCAACATAACAACAAAATACAAAGATCAGCTGACGCTTTTCCATTCGTTTATTGTTTTATGATAACGTTGGATTCTGCTGTCGCAAGTGGTAACTGTCACACCTGAGTCGCGAAATATAGTGAAATTAACGTGAAATAGCTCCTTTCAGGGCAAATTCTGCTTACGGAAGTGTTTTCTTGGTGGTGGTTTGATTATACTGATAAGGTGAGTGGATAGTAGTCGGTAAATAATTTACAACTCGTACTAACCTCAACCATGGCTTCCAATATGGAAGCCATGGATCCTGATCCTCCGGATCCCCCAGATATCTCTCCAGGTTCTAAACGCCGTGCAGATGACTCAATCGTATTGACCGCCAAAAAATCAGCTAATTCTTCCACGACAACGGACTCTAGCCAAATCGTATACATACACCCGTCCCTGGTGATAGGAGTAAGACAATATACTCCCATCGATAAAGGCCCATTCTTAGTTCACGTTTCCCGCTCTGAACCGGACCCTGATGCAGGGACATCCATAAGACCTATCAAGTTTGGCCAATTATTGTTCAAAAATAAAGTACCCAATATTTGCCCTGAGGGGGTTAAAAAAGTGGGCAGAAACAAAATATCAATTGAATTTAAAACCTACGTGGACGCCAATAAATTTCTTGATAATCCGATCTTGTCATCTAACAAGTATGAAGCAGTGATTCCCACATTCAACATTTCTAAGATGGGATTAGTGCGACAAGTCCCAGTAGACATTTCAATGGATGAATTCGCACAATGCCTTTCATTCCCCAATGGGTGTGGCACAGTATTAAAAGCAAGAAGACTGAATAGAAAATCCATAGTGGAGGGAAAACCAATATGGATTCCGACACAAACGGTTGTGGTGACATTCCAAGGTCAGGTCCTTCCCAAACGAGTGTTTTTATACCATAACTCTCTCCCAGTAGAAACATATCAGTTCCCTACTATTCAATGTTTAAATTGTTGCCGATTCGGACATGTTAAGGCTCAGTGTCGGTCAACTCCCAGATGTTACAGATGTACTCAGCCCCATAGTGGAGAATCTTGCAAAACTGAGGAAAGCGATGCTTCTTGTCTACACTGCTCTGGTCGTCATTTTGCTAACAGCAAGGACTGCCCTGAGTTGGGTAGGCAAAAAGCCATTAAACTGTTAATGTCGCAAGAGAACAAATCGTATGATGAGGCCTCACAACAGTACCCAAAAACAGTGCGACCTTATTCTGAGGTAACCCAATCCTCCATTTTTACTCCACCTCAAATCCTGGCATCCTCCCAAAGGAGACAACTTCCCCTCACACCTTCTGTTTCATACAAAAAAAATTTATCATCTATTCCTCGTGTAAGACCTCCCTTATCAAAATCTTTTGATAGGGCCACTCATCAATCTATAGTGTCTGATGGTCCATCGCAACTACCAAATGGTTATGCATTGTCCCAATCTTCTAACTCCCTAACATCTTCCCAGGATGACAGTCTCCTGGAATCTCTTCTGAGCATGCTCATTAATATCATTACCAGAAACAACTCCCATTTACCGTCCCACGTTGCCCATAAACTTTCCCAAATTATCTCCATATCCAATAATGGATCTAGTTCTTCTTCAGTGGAACACCAGAAGCCTTCGTCGCAAGAAACATAGCCTTCTTCACCTTATCAACTCTTATCTCCCGTCCGTCATTGCCATCTCGGAGACGTGGCTAGTGCCTGGTTCTCCCTTTAGGGTCTCAGGGTATTCTTGTCTCCGAGATGACAGAGGCGACCGACGTGGCGCTGGTTGTGCTTTATTTATAAAGTGCACACTCCCTTTTTCCCAAATTTCCTTTCCTTCTCCCTGTCCTGGTATTAATATCGTAGCTGCTAAAATTGTGGACGTAACCTATGTGTCTCTCTACATCCCTCACCCTAACTCTTCAATGATCCCAGACATCTTATACCTACTTTCTGCAATACAGCCCCCTATGGTCGTGCTAGGTGATTGGAATGCCCATCACACTTCTTGGGGTAGTGATGAAGATAAATTGTTTGCTCGTTCTCTTTTGGAAATTTTTGAGGAAACCAACCTTTTCGTTATCAATAATGGGTCTCCTACCCGCAGGGTACTCCCATTCCAAAATCCCCGAAGTGCAGTTGATCTTACCATTTGCTCCTATTCCCTGGTCGCCTCTCTTATTTCTTGGGAAGTCCTTCCTCACGCCTATGGCAGTGATCATTATCCTATTGTCACCTCCTTTTCTAACGGAGCTTTTCCACATTATAACTATAACTCTTTACTTAAATATAAG
The DNA here is from genome assembly GCA_947049295.1 of Ligdia adustata. NCBI lineage: Eukaryota > Metazoa > Arthropoda > Insecta > Lepidoptera > Geometridae > Ligdia > Ligdia adustata. The sequence continues at coordinate 12,501,327 of OX346229.1, forward strand.
TTATCTAATCCTAACTGGTCTTCATACTCCTCATCTTTGGATAGACTAGTAGAATCTTTACCCTCTTCTAATCATGTTAATGTGTTACAAAATTATATTAATTTTGTTAACTCCATTATTTCTAGTGCCGATGAACACTTCCCTCTTAAGAAACCTTTCAATTTTAAAGTTTCTACCCCTTGGTGGGACTCTGAATGTACTGCTGCAGCAAAGAGAAGAAAAGAATCCGAGAAAGCATACAAGGCCAATATGTCATTAGCAAACTTCCTCGAATACCAACGAATTGCTGCTCAGGCAACAAGAATTTTCAGGAAAAAAAAAAAACAGGGATGGATCAACTTTTGTGAAAACCTATCTCCTCGTGCTCCATCTTCGTTGGTGTGGAAGCAAATGAAAAGATATAGAGGATCATTTCGAAGCGATGCATCGCATAATATTGACCAATCCTCTTGGATCGAAGACTTTGCGGATAAATTTTCTCCACCATTTGTCCCAGATCTAAACTGCCTTTCCTCCCCTCCAATCCTGCTTAACCCTGTCCACTATTTAGAAGACCCTTTTTCTTTCTCTGAGTTGCAACTGGCCCTCAGTGGACTAGTCGATTCCTCACCCGGGGCGGATGGTATTCCTTATTCTTTTTTAAAAAATGCTTCAGATAAGAGCAAATCATACTTTCTGGAGTTAGTTAACAATTTATTTGATTATGGCGTAATTCCTCCAGCATGGAAGTCTCAAATTATTATTCCAATTCTGAAACCAGGCAAAAATCCAACAGACGCTAACAGTTATAGACCCATTGCCTTATCTTCTGTTCTGGCAAAAATCACAGAACACATGGTGAAACACCGCCTTGAATGGTTCTCGGAAAATAAGAACTTGCTGGCTAAAACGCAATTTGGGTTTAGAAAGGGAATGAGCACAATGGACAGTCTGGCTATTTTGACCACTGATATTCGTATAGCTGTTACAAAAAAGGAATACCTTGTTGGAGTTTTTCTGGACATTGAAGCAGCATATGACAGCGTCCTTCTTCCGATGCTCAGGAGTAAACTTACTCAGCTGAACATACCTGAGAAGCTGGTTCGCTTCATAAGCAATATGCTTTCAGAAAGATCTATTTCCATTAAAGGCCCGTTCTCACAAATGGAGCCTAGAAATGTCTGGAAAGGTTTAGCTCAAGGATCGGTTATTAGCCCTATACTGTACAGCCTGTATACTTCAGACTTGGAACAGGTAGTTCTATCTTTTTGTAAGGTTTTGCAATATGCGGACGACATTGTTTTGTATGCATCTGGGAAGTCGTTAGATGATGTGGTTGACCGATTGAACACTGCTCTAGAAAACCTTACAGATTGGCTCATGGCACATGGCCTCAATTTGTCAGCTCTTAAGAGTAAAGTGGTAGTGTTCACAAACAAAAGAATTGTCCCCCCCGCTATAGTCAAAATTCTCGATGTAGAGGTTCCAGAGGATACTATGGTTAAGTTCTTAGGAGTTTGGCTAGACCGCAAGCTGACAGGGGTTCCTCATTTCGACTATGTAGAGAAAAAATGCGAAAAGAACATTAACATCCTACGATCTCTATCTGGAGTGTGGTGGGGTGCTCACCCCTTCACCCAAAAGCTTATGTATAATGCGTTAATTCGTAGTCATATGGATTATGGTTCCTTCCTCCTCGACCCAGGAAACAAATCTGGCCTGGAGAAATTAGACAAAATACAGGCAAAATCCTTGAGAATCATTTTAGGGGCAATGAAGTCATCCCCTATAAATGCTATGCAAGTAGAATGTTCCGAGCCTCCCTTATCTCTCAGACGACAATACTTGTCAGACAGGTTCTTAGTAAAATTGGCCCAACAGAATGATCATCCTCTACTTCAAAAGCTAGAATACCTAGCCTCGTTATATAATCCCCGTCGTTTGACAAATGATGATAAGATCCCATGTCTTCTCCGTAGCTTCTTATTAATTTCTCGTCTTCCTTCCCCACTTTTTCAATCCCCCATTCCCCCCTTGTATTCTACGCCTTATGAAGCGTTAGCTTTTCAGCCCAATAACATCTTACTGGACTTTGGAGTGGACAAGAACTCTCCAGAAGCCAATAAAATATTTAGTCACAAAATTAATATGGAATACCAAAATTGGGTTAAATTATTTACAGATGCCTCTAAGTCTAACCTTAGTCCAGTGGGTGCTGCGGTTTGGATTCCCTTTACTAGAATAATCTTGAGTTATAAATGCTCCTCGGTAACATCGGTATTCACTGGTGAATCAATTGCTATCCTAGAAGCCATCTTATTTATTATATCCCATAACCTCAATAACTCCATTATTTTATCAGACTCTAAAAGCTGCCTCGAAGCTATTCTCTCCAATCCGTTCCGTTCTAAAACCAGGTTCCCCACAATTCTTAAAATCAGAGTAGCCTTATTACAATGTCTCAAAAATGGTATCAACGTTGTTCTTGCTTGGATACCTGGTCATGCAGGCATTGTTGGAAACGAACAAGCTGATTCTTATGCCAAGGAAGCATCTCAAACTGGCTCTCCTGCTTATCCTCATATATATGCCCATGATTTATGCACCATCCTTCATCCCATGCTTGTGCAATGTTGGACCCAGAAATGGCACATTTCCAAATCTGAGAAAGGTAAGTTTTATGGGGATCTCCAACCGGATATTCCACATAAACCCTGGTTTTATAAATTCCAAAAGGCAGATAAAGCCACTACTTCTACGATTTGTCGTTTACGTCTAAATCATTCCTGCAACCCTGTTTTTCTGGCCAAACTTAGGATTAGGAATCACTCTATGTGTGAATGTGGTTTAGATGAGGGTAATGTGGACCACATATTTTTTAGCTGTCCGTTAAACCAGTTTTCGTTGTATGATATTCTCCCTCCTGAAATCCCTCGTCCTACCTCCCTTAAATGTCTTTTATCCCTTGCTTCCACCCCTTTAGTAAATATCTTATGTAAATTTATCAAAAAAAATAAAATAAAACTGTAAATAAATTGTAATTATATTTGTAAATGTAGTCTTATTATACTAATACTGATTAATAATATATCTGTAAATAATATAGTACTAACAATATTCATATATCTATGTATTTACTGTGTGTGTATGTAGTTAGTTTTACTTAACACTTCTGTTTCAGATCAAAGAAAAAATATAACTACTAGTTTAACAAACCGTACATCATACCTCTTGTGTGGCAGTCTATCTTCCTACGCGACACTGGCAGAATTGCGAAGTTACTTCGCAACAGTAGCCAATAAACAAGAAGTTGAGTTAGTTGATGATAACGTTGTCTAACTTTGATAACATTTCAAAGTTGTTTCAAAGAGTGATTCGCATATTCAGTGATTTCGTGAAGCTGTTGTTATTGCAAATACAAACTTGTTAAATTAATATGTGTAACGACTTGGACTGGATGTTTAAACCTTTGGTGCTAGTAACAGGGTTTGGCCCGTTTTGTGGCCATCCGGAGAATGCGAGTTGGGAAGGCGTAAAGCTAATGAACAAGGAAGAAATTGAGAAAAAACATAATATTGAGCTGGTTCAACTTGAAATTCCTGTTACATACGAAAATGTAAATGAATTTGTGCCGGCATTGTGGGAGACCCATACCCCAAAGGTACAGAATTTCAAGTAGAATCAATATAATATCAGAGAATAAATAATACTTAGTTAACTTACTGAACTTAAAAATACTAACTTTGCTCAAACACAAGTAATATTGAACAATTTCTTCAAATTCTATGGTTTTAATATTCTACTTTTTTGTTACTATTTATTTGTTGCAGGTATTGTATCAGACTATTTTATAGCTATAGTATAGGTTAATCACTTTGATCATGCGCCATAGAACTGACCTTAATTTGTTATATAAAATATATATTTAGAGACTTTTTTTAAACTCAATTATTTACTATGTAACATACCTTTAATATCATTTGATAACATTAGTTTATAAGTTTGTAATAAATTAGATAAACAGTAATTGTTGTTATGGTAAATCTATTGTTTGTTTCCAGTTAACAATCCACGTGGGAGTCTCTGGGCTCGCCCAGCAGTTCACCATTGAGACTCAAGCGCACAAGAAGGGCTACCAACGACTGGACTACTTAGACAAATGCCCCGCCAACCACATCCACCCTGCAGAGGGTGCAGTCAGGTTGCAAACAAAGCTCAATGTAGAAAGGATATGCTCCGACTTTAACAACTGCATGGATGCTACGGAGAAATTAAAAGCAGTTTCCTCAAAAGATGCTGGCAGGTATATAAAAGTTCTCATTTGTAAATATTACACTTCATTGTGTATCTAAGACTTTACATGTCTGACAATCCTGCCGTAACATCGATGTTAGAGATCACTATACGGCTGCCACTTGTGGCAGTAATATAAAAATTATATTTTTGTATTTTTATGTTAAGTGTGTCTATTAATATAATATTCATCTACAAACTGATAACAATGACAATGTTTTGAAGGTTTGGAAGGTACATAATACAGTAAGTTTAATTGTCATTGTCGTCCACAATACAAGAATTTATCTATCTTTGATCAAAGAAAGTCGGAAACATACTTAAAGTTAGAAAACTACTTAAGGGTGCTCTAGTAAGTTTGAAACTGTCACTTCAAGCCTTCAGCCTATTTCCATTGTAGGATAAATATCTTTATCAGACACATATCTATCAATGTTTCTTCTTGTGTTTACTTCCCAATATGTTATCTTAACTTTCCAGATACCTCTGTGAGTACATATACTACACGTCACTGAGTGTAGACAACACTCGAACCCTCTTTGTTCATGTACCAACCATGGCAATATACTCACCCACTGAAACTGCTAGAGGCCTTGAAAAAATTCTCGACTTGTGTTTGGAACAGATCAGAGAGATAGATGAAACAAATGAGCTTACAGACACCATCAAGAATACTACCATTAGTGATGGAGAAAATAATGAAATTTAGAGTTTTAGAGAAGGGAGATTAAAGTTTAATGGACTGGTATACCCAATATCATTAAGTTAGTGGAATAAAATGACCTTTAGAATGAAAACTATACAAAATGATTTCTAATTGTGAAGTTTGACCAAATGAGTATGCAAAAAGCATGAACAGATGAGCCACAACAGAGCAATGAATGAAGAATGATGACAAGCAAAATAAAAGCTGAAATAATTAATAGGTATTTAATGATATTATTGGTAAAAGCAAAAAAAAATAAAGGAAATATACTAAGCTGCAATAAGCAATCCGTGCTGCCGAGACTGAGGAGTGCTCAGCTGTTCAGAACCATGTATAAAAAGAATGTGGAATGATATTTTCATCTCAATTGAAATTTAAATTTTTTGGCTTCATTTTTTTTACGATAATGGAAAGATAAATAAAAAAATGTATCCCTATTTTTTTATTTTACTCAGAATGTAATAATTAAAGAAAGAAAGAACACATTTTATTTTGTACACACAGGACACTACTACTACAGCTAATTACTTAAAAGTAGACAAACACTTAAAATAATAAAGTAGGTCGAGTTGCAGTGTCCCGTGCGACAAACAAGGTCAGCACTAAGCATGATGCTGGGGATTGCTCCTCAGCGCTGATTTTCACCGTGACCCTTTAGAGACGCGCGGGGTCACGAAATATATATATATACCTATATAAATAAACACCAGAAATACTTTAAAATGAAATAACGTTTTTAGAGATTTTAGACAATCTAAGAAAAGTTCCGAATAATATTATTCTCGTCAAAAGCTCGTAAAAAATGAATGATCATTAATTTTATCTTTCCATTGTCGTAATACAAATGGGGTGTCAATTTTTTTTAAATGTAATAAATTTCCCCAGACCGCTCCAAAAAACACAACATTCAAAAGAGATGTTTATACGTAAAGTTGGTTCATGTACCCCTGATGCTGGAAGTCTCTGAGCTCTTGCTGTCAGACATCATCATCATACTTCCTATCTTTCTTAGAAATAATTTAGTTTTTTTTATTTTTATTACTTTTGTATTGAAATGATTGGACAAGGTTTGTGTAAAAGTTAATAAGACTTTCAGTGGGTAAGTTGAAGCTATTCTTGAGATTACAGAATATTCATTCTTTTCTAAATCATGTTCAAAGTAAATGTTCATCATTTGGCTTAACTTCGGCCTGCTATGTGGCTATGTGCTAATAGAATATGGTGTTGGTATAGAATAACTGACTTGTATTCAAATTACATTCCATAATGATGGTGTCAGTGCTGGCGCAACAAATATATATTTAATGTAAGTATTTTTCCATAACATTGCATGTAATGTATTTATACTAAACTGTTTATTCATATGTATACGGGGTTATCGGCTAGGGGTGTACTAAGCCGAAAGGTGGTCACTATACTCATCCTAAGGAGCAACTTTCACTACGGGACCAACCAAAGACAACCAACGAGAAAAAATAATCAGCTGTTCCATACAAAAAGTTGTTCGGTCGTCGACAAAACGTATGGAACAGCTGATTTATTTTTCTCGAATTCAAAGTTGGTCCATAGTGAAAGTTGTTCCTTAGGATAAGTATTGTGACCCCCTTTCGGCTTAGCTCACCCCTAGCCGATCACCCCGTGTAGGAGTTAGTTAATTCGTGGGCACTATAAATACAGTTTAGGTATATAACTAACCTATAATACCTATTGATTTAATAACACCTGTGTAAAAGATATTTATGTGATTAAAATATATTATTGTTGTTATTTCTGATTTTGCTTGTCGTATACTTACATTCAGTCTTTGGCAAAAGACCAAATGATACGAAAGAGGGATTCCGATCGAAAAACCTCCACTTGATTTTTAAAGAACATCTAGTAGCGATTCAGTGCGTTAATGCAGCTGACCTTATGAGCAGGTTTGGACGAGAGGCCTAGATCTAGCTAAGTTTAGGATTTTGACTATATTATTTTAAAGTTATGAATAATTTAATCAAAAGTAGATACAGACGTATACTAGTCCGAGTAGTCCTTGCTGTGTTGTACTTCATTTTACATCTAGGTAGGTACTCAAGATGTCTACTTTGAATTAGTGAACCCTAGCTATCTACGTAAGACTTACTGATCTCAAGCGTTTTTCCGTAAAGCTTATATTACATCTCTCTAAAACGTTCCCAAAAAGCGCCTTCCTATTTCATGTTAGCTAAACTCAATTTTTAATTTGATTAGGCGTTAAAAGTGAACTTGACTAAGTTTATTTCTATAAATATGAACACCAACATTCCTCCAAAAAATATTCCAATCTAACGATAATGTATCTGAAAACCCGACTGCAAAATCTTTAGACTACGTTTTATAGAAAAACTGTTTTTTTTTCAATGCTATAACCTAACGAGAGAATCCGCAGAATACAATCAGTAGGTAGGTACTCGTATAGCCATGATCGTCCATTAACCAAGTACAAGGTAAAAAAAAACTAAGTAAAAGTACAAACATGGGCAGAGAAGGACAAAAACCGAAGATATGAATATAAATGAAAAAATATAATGATATCTACAAAATGAAACGGTTATGACAAGGGGAAGGTAGGTAACAGAACTGCATTTTTTTCCCGATTTTCCGGAGACGGGCTTTTTGTACTTAGCTTTTTTTATACTACACAGCTAGGAACTTGACCACAAGTTCGCACGACCACGGAAGTCTGCGATACTGTAGCTCTAGATGAAGCATGCCTAGTCTTGAATACACTGGCTCTCAATGAAAGCTGCCCGGAACACACCGTTAGGCACTTGGCTGTTAGCTAGCCAGGCGAGTGATAGGAAATGCGCTACCACCATGCTATGGTTTCCTTCACCGGTAGCTCAGGCTCTTTTTGAATGTTGTGTGGAATCGAACCTCGTACCTTTTGCACGGCAATCGACCCCACTAACCATTCGACCATCATCGGTATAAAAACAAAATCTTAATCAAAACAAATGGTTAAAAAGTGACTTCAAGTAATTGCGAAATGGAGCCAGTAGGTACCTATTGTCTTTGACCATCTGCTTATGAAGGCGAATATAAATGTATTGACACCACTCACAAAAATACCAAACTGTTTAGGCTCTAGGGCGTACCAATGAAATATACATACAAACTAATATAACCCACAATCTTTCGGTAGGATAAAAAAAAAATTTCAGACCTGTATTTTACTTCAATACAGAATCCGAATCAGTAGAATGTTACCTACCTACTACGTTCAACGTACTATCGATCTTCTGATTAAGTTAAGTAGGTAACTAGTGTTTAAATTGTTATATTTGAGACCTATTTCTTACAAGACAACACTCGATTCGTCAAATAAAATCAATCAGGTATAGTCATAACTTTATTCCATTAGCCTAATCTTCCTCCTCATCGTTGGCAGCGCCGCCGCCCTGTCCCTTGCGGAGGTTCTTCCTCTTGACACGGCCGGGACGGCCGCCACCGAACGGAGACTTCAGTGAGAAGTCGATGTGCTTGCCGGAGTCCAGGCGGACAATGAACGATGGGATGTTCACCACTTGCTTGCGGACACTACAACAGATTGTAAATTCGGTTATTTATAGTTACTCAAATTTCATCTAGTGAAAGGCTAAAACTAAAAGAGATTGTCCAAATCTTAAGACAGATTTAGAAAACTAACGCATGTTTGATTCATTTTCTTAAGACGGAATAAACTACTGGATTGATTTTCATAAAATTTACTTTTGATAATTTAGATGAAACATCTCAAAATCAAAAAAGATTTATTTTGTTTAACAAGGTTTTTTTTTCACGTGTACCTGATTGTTGGAAAGGTCTGACTATAGATTCGTTCACATTCGGTGAACTTCATCAGGGATGAAATGAGTTCTTTTTAAACAATCAGCTATGCATGAAAACCTGTCTTGTTAAACAAAATAAATCTTTTTTTTGATTTTGAGATGTTTCATCTAAATAAACAAAAATAAATTTTATGAATATCGGTCCAGTAGTTTATACTGAGTATTACTTAGTTTTACCTTTTTTAAGTATCAGTTGTCCTTTTTTTTTGAAAACAAAACAAATGAACTTTTCACCTTACCTGAGGTCAGCTCAAAGAGCTTATATATTTCAAGACATTGACCTCAACATGGAGGTTCAAGTGGTCTTTATGAAAACAATTCAAGGTGGCAGCCACTACCACTGCAGCAGCATTGCATTCACCTGCATTCCATTTTAACATCAATAATTGAAATAATAATATCAATAGCATCATTATGAACAAATGCTTTAGACTTAATAAAATAATAGGAAATAGAATGAATACAGCTTGTTCAGTTGTTTCAGGAGATCATTTTTACCAAAGTATTAGTGTAATGATAAATGTTTCTTACCGGATATGTCTCTGCCTGATGAGAATACGGGCATGATGGATAGACTTGGCAAGACCAGCCTTGAACACTTGAGTCTGCAGGCGGCGTTCCAAGAAGTCCTCAATCTTCAGACCAAGCACATAATCCAGCTTCATCTGCTTCTCATCCAGCACTCCGATCCTCACAAGACGACGGAGCAGAGCATTTCCTAAAAAAATAAACTTTATTAGCCAGGCTTTGGGCTGGGATATACAGTTTAAAAGATGCAAGTGTGTTCAGGAAAGAGTATTTTCACCACTGTTTTGGTCTGACAAGAGGTGTCAATAATATCATCATTTGAGATAGTCGGGCAATACATAAAAGATGTTGTTTAACTTGCTTTCTAAGATGCAGAGGTTATGTTAACACTTTCAGAAACAGCAAGGTTTTTACAGGCCGATTCAAACTTAATGGCGGCTGTGAAGTTAGGCGCAAAAGGCTGCGCAGAATCGAAAACACGGTATGCGTGGGCGTTAGAGACGAGACGCGGGAGCGCACTGCCCACTTTCTCCCTGCGGGCCCTTATCGGTGGAGTGCCTTAGTGTGGGTATTGTGTCAATACGCTGCACACATGCGCGAGCTTTAGCTGAAGTACAGTTGAAATCATAATCATTGCAAGTAATTTGTTACAGTTTATTTGTTTTTCGTTATAAGTTTTGGTTTTTTTGGCAACTCTAATTCTTCTAATGAAACTGTGTTAAAGAGCCGAGAAGTTAGCATTGAATGTGTAACACACACCTTTCCTTTAAATACATATATAATACATATATTTCCTTTAAATACATATACATTTTCAAATAAATAACAATTTATTAATATTTTTTACCCATATACTGGGTGCATGGTGCGAAATAGACTATTATATCTCAGATAGGTGTTTATTTTAACTATTCAAGTAAAAAAAAACACTATTTTTAAAAGTATTGTATTAGTTTTAACCTAGTTTAGTATACATATAAGTTAACACCAACCCTTCAGTATATTCACTACATGTTAAGTACCTACCTAGTAAATTCACTCTTATTTTCAACCCAAATGTACAAACGCAGTCTTACTTGTGGCACACTTCACAGCCGCCATTAAGTATGAATCGGCCAGTACCATGAGGTTTGGTTTGATTTAAAAGTAAGTAAGGATGCAAATGTGAATAATAAATAGTATAATAAATAGTAACCATGTGGTGCAATTAGGTCTATTATTTTGGATTCTTACCTTCAAACAACCTCTTTGGGTCTTTCTCTTCGAGCGTAAGCAGCTCACGGGCAGCTTTACGGATCCTGGCGAGAGTATACTTCACGCGCCACACTTCACGCTTGTTACGGAGACCGTACTCTCCGATGATCTTCAACTCCTGGTCGAGACGCGCCTTCTCGAAAGGACGACGCGGCGTCACGTAGGTTTTCGAAAACACCGAAGGCACTCGGTTGTTCACCATTTTGGCGAGCTACAGGACAAAGTAACTTTAAAACACTGCACGAATCAAAAACTTAACAGCATGTTCTGATGGATAATATGTCGCCACAAACTGGTGCAGACGTACACGTAAAAACGAGAAACTACGTCTGGGATTCTAGGCTCGGGGCGTTTTTTTAGCCTCAGTGTCCACTCAGACCGCTTATTAAAAAACAACGGCTGATCTACTTTAAGGCAATTTGGAGGTTAGGACGAAAATCCGATTTCATCACAAATATACGAGTAATTAATTCATATATACCTTTGGGATGTAACTTGATCAGCAAGTTTATATCCGTTTTTATAAATATTTCACTGATACATTATAAAATAAACAATTTTAATTACCTATCCGCAGACACGGCCCGCCGGGAAAGAAACTTGTCCAAAAAGAACGAAAGAAAAGTAAATTAACTAACGTCAACGTCACGACTTTTTTTCTTTTGATTATGGCACTTGGCACCATACGATTTGTATATTTGCCAGCGTCAAGTTTATTCAAGTTATTACTCGATCAAGTTATATCAAATACTACGTCATCGTGGTCAAATTGAAGTCACATTATGGTTCCTCGTAAAGCGGTGTAATTAACAGGGTTTCTTTGAAGATTTCTCGAATATTTCTCTTTGGCGATCTTTGAACACGAAAACTACGTTATTCCCTTGCCCACACTTTTGCACATTAACTAGACATTAATGGTTAATAATCCACCAATACTACTAATACACAGGCAGAGACGCATTTTTTTCAGCGAACATGGGAAAAAAACTCAACGTCACGGCCAACGCCGGCGCCGTGACACGCTCAGGGTGCTACCAGACCAATCGATGGCTTAGATCAACGTCGATCAAAGTTAATCGACTGGTCCGTTCGATTAAACAATCGGTTTAGTAAAAACTATCGATCGACGTCGACAATTCCATTCTACCATCGGTCGACCCTTACGCTTGAGAATCAAGAACAACAAGGAATGTTTTTTTGATCTAGGGACCAACTAGACTAGTACTGACTGCTTCGCCCTAAACGTATAAATAAAACCAATTCATATAATAATAATAATCAATAATATTTATTGCATAAATATATTTTTGAATATTTTCATAAAACATTTCTAGAATTTCTTGTACTTCAAGAAATTCTTATATTTCTTAGGGTTCAGTCCATATGCCTTCAACCTTTCGTCAGATAGCTTGCTCAATGGATTGTCTGAATTTGTACCATTGTCTTTCTTGTTTTTAAACTTATCTTTTTTGAAATTCTTTTTTCCTTGTGCATTTTTGACGTGAGGATTATTTTTGTTTTTCTTTTTACTAGTGACGTGAACGTTACCGGTGTCATCTAATTTTCTTTTTAAATTTTTAGTTATAGCACTATCTTGGGTAGGAGTTACGTTTATAACATTTTGCACTTCAAAGCTTGTGGCTTTCTTTTTCTTCTTTTTGTTTTTACTGACATCGCCATTTTGTTTTTCGGTTTTACTCGTCCCCAGTTCTTTATCAATAGTAATATTATCTTCATTTTTCGAAAGTGTGTCGAGTTGTTTAGATTTGTTTTTCCTTTTAGCTGTATCTTCCGTTTCACTGATAACAACGTTATTAATATCATTTTCGTTAGGATCTTGACCGTCTTCTACTTCAACGGGTTTATTTTTCTTCTTTTTCTTTTTCCCTTCTTTATCAGCTTTACTATTCTGTTCACTGTCACCATTGACTGTAAGTGTATTATCATCTGAAACGGACGTTTTGTTTTTCCTTTTCTTCTTTCTGCCTTTAGTATTCTCGACTTGAATATCTTCGGGATTGTGTTCAATTTCCTCTGCATCTTCAGCTTTTTCTTCGCCATCTTTATTTATGTTCTTTTTGTTCTTTTTCTTTTGTTCTTTTGCGGCTTCCTTGGGCACAACCAGCTCTGGTTCTCTGAAAAATAGGTATAATTTGCTTTAAAAATTTGTACTTATGTGACTAGAAATAGCAACCGATATATATTAACATAACTAAACTAGTTTTTGCTTGCGGATGTCTAAACAAGCTTGGCAGTAGTTTACTCACTCGGGCAAATGTTTGAACAAGCTTGGCAGTAGTTTACTCACTCGGGCAAATGTTTGAACAAGCTTGGCAGTAGTTTACTCACTCGGGCAAATGTTTGAACAAGCTTGGCAGTAGTTTACTCACTCGGGCAAATGTTTGAACAAGCTTGGCAGTAGTTTACTAACTCGGGCAGATATTTGAACAAGCTTGGCAGTAGTTTACTCACTCGGGCAGATGTTTGAACAAGCCTGGCAGTAGTTTACTCACTCGGGCAGATGTTTGAACAAGCCTGGCAATAGTTTACTCACTCGGGCAGATGTTTGAACAAGCCTGGCAATAGTTTACTAACTCGGGCAGATATTTGAACAAGCTTGGCAGTAGTTTACTCACTCGGGCAGATGTTTGAACAAGCCTGGCAGTAGTTTACTCACTCGGGCAGATGTTTGAACAAGCCTGGCAATAGTTTACTCACTCGGGCAGATGTTCGAACAAGCTTGGCAGTAGTTTACTCACTCGGGCAGATGTTTGAACAAGCTGGGCAGTAGTTTCTTCTTGAGTTGTAGATCAGCTGCCTTCTGCCTGTATGCGTGTACTTCGTTCTTCTGTGCGCTCTCAGGCTTGTGTCGTATGAGCTTCTTGAGGGGAACCCACTGCGTCAACTCCTTGTCATCTGCTAGAAGGATCTGTGGATAATATATTTATTTATTGAATAATATGCGAGCAGCTTCAAGGTGATATGCCTATATCATAGTGTTGAATTCATTAATTGTCCAATGCATTGCACTAATTACGGTGATAACAAATAATTAAAACTAGTTTTGAACAGACAAACTAAAAATGTAATCGTATAAAAATACTGCCAAAAGACTTCGCAAAGTTTTGCTGTGACGTCATTAAACAAGTATCTGTCACTCGTTGTAAGATTCGCGGTTCGAAATTTGACTCCTTCTTTCGCAGTCGGGTAAAAAGTTGCCTATGTGTTAATCCAGGGTCCAAGCTATAATACATTCATACAAACTTTCTCGTTTTATAATATTAGTAGTAGTAGTAGGATTTTTATGTTCTTATTTTTCATTATTCTGAGTGATGATATTTCACTCAGAATAATGAAAACTCGGTTCAGTTAAAATAGTTAAAAATGTTAGCTAGAAAAATAAAGTAACATAGTTAAAGTTAAAAAAAAAACTATTAAAATAATAAGTAATTTAACTATTTTTAACTATTAAAAATAATCATTAAGTTTTTAATATTTTTTTACAACTTTTTTATATTTTTACTTTTTTTAATTTATTTTGTAGTAGTTATGTGATTATCAGTAAAAAAAAAATATTAAACTAGCCAATGAATATAATTTAATCCAGTCATTACTTTTATCCGTGGTTAGTAGTGACAGTGACAGCTGGTCAGGCAATGCTTACCTCCTCGACGGTAAGGCCATAGTCGTTAGGTACCACCTCCCGGTACTTGAACCTGGTAGGCAAGTCTCCACCGATGATGTCCTCACACTCCATCTTGTAGTACTCTTCCATGTATTCCTCATAAGTTTTGTCCACCTGAACATTTAATTATTTATTAAAAAAAAATAAAGGAAATTTTGTCAATAAAAAATAATAATCTAAATTTTTAAAAGTGTTTAGAAGCGAGTTAAAATAAAATCCCGAGTGCTAAATCGTTAAACCTGTGTATCATCCTTTATTTCTATTTTTTTATATTGGATGTACCCAGTGTCTCTCACGACTATAACGAATCTACGGATAACACTCACATAAGAGTACGACAAGCCGTTTATACTCTAGGGCGTGCCAAAGAAATATACATACATAAATATACTCGAAAAACATAACCCTCCTTTTTTGCAGTCGCGTAAAAAGTAGTAGCTTTTCTTTATGGTATTACCTCAGTGGGTATGTATTTAGGTTTGTCTGTAGCCAGTAGTTTCGCCAGTTTGGACTTTTTCTTCCGATTACGTCGTTTCTTCCCCAGAGTTGTTTGTATCTCTTGCAGCAAGTTAGCGCGAGCTTGCTTCGGGTCGTACTCTGCGTCCATCTGGAAATTATTAACGGTTTTTTTTTTATAAATCCTGCAAACATTATTTAATTTATTATAATTATATTATTTATTATTATTACGAGCCCGTGCTGTCCCATTGTTGGGCAAAGGCCTCCTTACGCTTTTTCTAATTATTTCTGTCTAGAGCTATAATAGCCCAGTGCTTCTCGTGATTGACAATGTCGGCCCTCCATTAAATTTAACTTAAAATAAAATTAATATTAATATCTTTTTACTTTTTTTAAATATATTATTTACCATTCCGGCAGTCTCATTAGATTGTATACTTACTTATGTCTGTTACCTAATATCTCGGAGGCGAACGATTAGAATAAATATATTTTTGTTTCAAAGGGATAAAACAAATATGAATGGAGTCCAGTCGTTACTTTGCGGTAATCCATGTAAGTACGATGTTATGTAAAGAATTTCAAGTGTTTTCCCGCTTTGTGTTGTCCTTGATGGCAGCGTGAGAAATCGAAAAAATATTATTATTATTATTTCTCTCAGTATCTGACTTCCTCGACACGTGTTTCGCCTTAGCACAAGGCATCCTCAGGAGATGTTGACTCTACAAGCGCTTGCTCGAAAGTGAGTTGTTGTGACAAACGCTCAGACAGCAAATACTTTTTTTGTATGATTTTCCCAGACTTCAGCATTATAAGTAAACTTTGGGCCCCACTAAGCTTTCCCCTACTTACGTTAAACTCGGAATGTTCGCAGTGCGGTTCATCTTCACCTACATCCTGCTCTTGACCTGTTCGCGGTTCGTAATTGTCCCAATTTTCTGTAATTTGATAATATTACCATTAAATGAGGTTCATTGGGTTTCTCTTCATCAGCTTGTCTACAGTATTTCCGTCGATCTAAAACTAAAAATAAACTACATAAAAAAAAAATATATATTTTTCTATATTTTTTTGGGACGAAATAACCTGAAATCACCTTTTCTTGACATGTTACTCTCGAACTCACCCAATTTCTGTTATTAGCTTACATACTTGCATTTGACCGCAACTCGCCTGATGTCTGATTGTTTATTGTTTATTAAGGATTTATCTACTTTCTTTGCTTACATAAAATAACGTATCTACTTTCTTGGCTCACATAGAAAAATTTATATATTTTTTTCCAAAGTTTCAGTAAATATAATTATAATTTTTCTTGTTGTTTCATTCCGCGGTACAGTATCGTACTAACGATGCCTTTTTTCTAGGTTTGTTATTCGAGTCCGATCCACACTAAGGTTGCCAGCAAGAAATCGTTTTAGGCGATAAGGCCGTAACGTACTACCGATGTTTTGTTCTTATTTTTGGTGTGAAATAAATAAATATTGTATTTTACTAATAGTTACCAATTTCCAACTCGTCGTCCAGGTCGGGGAACACTGGTTTCACTTCATCAGCCTGTCCGTAGTACTGTTCGTCGAATATAGCTCGCATGCGTCGGTCGTGCTCCTCCGGGTCGAACTCACCCTCTATGTCCTCGTCCTAACATAACATAGCAATTGAGTTTCTACAATTTCTGTATAAGGACTTCTTTTTGACCGACTTCAAATAAGAGGAGGATTTCGATTCACCAGGTTGTTAAATATAATTTTTTAATTTATGTATGTTACCCAATTTATCAGAGACGCCAATGGCCCAGCATTCATTTATGCAGCAATTCAAATAACAGACTTGGGCACCTGGACTGATTATAAATTGTTTTTTTCATCGTATATAATTTTAATCAAAACCAGCCCAGCCCACCTCAAGTAGTGACGATAGTTCACAGAATGTAAACAACAAGTTATTAAGTAATAATAATGTAAGTAATAAGGAAGATGCGATTGGAAGTTCCTCACATCTGTGTTGCACCACCGTCTACGCTAAATTTTATTATTATATTCCATTCCTATAAAGGTTGTCTGGAAGAGATCGCTTTTTAGCGATAAGATCGCCTTTTGTGCCATGTTGAATTTTGACATTGAATCATAAAACTGGTAATCTTCTATAATATAAAAATGAATAGCTGAATGTGTTGCTTAGCGTAAATCTCAAAAGCAGCTGAACCGATGTTGCCAATTCTTTTTTTAGAATATTCCTTCAGGTACAAGAATGGTTCTTACGGTGAGAAAAACTTTAAAAATTGTCTGAAAAGGTCTAAAAACAACACTTCTACAATCGCATACAATCAATTCCCAATAATACTTAAAAGTCAATTTGTACTTTAATACCATACCATAATGTCAATATACGATGGCAACATTACTCTTAAAGAACCGAATGTTAGGCGGTACGAAGAAGTAATGTATAAAACAGTAGTACAAGAGGCCCGTTGGGTGCAGCGAATAAGTAAAAGAGAAAACGATATTTACTGCAAGATAAAAAATAAGCTAAATATAGAACTAAGAAATCAAATTTATATGATATCTGGAATTTTGTTTAAGTATTCAACAATTGAGTAAGTGTAGGCTTTTTTAATTTAATTGAAAATGAAAAATATTTATTGCTGAAATAAAAACATAGCGAACAAACGAGACTAACATTATATCTAGTACAATTAAATAGTTTTACATAAACCATATTAAAGTGTATACGAGTGTCTTCCGACATTAGGCGCGCTCCTTCCTTGAACGTTTATAAGCAGAGAGTCATAATACATTATCTAACGCTATAGCGCTAAAATTTGTTACTTTTAATTATTAGCAGAGAAACTGTCTATTTATTTCCCTGCATTGTATTATATATATATAATACAATATATATATATATATATGAAATAATTCAGAGTGGGAACGCTGCTAGCCTGATGGGTACGTTTGGGCATGGGGACTCTTTAATGTTAACGTGACCTTATATGGGTCAAAATAATTTGTGACTTGCACTTTGTAACTAAATAACATGCATTAGTTAAAATAGAAATAGTATATCAGAAGCTAAATTATCTTTATTGGTAAGAAAGCTTCTATAGTACCGTACCTAATGGGTAAAAACGGGATCTTATTACTAAGACTTCGCTGATTCCTTTGATCATGAACCGTGATAGATAAACAGTTGAAATTTTCATACACCCACACAACTAAAGCTATATGAATTATATATATATATATATATATATATATATATATATGTGTATGTATCTGTGTAATTTAGTTGATTGTGTAATATTTGAAGGCCTCTATAATATAAGTCATTATCATTTACGTGCATGGTTGACTAGAAGAGATCGCTTTAAGCGATAAGGCCGCCAATTAAAAGCTGGTATATGTGTATAAGGTTTTTTTGTCATGTTTTATGTATTGTTGCTGGTTTTTAAATAAAGATATGTCTTATATTATCTTGCGGCTTCCTGACTAAACATGCTTGTATCGAGAAAACCAGAATCCAAGTCAACTTGAAATATATTGAATATCTCGTTACAGAGACACGATTACAGCTAGACTAGTAATTTTACGTTTTGGACTTAACTGCTTAAGATAACGTGAGTTTTGAGTAATTTTCTATATATTTCACGTCGCTAGTTAGTTTGTTATATGTGATTTTATCCCGTATTATTACATTAATGTTGTTACCTTAAAAGCGAGCTCGTCATTCCCCGTGACCTCTTTAATCTTGGCGATTTTTTCATGTATTTCCTTCAGTTTGAGCGCCTTGAGTCGCGCAATCTCCTCCATTTTGCGCGTTTTCTCGTGTTCCTTGCGCGCGCGTACCTCGGCACGCCTGCGCGCGCGCGCCTCGTCCTTCGGCCGGACAGAGCTCATGGTGCGCGGGAAGCGTTTCAACTAGAAATCAATATTATTATTCATATATTCAGCAACTCATATAAATAATTATTACAAATAACATTATTTGAATCCTGTTTAAGTTACATTTCAGAGTGTAGCTTAACAATACATAACTTTGTAAAGATCTAAACTTTATTTAATTGATTCTTTTACGTCGCAATGCAACGGTAATACTGAAACGAAAAATAATTAATGAATGAATCAATGATTGTATTCATGAATAAATAAATTCATTCATTCATAATACTGAAACAATTCAAATAGACTCGGGTCCCCGATTGTTTGTATCATGGTCGCGTTTCAACGAGAACCCTGCCCTGATGACCGACATACCTAAATATCATCACTGCACAGCCAAAATCATGGGTTGGATTTCACCAGTGATTGTTACTCACGTATTCATGATCAGGCTCTTCGAAGCGGAAGTTGTAAGCTCGTTCGAACTTGCCCTGCTCCTCCACCGTCCTCTCGTCTGCCTCCAGCTCGTCGTCGTCCCGCAGCTTGTCCTCGACCGCACCGCCCTCGCTGTCCAGGTATCTGTTATACACATTACAATATAATGACCCCAATTCGTTCAGCCAAATTGACTAAACTAAATGTTCCTAAAATTATATCCATACTTTTCTCACTTGTAGAAACAAAGAGAGGATACAATTTTAGAACTCTCAAATTAGGTTAGTATAGTCAATCTGGCCTGCCCGCAGCCTTTTGAAACGCGAAGCAAGGCTCTGGCAACGCAATATTTTTAAACGCGAAGCAAGGCTCTGGCAACGCAGTCTTTTAAAACGAGAAGGAAGGCTCTGGCAACGCAGTCTTTTTAAACGCGAAGCAAGGCTCTGGCAACGCAGTCTTTTTAAACGCGAACCAAGGCTCTGGCAACGCAATCTGTTTAAATGCAAAGCAACGCCCTGGCAACAGGGCCCGGCCCGCACCGCCGTCTGCTAAGCGCCTGAACTGATAATAATAACTGCTGGTTGCCACTGTTGGTAGCAATCCTGTATTCTGCTCCACTGGTCCCGTGATCGGTCCCTGGACAGGTTAAACATTTGTGTGCATGAACATGTCTGTATGACCTGTGTCTGGGTGTTTATTATAAGATAACTCTTTTCAATTCAAAAACAAGCTTATAACACAATTTAAAAACAAACAATACAAAAAACATGCTAGCTTTCTAATGGCGGCCTTATCGCCTTATATATGTAGTTACATATTTATATCAGTATTTATATCAGTGATCAGGTTACCATAGCACAGACTTTGCCTAGTTTGGGACCTATGTGTGAATTTAGTCACATATTAAAAAAATAATAATATACCGTTTGTTCAATATGTAGTCTCTCAAAAAGGCCTCTCCCTCGTTGAGCGCGGGGTCGGACCACAGCGCCCGCAGCGGCGCGAGCTCTCTCTCCACCGGCTCGTCTATGTGATCCACTGCGCCGGTCAAGAATGCTTTCACTTTGTCACTCTGCAAGGTTATAGGTAAACACATTACTGAAGGGGTCTGTCAATCAAAAATATACTTTTTTTAAATTTATTATAAAAAAAACACTCCAGAAGGGGCTTTGATCCATGTCTTTTATGAGGTCATATAATTAATTGTGAATTTAATTAGGCTTATAAAAGAAGACAAATAATTACTTAGCTAATTAAACTTCAAATAATTATTCTAAAAATTGACTTGAGAATCAAGTTAAAAAATAAAATGTAAACTGCATTTTTTTTAACATATACAGCTAGGCATTTGACCACAAGTTCGACGACGACCACGACCGCGGAAGTCAGCGATACTGTAGCTCTTGATGGAGTACACATAGTCTGAAATACAATGGCTCTCAAGAAAGTCTGCCGGAACACACCGTTAGGTGCTTGGCGACAGATTTTACAACTTGAGGGTAGTAGCTAGCCAGGCGAGCGATAGGAAATGCCCTACCACCTGTATTTGAAAAAGCCTTTATATCATCAAGGGGTTAGAAAAAGACAGATTGATCGATACTAGGAGAGAAAAGGAGTCAAACAAATATGGTGAAACCCTGATGACTTAGTTCTAATACCAGACAATGCTGGCAAGTTACAGTGCATGCTGGCAGAACTCACAATTGCTAGTGAGATTGTAGGATTATCAATATAAACAAAGATCAGGGCAAACAAACAACCTAACCTGTATCATATGACGTAAATTTATTGGTCATTATTAAGACCAATCAGATACGGAACAAAAAAGAACTAATAGTGAAGGTTCCCGGTGATTTTATTAAAAAGGAGGGGTAGTTAGAGTTTCCAATAAAAGAAAATGTGTTGTCTGGCTCATTCCATCTCCGACCATTGTTCCGAAATGTTCTCTCCTGACTTGTTACCTGTATTACATCAACTTATGTATAGATGAAAGTAATTCTATGTGAATAAAAGTGATTAAATTCTTCACTGAGTTAGAATATGTCAAAATAATAATCGTTAAGGGGAGAAATTCACATAAATAATAGATGCACCTTTTGTTTGGCTATTGGAAGACTTTTTCATTATTCTTTATATATTATTCAAAACTCTTATTTTCCTATAACTCTGCGGGATATACTTTATTCATGATGGTATACCTTCCCTGGCTTCCCAGAGCTTCCGGTATCTTTCTCCACAGGTTCTGGATCATCAGCAATCTCTGCTTTCTTCTCAATGTTGAATATATTACCGTCATCATCATCATCTTCATCACTGTCGGCGAAGGTAAGGGTCTTCTTCTTTTCTTCCTTTACTGCTGAGCAAATGACATACTTATGCAGGATGGCAATAAACTCATGATTATATGTCTAAACAGTTGAATATTATATTGCAGTCTCAAAACTATGGCAAGATATAAGTTCTGCAATGGCTTCCAAGTAACATTGGCTTGGAAGGCAATGAGATGGCAAATGACTTAGCAAGAGACATGGAAGCCTAATCTTATTAGATTGATTTATTATTTAATTTAACATCTAATTTAAAATATGGCGACATATTTGCCAATCACAGCGAGCACAGCACTATCACAACCAGCTATAATAAAAAACATTGACCAATAATTTTACATAAAAGTCAATATGCGTCTTTTAAATACCTTCTTCTTTCTGTTTATCTTCAAAGAACTTGTAACTCGGGTCATAGATCCTCGGATCCTTGGTCTTTAAGAGTGACAGGGTCTTTAAGAACTGTTCCTCTACTTCCTCCGATATCTCTGGAGGCTCGTCGCTTTCATCCTCACTGTCGGACGATACCGAGGCGTCAGAGTTCAGAGCTTTGGGACCGTACTTTTGTTCCACTGTATATAAAAGAAATTGTACAAATTATTCAAAAGCTTACAGCTTTTGTTAGTAAATTCTGCTCGAGTAAAATCTAACTAAAACGAGTGATATAACAGCTTTTTGAGAAAATTTTGTGGAAAATATTCATAACATACGCTTATGGATTTCTTCTTTCTCGCGCCAGGTGTCGTATTTCTTGGCGTATTCATTTTCTGTTTTAATTGCAACTTCATCTTCGGAATCATCGTCAAATAGCTTCTGTTTAGGCATCTTGCAATCTTAATTTACACAGCTTTCATTAAAATTAACGAAATAAAAATTCGACAACACGATCTACAACGAACAACACATGTTCTTGTTGTGACATATTTTTAAACCGTCACTGTTATATATTATCATTTCTCTACTTTAAAAATAAAAACTGGTACGACTACAGGTATTTTAGCCTAACAGCGTGTAACGGAACGTTAAAGTGTGGTTGTTATAATACAAAACTACGAGGATAGTAGGAAATCAATACACAACGTGTAATTTTATACATGTTCCTTAAGTACCAGTTTCTCAGAAAAACTATTTTGAAACAACTAAAGCTTTCATTTGGATGTCTCACGTATAAATCAAAGTTGTCAGTGCTGACGTCGTAAAAATCGCTGATTTTATTCTTTTAATAGATTATGAATAATCATTGATCACCACAAATCATAGAATTTATCTTCTTCTAAGCCACAAATCATAATAACAGTTGTTATCATCTGGCAACTTTATTCTAACCTCGTTTCTCGCTTTTTGGGCCGGCTGCGTTGTTGTTATTCTAAAATCTTTATCATTTAATTTCAAAATACCGTTTTAACTAATTGATATTGAATTAAATGAACTAAATACAATATGACTACGAACCCGAGAAAAGGGACCGATCCGGTTCCTCTGGAGGAAAGTGATCAACTTACTATTAGGCCATTGTAAGTAAATATTTTGAATAACAAACCATTATCAGACACAAGCTCACTAGTAATCAAGTAATAAAAAGCTTATTTTAACTGTTATTGTAGTAGACAAAGCTTCCTTTGACCCACAAAATTATTAAAATTATAAAACGTGACGTATCTCTCAGTTTTTATGTCTCAGTTTTTCTTATCTTTTAATATGTTACAGAGGAGCTGGTCAAGAAGTGGGTCGTTCATGCATAATGTTGGAATTCAAAGGGAAAAAAATTATGGTTAGTACATATCATCTTAATTTTAATTTATTTCAATTTTTCAATGAGAAATATATATCTAGACAATAATTATTGTGTTCAAAGTTACTGGTATCTCCATAGATCAAATTGTCTGAAATAGTGTTTGATGCTTTTCAGCTGGACTGTGGAATCCACCCGGGGCTATCAGGAATGGATGCCCTCCCATTTGTGGACTTGATAGAGGCTGATGAAGTAGATTTACTGTTAATCTCACAGTGAGTAAAGCCACATACTAAACTTATATGGACAGGTAAAATATTTGTGTGCACGAACATGTCTGTTTGAGCTGTGTTTGGGTGTTTATTATATATATAAGTATGTAAATCAGTGATCAGGTAACCATAGCACAGGCTTTGCTTAGTTTGGACCTGAAGACCCAGTGTGGATGTTGTCCCATATAAAAACTAATAAAGAAATGTAATTTGAAGGGGATATTATAAGGTGTAGTGGTGTCCTTAGAAACAATTTTTGGAAAACAATCCTGAAAAGGGTTAAACATTAGAATTTTCATATTTCAATTTATGTTACATGTAACACCACAAGTGACCCAGACAGAGGGATATCAGAAATGTACGTGCACGCAAAACGTTTGACCTGTCCGGGAATCAAACCTGACAATAATTTATTTATATTAATTAATCAATTATAACCATTTTGAATGAAGGCCTAATATGATTAGAGATGGATATAATGTTTTTTAATGCCGTTGTGAATGATTCTAGTTTCCACCTGGACCACAGCGGAGCCCTGCCGTGGTTCCTCACCAAGACCTCGTTCAAGGGGCGCGTGTTCATGACGCACGCTACCAAGGCTATCTACCGCTGGCTCGTCTCGGATTATATCAAAGTCAGGTGAGGAATTAACATTAATTTGCAAGGACAACAACATTTAATACATATTTAAAAAAAAAACCAAATTAACGACTAACAAAATGAGGCTGTTATTTGTGCTATAATTATGATTTAAAAATGTTTTTTTTGTTTATAATCCACTTCATAAAGAAAGTCGTCATTTTGTTGGTTTCTTATAAATTTTCTGCCGTGTGTCAGAAACTGAACTTATTAGCAAAATTTGTTTAGTTTTTTGTTCATTACTTAAAGTATCACTTGTTTGTAAACTACTATATATAAAAATGAATCCCTATATCCGTCGGTCACGCCGTCACGCTGGACCTAAATCACTTCTTTTTAGTTGTGTTTGTTATTGTCGGGAGGTTTTATGATAGAAAAATTTAAAAAATATATATATAAAAATGAATCCATTTGTTTCACTAAAACTCGAGAACGGCTGGGCCGATATACTTAGCTGATTTTAGTCTTAAAATGTTTGTCGTACTCCAGGCAAGGTTTAAAAGCTGAGAAACATACATAACCGTTAGGCAGTACAAAGTTTGGCGGGTCAGCTAGTTACTGATAAACATAAACCGGTATGGGTATATTTCCAACATTATTATTTGAACAGGAACACACTCTTATAGCTTATTGTCAAGTCTAAATATATTTTATTTAATTCATTTTAGTTACTTTTGTTTCACGTTTGGTTATTTTATTAGTTTGGTTGCACCAATCGTTTCTTTTTATAATATTAGTTCTCTCCATCCAATGGTTGCCTGGAAGAAATTGCTGTAGGCAATAAGTCCGCTCAGTGTACTACCATATATACCGTATAGATTTGTCTTGGTGTATATTTTATTTTTGTCAGCTATGTTCATTTATTCATTAAAGAGTTAATTTATCAAAACATGGTCCCGCAGCAACATATCAACAGAGCAGATGCTCTACACGGAATCCGACCTGGAAGGCTCCATGGACCGAATAGAGACAATCAACTTCCACGAAGAGAAGGACGTCCGAGGAGTGCGGTTCTGGGCATACAATGCTGGGCACGTGCTGGGAGCGGCCATGTTCATGATAGAGATAGCCGGTGTCAAGGTGCTGTATACTGGAGATTTCTCCAGGCAAGAGGACCGACATCTGATGGCCGCTGAGATACCTACAGTCAACCCGGATGTGCTTATTACGGTCAGTCTTGGGTGTTTATTATATATACTAGCTGTGCCCCGCAATTTCATCCGTGTAGTTCCACATTGAATTATCAAGATAACCCAATGGGGGAACTACTTTTATTGAAGTCGGTTAAAAAGTATCCTATGTCCTTTCCCGGGGTCCAATCTGCCTGTGCACCAAATTTCATCCAGATCGGTTCAGTGGTTTTGGCGTGATAGCGAGACAGAGTTAGTTTCGCATTTATAATATTAGTTAGGAACTAAGGATAAGTATGTATTTATGTATATAAGTATATATATCAGTGATCAGGTAACTACAGCACAGGCTTTGACTAGTTTGGGACCTGAACATCTTTATGTGGATGTTGTCCTAGATTATTTTTATAAAAAAAAGAGTCTTGTTTTTTGATTGTGTGCTTTTACTTAGAAAACTAACGCGTGTTTGATTCATACTATTTAAGAAGACAGGTTTTCACTTGTACATAAGTATTGTAAAGGTCCAACTATAGTTTTGTTCACATTCGGTGAACTTCATCACGGATGAAACGAGTCGTTTGTGTCTTTAACGATGACACGTCTCGTGTGTTATTTTATTTCCATATATTCAATTATATTGGCTTCTCGAAACTAGTTTTTTTTAGGCTGCGTGTTCACTGGACATTAGACTAACTATATAAAGTCTTTTTTACGATTCAATAAACAGGACTCATAAATTATGTAAGTTAATTCATTCATTTTTATTTCGTCAATCGCTGTTTCATACGTTCATTCACTCGTTCCGTCACTCGTTCAGACGTAGACTCACTCGCTCTTTCACTCGTTCATTGTATTATATAAGTAAGTATAGTTGTTTGTGGTTGGTGCAGGAGTCGACGTACGGCACGCACATCCACGAGAAGCGCGAGGAGCGCGAGGCTCGGTTCACGGGGCTGGTGTCGGAGATCGTGCAGCGCGCCGGACGCTGTCTCATACCGGTGTTTGCGCTGGGACGAGCGCAGGAGTTGCTGCTGATATTGGGTGACATATTTTTAGGCTTAATTAGTATTTTGTAGTAATGCGCCATCTAGTTTAATTAATGTGGACTAGAAATGTGAAAGGCGCCATCTGTGGTGTAACGCTGGTGACGCGCTGATTTCAATCCGCTTGAAGCAAAAATTGCGCAGGCGGTCCGGTAGGGCCTCATACAATACGTAATGATAAATTAAAAATACGACCTTTAGGTTAGTACCAACATTCTGATAAACGTTTTAACGTAAATTATAAGATATATGATATTTTTGATTCAAAACACTATTGCTTTCCTCGCTCTGTTCAGTTCAGTTCTTTTATTTACTTAGGTATGTATTCATACATGTAACATACTGTGCTACATGTATCAATATTAAGTCGTATTCGTACATGTAGCACAAGTCGTAAGAAATAGTCAAGAAAATTAAATTTACAAAAAAAAAAATGTGTCCTAACTTAAAGTTTCGATCTTGCAATACAATAACAAAATAAAAGTAGTGTTACAGACACTGTCAACTAATGGGTCGGCATATGCTACCTGATATAATATCATTTGCCATTTCTCACCATGGTGGTAACTGGCCAGTCCAGCTGTCTTTCGTGTGATGACAGAAAAAACCCACATAAAGACACTTGTGTTTTTTTTTTTATTCTTTCTTGATTGGCCACCACACTCTGTGTATTGTGCCAGTTCTCAAGTTCTTTACTTGTGTTTTGGACATTAGAATTTATATCCGTTGATACATTAATGCCATCTCGTTTTATTTATATTTATTTGTCATGATATCATAAAAAATATAACCGCAGGACATGCACAAGATAACAAATTAGTTTAGTTCAAAATGACTTATTAATAGGGATGTTAACCATTTTTCGGAAATATTAATTAATACTTTTATTTTGAAGATTGACTCTTGTTTTCCATATATATAAAAAAAAAAAACTTTTATTTGAAAACATTTAGTATTTTCGATGTGAAAATATACAAAAATAGAGTAACTGCGAATCTTTCCGCTAAAACACAAACAACTGTCATGTGACTGACATGACGTCATTAACCGCAAAACATTGATCGCGATTCTAACTGTATGTATGCAGTTTATGTGTTGAATTCAAACAATCAAAATGAATACGAGTACAAAACTTGTGCAGTCTCTCTGTAATAGTACAACAATTACTACGTCGGTTTTTTTTTTCATCAAAATAGTTTTAAATTTTAAAATTGTTTTTAATATAGATATAAAAAGTAGAAAGTCATATATTACATACTATGTACTAGACTGTTATTTATTTATGCGAACATATATATAACTGCAACGTAAAACTGTACTTAACAAGTGGTTTTAAGATACTTAAAAAAACCCGACTGCTAAATCTTTAAACCTATGTATCATCCTTGATTTTGTTTGTTTTATAATTTTGATGTACGCAGATCAGTCACTCTTACGACTAAGACGAATCTATTGACACCACTCACATGAAAATATAACGTAAGTCTTCGTTTCTTGCAAAAACCATCAAAGAATCTATCAAATTCAAAATTCAAATATAACTTTATTGTACACCGAAAATATACATATACATTTCAAACAGATATCATAAAACATTGGCAGTACATTGGGCGGCCTTATCGCTATCTTTGGTGTGTTGGAACTATTCCTCGAAATATTAAGTAATTCACTGATTAATTCGTCGCAAAGATCGCAAACTATATTAGAAAATGCAGAGAAGTAAAGTCTTTCACAGCTTGTTTTGTGGTTAGTGACGTAATAAGCTCTTATTGGTGTTCGCAGTCACGTGACAATAAATTTTAAATATAACATTTAAAATCATTTTTATTAAATTTATTATTTAATATTAAATTATAAAAATTTGATTTTTGATATTCGTATAATACGAACTATTATAAAATTAACATTAAACATTAGTTCGTGATTAGTGTTAACATCCCTGTTATATTAATTTACTCCCTTAACAGATGAATACTGGTCCCTGCACCCGGAACTACAAGACATTCCCATTTACTACGCGTCGTCGCTCGCCAAGAAGTGCATGGCAGTGTACCAGACCTACGTGAACGCGATGAACGACCGCATCCGGAGACAGATCGCCATCAACAACCCCTTCGTGTTCCGCCACATATCCAACCTGAAGGTAACATACAACTAGCGCCATCTTGTTATAATACGACTTAGTGTTCCGACACATATCCAACCTGAAGGTAACATACAACTAGCGCCATCTTGTTATAATACGACTTAGTGTTCCGACACATATCCAACATGAAGGTAACATACAACTAGCGCCATCTTGTTATAATACGACTTAGTGTTCCGACACATATCCAACCTGAAGGTAACATACAATTAGCGCCATCTTGTTATAATACGACTTAGTGTTCCGACACATATCCAACCTGAAGGTAACATACAACTAGCGCCATCTTGTTATAATACGACTTAGTGTTCCGACACATATCCAACCTGAAGGTAACATACAACTAGCGCCATCTTGTTATAATACGACTTAGTGTTCCGACACATATCCAACCTGAAGGTAACATACAACTAGCGCCATTTAGTTATAATACGACTTAGTGTTCCGACACATATCCAACCTGAAGGTAACATACAACTAGCGCCATCTTGTTATAATACGACTTAGTGTTCCGACACATATCCAACCTGAAGGTAACATACAACTAGCGCCATTTAGTTATAATACGACTTAGTGTTCCGACACATATCCAACCTGAAGGTAACATACAACTAGTGCCATTTAGTTATAATACGACTTAGTGTTCCGACACATATCCAACCTGAAGGTAACATACAACTAGCGCCATCTAGTTATAACTTAGTACTACTGTTACAATTAGTTATTAGCCGCCTAATTCTCGAGGCCTCGGTATCATAGATAAAAGGCTACAAGCTCATAAACTCTTAGCTATCCTCTATATCTAAGATTCCGTGACACACGCAGTCTTAAAAAAACAAACCTAAAACGGGCAAACGTTGGGCTATACCAGTTTTGGCCTGATATTAGGTTTCGGCTAAACAGCCTACAACCTAAAATGCCTGTATGCCAAGTAACATTTAAATTCACCAGAGCGATAAATAAATAAAAATACATAACACAATCACGTATATTCCACAGAGCACTTCAATCGATCGCATTCAGCTGCCCAATAGCAAACACGTCGAGCTCTGGCTTCACTTTATCATACAGATGCGGGAAAGCACCTTCCGCTTTATATTTCTTTCTTACAACTTCATACAAATACAAATCAAACATATCCTCAAACTCTTCACGCGTCATAAAAATATCCGCGTAAAGAAATGAAAACCCGCCAACATTTCTCGTGAACTCTTCCATTTTCCTCATAGCGGCCACTGGGTTGTAAGGTTTCTTGTCCTTCACTCTCCCCGGTACCCCATACACGCCCAAATCGTTATACATTGCGTAATTAGTACCCGGGACCAGGTATTTAGCATTAGGCCGCTTCAACTGGCCAGTCATTGGACCGTGATCGATAAATTTACACGGATAAACCAGCAGAGGAAACTTTTCGAATAATTCGCTAGCAATTTCTATTTGCTTTTCCAATTCCAAAATCGGTAAGACGATGTCTTGAAAGACTTGTTTCGTAAATGTGTAAGCTCTGACTCCCGGTGTGGTTGTGAACTTCAAAAACGCTGGTTTCGGGGGGATCAACCAGCCGAATAAATATCTGAACAGCGTGTCATTGCCAAATGTAAGCATGTCTTCAACAACCCAGAAAATGCCTCTGTTATGCCTTAATAGATAGTCCCTTAAAGGGATCAGCTCTACCGATTCACCTTTAGTTTGGAAAGTTTCCACGTGTTTATAAAACCAAGGCTTGTACCATCTCGAACAATGGTTCACAGTGATTTTTGGGTCATAATCTGCGTATTCACCTGTCATAATAACTGCCTCATCTTTGCTGAAGATAGTTCCTTCGATAAAGTCGGGAAAGTTTCTAGGTGTCGCTTCGTAAGTTCCTGATAATTCTCGTATTTTGTCGCAGTAGTTCTTCTGGCCTTTGACAGGAGTGTAATTTATTTTTATGTACGGTTTGATTTTTACTATTTTGAGCGTTAAGGCTACGAGGAAACCTAAACTTCCGTGGCTCCAAGGTAGAGCTTTAAAAAGATCGGAGTGCTCGTTGTCAGCTGTGGCCGTTACCAAGGAACCGTCGGAGAGGACGACTTCGTAGCTGATTATAGTTTCGTGGTACAGGCCGGTCTTGTGAGAGTGGGTGGACATGCCTGTGCCGAACGCTAGACCTAAAAGAGAGAGTACATATAAAAATATAATCAGTACTTAAAATATCTTCGGTTATACGTATACTATGCAATATCTGGAAGATACTAGGTTGACCTACCACGTTTAGAATTTTTCTTGATGAAAAAATGAAATGAACCTCTAACTAGAGATGTCATAGGCCATAAAATCGACCGCACTTGTGCCAATACAAATACTGCTTACCACATCCTCAGCAATAGGGTCGTTCACAACTGGAACAGTTTGCCTGAGTATGTGATCACTCCGTCGTCAATAAACTATATCTCTTGTATTTTCTATATTAATGAGTTCAACAAAATATAATTTAGTCACAGCAGCGTTCAGCTGCTCGCCTGTTTTATTAAATAAATGAATAATACTGGGTGATATCACGGAGTATTTTGCTATTTAGGTCAATTAGACCTATTACGACGACAAACTACGACGAACTGAGAACCTCTGTTTTTTAGGCTGTCAAAACCAAGATCACAAGCGCAGAAAGTTACCTCCCAAAGTAGCGTCAATGAGTTCGATACACACAGCTAACGAGTACCCCCGCGGTATGAGGTGCTCCGTGATGTCTCCGATGGTGACCATGGGCTGCACTCGCACCGTCATGGCTGCCTCGTCCAGCTCCAATATGTCGTACAATGGTATAGGAACCTGTGGAATAAACTGGAGTAAACATATTGTTTAAGAAGACGGGTTTTCACTTGTACCTGATTGTTGGTAAGGTCCAACTATAGTTTCGTTCACATTCAGTGAACTTCATCAGGGATGATGGAAACATGCAGAAACAGTTTGCTCTAAGTTTATACATGCTAACTAAACCAAAAAACTAACCTGCAGTACTCACATCATATCATGCGTACGTGACGTCTACATTAAAATTGAAATGGCAGAAAAAGGCAAAAGTTGAATCAAGAATGGCAGAGGTAAATTGACCAGGCAGGATCATCACTTTACTCAACATTGGTCATCGTCATGAGTTCAATGCATAGCGCCCCACTGCTGAGCACTGTCTTTCTTATGAATGGGGTAAGCCTTACAATAGGCACGACATGGCAAAAGAGAAAAAGGCGATCATTGCCCAAGTAACTCTACCAAAAACTTTGATGTACTTATGTACAAACCAATAAAAAATTTGAACATGAACACAATGTATAAAGTACAATTTGACTGTTAACTATTCTATATTTCTGGTCTTGGCACCTAAACTCCTTAAATGAAGCTTACTTAAGAGTATATCCAGGAATTTTAAACATAAAATACAAGTATTTGAATATAACCTGGTGATGCAGATGTTTCTCGAAGAAGGTGGTAGAGAGTGACAGCCAGTTAGGTCGGGAGGTGCAGAGCAGGCGACGACCTTGGACCGGCAACTTGTTCCATTGTTGCACCTAAATTATAGAGAAATTACTAAAATATCACTACTTTCCCATTTAATCCTATCGCTCGCCTGGCTAGCTACCACCCTCAAGTTGTAAAAATCTGTCGCCAAGCACTTAACGGTGTGTTCCGGAAGCCTTCTTTGAGAGCCAGTGTATTCCAGACTAGGCATGCTCTTGCTGACTTCCGTGGTCATGCGAACTTGAGTCAAATGCATAGCTTTGCAAGACAAAAAAAAAACATAAAGCTGTGGTGACTCCCCTTCCGGTTCGTTTCTCGTGCAAAGGTTAGCCATCGCCATCCAGCGTGGTAGCACAGCTAGCCTCATGATCATCTTTGCATCAGGTTCGAATTGGGCCGGATTTTTTGACTATATTTACGTTCCAAATATTCTGTTCTGTTTCATTATAATAATATAATATGGGACAACATCCACACAAAGGTCTTCAGGTCCTTAACTAGGCAAAGCCTGTGCTGTGGTAACCTGGTCACTGATATACATACTTACCTATACATGTATATAATAAACACCCAGCCACAGCTCAAACAGACATGTTCATGCACACAAATGTTTGACTAGTCCGGGACCAGCGGCGCAGAAGTCAGGGTAAAAAATAATAAATAAATACTATAAGTCATATCCTTTGTAAATAAAGTTTTTCATACTCATAGCTCTCCACTAGGATTTCTCCTCTGCCGAGTTTGGCATGCAACATTCACAAACATAAACCTTCATAAGCCTTAGGACCGCAAAGCATGGATTTAACCAGGCACTACATAACCTGGTTACTAGAATATTCGTGTCATGACGTGTAGCGTCCCACTGCCGGGCACGGGTCTCCCATATAAAGAGAGGTGCAGGCTATATACCTGTCATACCATGATGCTGCTTGAAGCTTTATGCTGCTTCACCATCATCAGGGTGTCCACGGACCTGGAAGGTCAGGGAAAGTCAGGGAAAAGTCAGGGAAGCTATTGTGGGTCAGGGAAAGTCAGGGAAATGACTTCTCTACCTGGAAAAGTCAGGGAAAACCAGGACTTTTTGATGATTGATCTTTAAAATTAATGTAAAAGTCTAAAAAAGTATAGAATAAATAAAAATAATATTATCTTATCAGTCATCAGTACTTCTTATATACTTACATATTTATATTCCAACAGCTAATTAGAGAGAGGAAAATGACAGTTCTTTTATCATAGATTAAGTAAAAAAAAATACAAAAAAAAAAAATATTTTTTTACCTAAATAATCTATGATCAAACTGCTGTCATTTTCCTCTCTCTAATTAGCTGTTGGAGTATATTTAATTTATCAAACTTTCTCTTTTCCCAGTGATCGGTAAGTGAGGGAAGCCTTTATGCTCTAGTCTGTTTTAACCCAGACTATTGAAGCATTCTTTTGCAGGTCCCTTAATTCCATAACTCATTTGGTTGTTTTTCTTTTAACTGCTGCTATTACATGTGCTAATACTAACCTGGGCCGGCAGTCTCGACATTCGTAACGACAAAATTCGGTTTGATAAGTAATCGTGCTTCGACTCTATGTATTGTAGGTAGGACAACAATATCCTATCGACCCGAATTTTGTCGTTATGAATGTCGAGAATGCATCGCTTAATTTGACTTAACCTAAACTTAACTATGGTGCAGGTTTGTTACTAACGTGAACTATATTATAAGTGTTGCTATGAGTGCCAAAAAGAGTACAGTCTTTAATGTTCAATGGTTGGACCCTATTATGCATCCTGATTTTACGGACTGGCTAGAAGAAGTAAAAAATGACCCGCTTAGCGCTTTTTGTAAAGTATGCCATAAAACGTTCAAACTTAGTAACATGGGAAAACAGGCCATCACTTCTCACAGCAAAGGACCTAAACATCGTCAAAATATGGAATTACGCAAGAAACAGCCCTCTATTTCATACTTTACAAAATCAGCTCCTGCAGTAGACAAAGATGTAGTTGTGGTGGAAAAACAATCGCCAGCGGCTAATGTAGGTGACAATGAAACAACAGCCACACGTGCCCCAACTGTTGAAGCTCAAGACAATAAAACACATAAACAAGTTGTGATTCAAACCTACAATGAAAATGATGTAACATCGTCAGAAATCTTGTGGGCACTCCAAGTAATTTACAATAAACTATCGTTGAATTCATGTGACCGAATTTCTATCTCATTTAATAGAATGTTTCCCGATAGCAAAATCGCCCAGAACTTTACCATGGGTAAAACAAAAGCGTCATATGTGATTAACCATGGCATTGCGCCATTCATTCAGACGACACTGAATAGCCTGCTTAGAGAATGCTTATATTACGTCATCTCATTTGACGAATCCCTGAATAAAGTGGCCCAAAAATGTCAGATGGACTTGTGCGTGAGATATTGGTGCGTTAATACCAACACAGTAGCCACAAGATATTTGACCTCTGTTTTTCTGGGACGGCAAACAGCCGATAATCTTGTAGACTCATTTCTGGAAGGATTGGCTGATTTAGATAGAAAAAGACTGCTACAAGTTTCTATGGATGGCCCCAATGTGAACATTAGTTTTCTGAAAAAATTGAAAAATGTTCTTTCTTCCGAGGAAACAAAAAGTCCCTTATTGGACATAGGTGTGTGTGGATTGCACACTGTCAATGGTGCTTTCAAAACAGGTCATCAAAAAGTAGATTGGAAGACTTTTGAAGTACTGAAAACTATGTACAATCTCTTTAAAGATAGTCCAGCACGACGAGCTTTATACACACAAATCACAGAAGGGACTGTATTTCCACAAAAATTCACATCTATTAGATGGTTAGAAAATGGTCCTTGCATTGAAAGAGCTCTCAAAATTTATGACAAGGTCAACCAATTTGTCAATGATCGTACAGTCCCTGAAAACCATAATCAAAAAATCTTAAAAGACATTATGAAGAATCCCGTGGTAAAAGTCCACCTATCATCTGTAAAAAGTTTGACTAACGAATTCGAACCTTTTTTGCGCCGATTCCAAAGCGAGAAACCTATGGCTTCGTTTCTCTGCACTGCCCTCCTAGAGTTACTTCACAATCTCATGGCGAAGATTGTAAAGCCATCCAAACTAGAAACGGCTTCGAGTCAGAATATTATTAACCTTGATTTAGACGATAAAGACAATCTGCTGCCGTTAGAAAAGACAGATATTGGATATGAAGCAAAGCGCCTGCTTAAAGATGCTAAATGCAGTCCGCGAGTCGAGCTAGCGTTTAAATCCGACTTTCAAAAACTAATTGTTCAGACGGTTGTGAAACTATTGGATAAAAGTCCCATTAAGATTCGTTTTGTTCGTGGTTTGACGTGTTTCGATCCACGAGTTATTTTGAATTACTCCGAAATAGCATCGAATCGCGTCGACATAGTGCTTGAAACGTTACATGAACAAGACAAGATTCAAGGAGAGGTGGCCGACAGAGCAAAAAAACAATACAAAAAAATGTTATCTGAAGCTCAGGGAACTTGGAGACAAAAGTTCGAAGACTTCAATGAGGATGCGGTTGGTTTGGACAAGTTTTACCATCTACTCATAGGTGAAGTTAAACAATATGAAGACATATGGAAAGTCATGAAAATTTGTTTCATCATTTCTCACGGTAATGCAAGTGTTAAGGGCGGGTTTTCTTTCAACAAATCACTGTTGGTAGAAAATTTGACAGAAGAGTCACTGATTGCACAAAGAACTGTTTATGATTACCTTAAAACCATTGATGGCCCTGAAAACCACATCACGAGTAACAGCCTACTAGTGTCTGTCAGAAGTGCTAGGAAGAAATATCACGCGTGTCTAGAAAAAAAGAAAGAAAATGAGTCTAAAGAACAGCAGAAACAAGCTGAAAAACGCAAAATAGAAAAGAAAATACGAGAAGTAGAGGAGAAAAAAAAGAAATTGGAACTACAAAGAGAAAAAGAAAATTTAGAGTTGCAAACTTTGAAAAACGCTCTGGAAGAGAAAAGAAGAAAAATTGATTAAATTATTGCACTTACATATAAGTTGAAGCTTCCTAATTCAGTTCCTAACATGTGTTATTGATCTCAATAAATGTCAAAGTTTTATATGGTGGTAATTCTTAACAAACGTAGTTAGCATCCCTCCAACCCAAAATTTATACATAGATGTGATGATGTTTAATACCTATTCTAGCCTAGTCCTGTAATAGGGTGTGTGGTGTTTGGTATCATGGTTTACAGTCTACGACAGGATCAGCGATACCTTTTCAAGCGCAAATAGGCTTTGCCATGTAGATAATAAAAAAAACGGACGTAACGCTGACCTTGTCGTAGGCTATACCCAGGTAATGGCTGGTGGTAATATCGTTTAATTAAGGTAAGGTGGTGTTCGGTATAATTAATTGTGGGTATGGTGTATGTATGGTACGGTATGGTTATGGTGTGGCAATCTATCTGTGTTGAAAATTTTCACCTTGATAGTTGGACACCTTGGGAAGCCAATAACATAAATCTCTAAGAGTGTTTGTGAAGACATAATTTTTGTCTCTTACAATCATTCGCAAGAGAAACATTTTTACTTTGAAAAATTACAGCTATACAGATCAGGGAAAATTTTAGAAGTGGTCAGGGAAAGTCAGGGAAAAGTCAGGGAAATGTTTTGACGATTTAGAGTGGACACCCTGATCATGTCAATGTCAAAGTGCAAAGTGTTTCCGCCTTAACAACTGTAATAAGAAAAGTGCCGATGGACAAATTCTTAGAGACATTATTTTGTATACGATTAAATTAAACTAAAATTGCTTATTAGACTTAGGCTAGATTGTAATTATATCAAGGGAAGCCTTTTAAAGCCTTTTGCAATAAGAAAGAAAATATATAGGCCATATCCATTATTACCTGGGCTTGTATCTCTCTGACCGCTTCTTCATGCGTCCGAGGGTTCTTCCTCCGCAGCCAAGCTCTGATCCTCAGTAGAACAGTGAAGGCAAAGCTGGCCGGTAGACAGAACACTGCCACGACGAAAGACCGGTGCTCTTCTAGCCATGAGACCGCACGGTCTTTTATGAAAACAGGTAACATGACTGGAAAGAAAAGATTAAAATATTTGTTTAATTCTCCTCTCCGTCACAACAGCTGTTATAGTCTGTTACTCTCTAAATTTCTTCCTTTCCTTTTTGTACACTGTTGTTTACAGTGACAAATGAAAATTTATTCTATTCTATTAAATTTATTGTTTGCGTAATAACTTAATTTATATAAATAAAAGAGAAAGTCCTGACTAACTGACTCACGGTGTAGTGGTGTAATGAGAAAGGATTTTTTGTAAATTCAACCCCTTGTGGGATCAAATGTGGGTTCAAAGTTTTATGGCGTATACATATATGGGGTTAGGGGGCGTCCATTAATTACTTGAGGCATTTTTGAAAAATATTGTCATCAACTATCATCAAGGTATATGTGTTATTGTTAACTCACCTAGCGTTAAACAAACTGTAACTAGCACATTTAAATGTTGAATTTATTCTCTATATTATGAATATAACGATAGGAATGTAACCCACCGGCCGGTGCACGGTGCGGGCGTTTCCTCTACAGCTGCACGGATTCAAAATTATCAGATTTATCGTAATTTGTTATTCCATATGCTCACTATATATCTTATCTTCCACGATTCTCATTTATAAGGCATTTATTTTAAATTATCACATATCCGGCTGAATAGGTTCTAATCACAGCACTTGTACATTTGACAATGACCTTGTCTAGAATTTTATTACCTATTTATCATTCGTGTCATGTATCAAAATGTATCTCATTACGTTTGAACTTTATTGCTATTGGAACTAAGTCGACAGCCGTATACACGCAGGCAAACAAGATGCGTGCGTTACGTCCCTTCGTCAGACATATTATAACTGCGGAAATGTGTTTGTTAGTTAATACATATAATATAATATGTGACATCATCCACACAAAGGTGTTCAGCTCCCAAACTAGGCAAAGCCTGTGCTATGGTAACCTGATGACTGATATATATATATACTTCTAAACATACATATAGGTATACATAAATATATATATATATGTATACCTATATGTATATATATATATACGAGAAAGTCCTGACTAACTTATATATATATATATATAATAAACACCCAGACACAGGTCAAGCAGACATGTTCATGCACACAAATGTTTGACCTGTCTGTGTTGTTTATGCTCCTTAGCAACAAAGTGACGAATCCACTTGATTTTTACACAAAGATTAGGTAAGTTCAAGGTCTGGTGAGCTATATAATCTCCTTTGTTTCCCGATAATATAAAAATAACGCGGGCAAAACCGCAGGTAAAAACTAGTTTTTTTTTTTTATAAATCGTTTTTTTGTACTTACCTAATCGTTGGAAAGGTCCAACTATCAGCTCAACGAATTAATTAATTCCGTCTGTGTAAAAAAACGAATTATCTTAAAATCTTGGTATAAATTCATAATTTTATACAATATTTTTAAATTTTAATTAGTATTCATTCGGCATAATAACGGTAGATTTTCTTCAAATTTGTTTTATTAGGTGTGCCAGGCCGTGCGTACTTAATTCAATAGTAAAATCATGAAAATACTAGACAATACAATACAATAATTTTTTATTGTCACCACAAAAATAAAAAAAAGAATACAACAAACAAATAACATAGCACAAAAGGCGGTCTTATCGATAAAAAGCGATCTCTTCTAGACGTATTTTTTTCTGTGGGAAAAAACTACCAGCTGCGTTATAAAAAATTTGAACCTAACAGTAAAAACTGTTTTTACGAACAATTTTCCTAAGTGCCAGACGCTGGCAATCTTTAGCTACTGATAAACGTTTTTCCGATTGATAATGATAAGCGAAATTGAAGTTCCCAACGAGTAACAGTGTAACTGGTTGGGTTTTTTAATTATAGAAAGTGTAACAGGAAGGTGTGACAATACTTAACGGTGTTAGTGTACACAACAAAGTGAACGCATTGTAGAACAAAACTTTCCGAAATTTGAGAAAAAAATTATTGCGTCCTCCATACAACTTGATTGATCACGTGACCAATTTTTGTATGGAGAACCTAATGATTTTTTCCGAATTTAGCAAAATTTTCTTCTTCAATGGGTTCTCCTTGATTGATAGACTAACACCCTTAAGTGTTAGATATCTTATTATATTAAGTTTAATTATATTGAATTTAGTATTTTATTATATGTTTGTATAATAATTATAGTTAATAATTTACAATTTAAGGTTTTATAATGCTTAACGCGCACGTGCTACTTCCGGTTATATACTGGTAGGTCAACTGACACTTGCCACCACCAAGATGGAGGGGGAAGTGAAGTCCGGCGATCGGTAGCACGTGCGCTCGGGCATTACTTGTGCGGCAGTCGACCTGTACAGAGCTAAAAATATATTAAAGTGAAACCTACATTAGTGAAGATAATTAAGTCTTTAAAATGATTGTGAATACTCAAGTTACATGTGAATAAGGAAAATTATTGTAATAAAAACAAATTACGCAATTATTTCTCAGTTGAGCTTATAAAATAAGTATTGTCACACCTTTCTCTTACACGTTGTATAAGTGCCAAATACAGTTTATACACGTGTTACTCGTTGGGAATAAACCCTAGAAAAGCGACCCGAGTGACAGAATTTGTTTGGTTTACTTCGATATCCAGAACATGTATTTTTTTTATCCTATACAGCTTGGAATTTGACCACAAGTTCGCACGACCACGAAAGTCAGCGATACTGTAGCCCCAGATGGAGCTTGCCTAGTCTGGAATACACTGGCTCTCAAGGAAGGCTGCCGAAACACACCGTCAGGTGCTTAGCGACAGATTTTACAACTTGAACTTTGTTATCTAGCCAGGCGAGCGTTAGGAAACCACCATGCTATGGTTTCCTCACGATGTTTTCCTTCACTAATAGCTCAGGTTGTTTTTGCATGTTTCGTGGGATTGAACCTTGTACCTTTTGCCACCACACTAACCACTCGACCATCATCGCTACAAAATGATCGTTCCAGGGCATAGACCACTTCGAGGACATAGGTCCGTGCGTGATCATGGCGTCCCCCGGCATGATGCAGTCGGGGCTCTCCAGAGAACTGTTCGAGTCCTGGTGCACGGACCCCAAGAACGGAGTCATTATTGCAGGTCAGTTGGCCACCAGAAGGCAGTTGTTAGGTTGTTGTTGCATGGGACTAACACTGAACTTGAGAACAAAATGAGTTAGTTAAAGTTTGCTGTTCCATAGAAAAAGTTTATCAGATGTCGATAAAATGTATGAAACATCTGTTTTTTTTCTCGAATTAAAAAGTTTGTTTCGTAGTAAGCCGTCCGTAATGATTGTCTATAGTGAGTCCCTCGGCTAAGTACACCCCTAACCGATGACAACCTACTCAAATTTAATTCACTGATCGGTATTATGTTAAAAAAAAATATGTTTTTATAGTTTTTTGATTATGTACCTATTTCTAATCTTAAGTGATCTATTCCTTCACATTCCACCACTTTCTTTAAGTCCTCTTTTACTGTGAAAGCTGTCTTGCTGTGAAACAGTCTTCCCCTTGATATTAGACGTGCTCCTTCATTAAACGTTATTAAGCATCGAGTCATGGTTCATTATCTATCGCTATAGCACTAAAATTTGTTTCGTCTAATTAGGCATTACTAGAGACTTTGTCCATATATTTCCAGGCCTAGTATTGTATTGTATATGTGTTTGTATATATTGTATTTATTTATGTATAACATGTTTGTTTATGTATCTATCTATTATATTTCCATAAAATGACTTGTGATTCCAGTGTCGTGTCGGTGTGCGGGAGTATTTTATATTGATATGCTCGCTATCAGTCATATTTACTTATATCTTGTTTTTAAAATGTTTTATGAGATTTATTACTTTTATTTATTTATGTATCATATTGCATCCAATGAATTATTTAATTTATCATTAGAAACAAAAGATTTTTTTTTATATTTCATTATTTTTTTTGCATTAGACACATTTATTATTATTTTTTTGAAAATTTAATTTGAATAAACTCGTGACTCTAGGATGTAGTATTGCATCTAATTAATTTATCATTTAAAACAAGAGTATTTGTTTTATTTCATTAAATTTATTAAGCATTAGACAAACGTATTACTTAAATACTTTAATTAATTAATTTCTTTAAGCATTAGACAAATATAATTATTTAATTGTTTTTTAATTTAAATGAACAAATTTGTGACATTATGTAACAAAAGTATTTTTTTTAAATTTTATTAAGTATTAGACAGAGACAAATTTACTAACTTTTATTTGATAATTTAAATGTAATAAACTCGTGACACTAGATGTAATATTTTTCCTGTATATTTGGCGTTTGTGTGTCTGCAACAAAGTTAATTCGTTCAGGTTACTGCGTGGAAGGCACGCTGGCCAAGACTATCCTGTCTGAGCCGGAGGAGATCACCTCCATGTCTGGTCAGAAGCTGCCGCTGAAGATGTCAGTGGACTACATCTCGTTCTCCGCGCACACCGACTACCAGCAGACCAGCGAGTTCATCAACATACTCAAACCGCCGCACGTGGTCGGTACACATACGGACTCATTCTAAATGGCTCGTATTCAACCACTGTCCAAAAAAGTCCTATTTTACCAAAAAAAAACAAAACGGATAAATAGTCAACAAAAAAAAAATAACCTGAACCTACTGCGGACCTTGTCGCCGAAAGTATTCAGAGTGTCATAATTTAGTCACCGTTAAGCCATTATGGGAACCAAAAATATTGTTGGTCACCATCTAAATTGTATCCATTCTAAATTTAAATAACGACGCTGATTGCGTGGTAAAATTATATGCAGTCAGCATATAATTTCAATCAGCGTCGTTATTTTCGCTTAAAAAAACACATTTTTTGTATTTTTGTTTACAAAAAACTTGAAAATATGTTCACCTAAGCGCGATTGCACAATTCTTGGTCATACGAATGCGCTTGCCGTTGCCATGGCGTAGTTTCGCATCAGGGTGGCTCAGGGTGTCCATGAATTTCGCGTTCACTTTGCATGACTTCAATTGAAGTTTTCTCAATATTTTTGTACTAAAGTGGATTTAATAAAAACAAGATAATAAATAGTACACTTTGAGGACACGAACGACTCATTTCGTCCCTGATGAAGTTCGCCGAATGTGAACGAAACTATAGTTGGACCTTTCCAACAATCAGGTAGGCGTGGAAATCCGTGTTCTTGACCAATGAAACAGTTAAATTATTGATAGGTGTTGGTGCACGGGGAACAGAACGAGATGTCTCGCCTGAAGGCGGCGCTGCAGCGGGAGCACCGCGGCAAGATAGCCATACACACGCCGCGGAACACGCAGCTGCTGGCGCTCACCTTCCGCGGGGACAAGACTGCTAAGGTATACAACAACTAGACTGGTATTGGAGACAGATAAAGACAGATGTAGTATTAAATTTGTTTAAGGGGCGTCCATTTGAGGCATTTTTGAATATTTGGAACCATTATTATTGATTTCATCGATTATTGGACGCCCCCTTTTATTCTTATTCAAAAGTTTAATATGCTCATTTTAAAATTTCGAGTGTCTATTTATGTATGTATATATATATATATATTACTTGTAACCCCGCGCGTCTCTAAAGGGTCACGCTGACAATCAGCGCTGAGGAGCAACCCCGAGCATCGTGCTGAGCGCTGACCTTGTCGCACGGGATACTGCACCTCGACCTACTTTATTATTTTCAAATGTTTGTGTTTACTTTAAAGTAATTAATAGTTGTGTCCTGTGTGTACAAAATAAATTAGTTCTTTCTTTCTTTACTTTATATAATAATTCTTTTCTTTCTTGCGTTCTTGTTTGTGTGATTCGCGTCGCGATACTTCACCATCTTCCATTGTCATCTCGTCGCACTAATGTAAGCAACGTCTACAGAGTTCATCGGATCGGTCCATTTAAATGTATTATTTCTCAACTACAACAATATAAAGGTCTGCATATAAAAACTATCGCTTAAGACTCCTATTTCCTATTTGCTCCGTCGCAAAATTTGTTTTGTTAACTGACGTCTCCTACCTTTTAAGTTCCTTTCGATTTCCAGATTTATTGGTCTCATAAAGGAAGAAATAATATTTTTTTATTAGAAAAACTAACTTTAATAAATAATATAAATTAGATATAATAAGGACCCGAAAAAGTGCCAAACTTTAAATTGCTGCAAGGTCTATACCTGTGTCAAACAAAACTCGAGACCACATACTCCGCTTGGCAACAAACGTCCTAGGATTGTGCATTTCAAGTGTTTTGTTTGTCGTTTCGTCAGAAATATATTCTTCCTAATTTTGTCGAGTTTTGACACTAACAATTTTACGGCGAAAGTTTTTTAAACTGAGTTAGTAACGCTTACACTGACCCCAACTCGGCCAGTCACACTGACTAAACTAAAACTTCCTAAAGTTATAGCCATACTTTTCTTACTTGTGGAAACAAAAAGAGAGGAGACAATTTTAGAATAGTTATGAACTTGACTGGCTCTTCTAGAACTTGTTGGTTATGATACCAGCGAAGATCTTCAATTGCCTGAAGGTTAAAGTTACGGAACAGCGTCAAGTGTAATATACTGGTGCGTCAGGTGATGGGGTCTCTCGCCATGGAGCCCCCGACGGCCGGCATGCACCTGCAGGGCATCCTCGTCAAGCGCAACTTCAACTACCACATCCTGGCGCCAGAAGATCTCAACAGTAAGTTTACTACCAGCATTACACATTGTTCTTTCCTTATTCTATCTACTCTGTATTCTGTGAACCTATGTTTTTGTTCATATCCACTCATCATGTCCCATTGCTGGGCACATGTCTCCTCCAAAGAAATGTGGGCCGTGGTTGCATTATGATTGCAGAATTACGGGGTTTAGGGTCTTCAGCCGACACTTCTTGCGATGTTTTCTTAAAATCAAATGTAGGTATGTTTTGTATGGTTTTTTTTTACATACTGATAGACATTTAACTTTCATTTGTCCCTAGATTACCCACACTCAAGCGTAGCAAAAGAGCACATGACCGAATAAGTAGATATATGACGAGACGCAGTCGGTAGGAACTCGTTACAAATACAAAGCGATATCTGCACTTTTACTGTCCAGACTGTCAGATTGTAGTTCTTACTGCTGACTTCCCGGTTCCCCAATCGTATATATTGTCCTTCATAACTTGGTCATCAATAGTAAACTTGGCAATGATGGTCCGATATAAAGCCTTTTACTTAGGTTTGTTGGTGTGATTGCAAGGGATACGTTGCTACATGTGGTTAATACTTTCGTATCAACCCATGTGCGTTCGGTTTCTAGGCGCAAACAGCATTACTTCTTATTTCTTAAAAGTCCCATTATATAAGGTCGTATCACTTACCTCTTCTGGTTAAAAAAAAACAGTCCTGGGTTTTTACGTCAGTTACTTAAGCCTTTTAGAAGCCCCTTTTTACTCGTATAACCCACGTGGTGTGCGATTATTTTATATTTTTTATTTGGGCATGTTTGCCTTTTGAGGGATTAATATTTGGCTATCCAATCAAAAAGAAAGAGATCACCTGTAATCTCTTCCTTTTTTTACGTTAGGGTTGCTTTATCAAGGTCGGGCACATCAGTTACCCTCTTCTATTATTGTTCAGAATACACAGAACTAAC
The DNA here is from genome assembly GCA_947049295.1 of Ligdia adustata. Lineage (NCBI taxonomy): Eukaryota > Metazoa > Arthropoda > Insecta > Lepidoptera > Geometridae > Ligdia > Ligdia adustata. Next base: position 12,545,917 of record OX346229.1, read on the forward strand.
ACAATCGGAAGTGAGTCAGCGTCAGTCGATCCACTACTCCGGCTCGGCGGCGCTGTTGAGGCACGTGGTGACGCAACTAGCGGGAAACATCGTGTTTCTCACCGAGACCAGGTGGAGGCTGTACGGCTGCGTGGAGCTCAGTGTGGACAACGAGTGTATCACACTAGAGGTGCGTGTCTGTCTCACACACAACTGACACAAACAGGCGAGGCGCTGTTGAGGCACGCGCTCACAAAACATGCCAAACTATTCGCGAAAACTATTTAAAAACTAATAAAAATACCTAGAGGTAACGCCTCCAGCAAGACTATCAACCCTCTTTTTTATTGATGACTAGCTGTGCCCCGCGGTATAACTTAATTATCCTACGGGAACATTAAAAGTATACTATGTCCTTCTCCTGGCTCTAAGCTACCTCCCCAACAATTTTTAGCTAAATCGATACAGCCGTTCTTTAGTTATAAATAGTGTGACTAACACGACTTTCTTTTATACGATTATATATATAGATTAATAAATTTCTTAAATGTACTCGTATATTGTATGGTGATAACTACGAGTATATATGCAGTGGATCGCGTCTCCGGTGGCGGACATGTTCGCGGACGCGCTGGTGGCGGGCGTGCTGTCCGCGGCCGCGCTCCCCGCGCCCAGACACCTGCCGCTCGCGCCCAAGCTCGACCGGATGCACTTCAAGGTACTCACTGTAACTATTACTCGTGTTTATAATATGTGCCTTTTCTATGATTATCATAGTAGGTCTGCCCTACTCTGTAGCATTTCTGTGATTATTTTACTAGCGGCAGCTTGGCCTTTAGTTATTCTGTGATTATTATACAGGGGTCGGCACTCGAAGTGTTACCAATTCAAAATGCTGTAATTTTGACAATTTTGTTTCTTTTTATTTATAAACTTCAACATATAGAAAAAAAAACATTTAAAATTAAAAAGAAAAAAATATTGTTCGATGTGGCCACTTTTAGCGCGGATAACAGCATCGAGTCTGTCCGAGAAGGCTTCACACGCTGCACGATTTTGGTCTGCTGATAATTTTGTTCCATTCTCGGCGAAGAGCAATCTTTAAGGCGTCGACTGTCTCATATTTTTTTGCTGACACTTTGGCCTCTAGAATTGACCATATGGAAAAATCCGTTGGGTTTAAGTCCGGCGAATATGGTGGCCATTGTTGCGAAGAAATGAAGCGCGGAACTTTTTCTTGCAAAAAAATTTGGGTTTCACGGGCTTTGTGGGATGGTGCCGAGTCTTGCTGAAACGTCCAATGGTTTCTACCGAATTTCTTACGTGCCCAAGGTAACAAAGCATCGTTTAAAATCTTTTCACGGTAGATTTGCTGGTTTATCTTTGCACCCTGCTCAATGAAAACTAGCGGTGAACGTCCCGTAGCAGATACCGCGGCCCAAACCATCACTGATGCTGGTGCTTGCTTTCGCAGATCAATTCGTTGGTCTAAAATGTCGTTTGATTTAGACTTTAACCATACGCGATCATTTTGTTTGTTCACATATTGCTGAACCGTAAAAATTTTTTAATCGGAAAATACCAAATTTTCAAGCTTGCTATCAACGTGCAACTGCTTTAACTCCTTAGCTCTTTCTAGGCGAACCGCCTTTTGTGCAAGTGTCAAGTCTTGCACTTTTTGTATTTTGTAAGGCTTCAGTTGTAGTTTATTTTTTAATATGCTTCCTATGCTCCGGGCAGATACATTAAGACTTTTCGCCAATTTAACTGCGCTTTGTCGTGGATTTCGTTCAATTCTAGCCTTTACCTTTCGAACCATTTCTGATGATGTTGCTGTTGTTGGATGTCCACCTCCATGGCGTTTCTTGATGCTACCCGTATCATTGTAACGCGTGATGGTCCGATACACAAACATTTTATTCAGATGTAAATGTCGTAGCGCATTAACAATGGCTGGTTGCAATTTTCCAGCCAAATACAAAGTAATGACACTGTGGCGTTTGGATTCCATCTGGATAACTTTTTTTAGCAGCGACGAAAAACAATGAGCTTCTGTATGTTTAGGAACAATACAATAGACTTACGACTGTGAAAAAATGGGCGCCATATTGTAAAAAGTTTGGTTGCTATAGCAAATTAAAGTTGCTAACACTTCGAGTGCCTACCCTGGCTTTTGGTTATTCTGTGATTATCTTACTATATAGTCGCGCCCTGTTATTTAATATATCTTATCTGTTATGTAAGGAGTGCGTGATCGAGATGCTACAGGAGATGTTCGGCGAAGAGTCTGTGCCCAAGATGTTTAAAGGAGACAAGCTGCACGTCACCGTAGACAACAAGCGAGCGGACATAGACCTGCTCAATATGGTAACTAAACATCATCTACTACTACACTTACTGACCCGTTGTTGAGCATAGGTTTCCTCTTGAGGGCGCCGTTCTTATTTGCACTGTGTTAATGAAACCTTCACTTGCACCTGCCTCGGGAAACTTTTTCAAGACTTACTATGTTACCAACCCGGAATTTCAAAAATAAAAATATCATATGTCGATATAGATGTGATCGTCATCATTATCAGCCAGAAGACGTTCCCTGCTGCTGAACATAGACTTCCTCATTAGAACGCCATTCCGAACGACAAGCTGCTAATTGACAACATTTCAAATTTTTGATCCCCTATTTTTGTTACGATAATGGAACGATAAATTAAAAATAACATACTCTTATTTATTTATTTATTTAAAATGTATAAATTGCGTTTTTAGAGATTTTTGGAAATATAAGAAAAGTTCAGCTTAATGTTATCCTCGTCAAAAGCTCATATAAAATATGTCATTAATTATCTGTATTTTTATTGTTCGTTTTGGTATCGTTCACAGATGACAGATACAGTAATTATATTTTTTTGGTGGCATTTGACGATCTTAACATAAATATGAGATTTTTATATCAGTTTGTAAATAACTCTGAAGAAAGTGGATATAAAAATCTGCCTTTTTTTAATATGAACTCTTCATTACATTATCTCGAAATGGCTTTCTAATTTCCATCACTTTGCAAAAATGAAATGTTGTCAATTGCATCCACTTGTTGCTTGTGACTTTCACTATGTCGTCGGTCCACCTAGTGGGAGGGCTACCCACGCTGCGTCTTACAGTTCGTGGTCGCCACTCAAGAACCTGTGTGCGGTTCTTCGAGCGATGTGGCCAGCACATTACAAATCCTACGAGCTATCTGCGGTCGATAACTGCGGTTCTATAGTAAACTGACGAAAACATTTATAGACCAGATGAGTTTTTTTTATTCCGGTTAGGCTCATAGTTATACCTTTATGTCATGATAATTAATAGTGACCTCTTTGAATTTAGAAAACCTTTGTATAGGCGATTCTATTTACTTTATGTATTTTTCTGCCGACTTCCAAATAGAGGAGAGACTATGTTTGTTTACTGATTTCTTGGAGACCTGGACACATTTTGAAAAAACTTTTTTTTTTTTGTTTCAATTGGCATACGACGCGAGTAATAAGGAACTCTGCTCGAGTTTATCAACACTGAAGCGTGTTGGATTCATTTAAACACTTTTGTTAGTCTTAACGTCTTTGATGACGTGACATTTTGTTTTGATGGTTTCTCGCAGACACGCTATGTTGTTATTCATCCATGATTCTACTTATAAATCGCAAAAAAATGTATGTATGTATGTATACAACTCTTCCACGCTCAAGCAGCTGAACCGTTTTGTATGAAATTTGTTACGGAGATAGCTTAGATCCCGTTTTAACACGTAGGCTATTTTTTATCGTGTAACCCCGTGGGACGCAATTAGTTATGAATAAAGAGCATGTTTCCCAGGAGGTGATGTGTCCTGAAGACGAAGCATTGGAGCGCACAGTACATACGGCCATCTCCAAACTGTACGCAGCACTCGCGCCTGTCAAGACTACCTCCCTGCCTACACTCTGATACCACTCACTCACTGAACGACCGTGAGGGGAATGTACTGTCACTAGACTGGATATTGGTGGCTATTGAGCCCTATTGTCGCTCAGGCCAAACTTACTAACCTAGCCTAATTTGACAGTTCTAAAATTGTCTTTTTGTTTCCAAAAGTGAGAAAAAGATGGCTATAACTTTAGGAACCTTTAGTTTAGTCAGTGCGACTGACTGAGTTGGTGTCATTGTGTATACAGCGTGTGACAATACTTGAGGGTGGTTAGTCTACACATCGAAGTGAAACCATTCTAGAACATTTTTATTTCTAAATTAAAATAAATATACGCTAGGGTCTTCATACAAAAATTGGTCACGTGATCGGCCTAGTATGTAGAAGGCAATTTTTTTTTTAATTTTGAAAAATTTTCATTTTAGCAAGGTTCAGTTTGATGTGTAGACTAACACCGTTAAGTATTATCGCACGTGTCTGTCACACGTTGCATAATGCTATCAGTAGCTTTATGTTTCGATTGTAAACGAATGCAAACTAACTGTGAAATTTATTGTGATTTGTGTATGAATGAAATGAACGGTGACGTAGATCCAGCAGTTTTATAAAATTGTGTAAGATATTTAATTAATTACTTAATAAGGAATAAAAACTGAAATTAAAATTCATGTTTTATTTACATTTTATTTATTTTCAATAAGGCTGGAAATGCACCGGCAGGCTTGTTAAACGCATAGAGGTCAGTACTTTGTATTGCTAGTAACATGTGGACAGGCTCCAAGCAAGCAATATTGTACAGGCTTATCGGTTAGGGGTGTACTAAGCCGAGAGAGGGTCACTGTACCCATCCTAAAGAAAAACTTTCGTATTGGGACCATATTAGCAAAAAAATTAGCTGTTCCATACAAAAACTTTATTGGTCGTCGACAAAATGTAAAACAGCTTATTATTTTTTCTCGAATTCAAAGTTGGTCCCAGAGTGAAAGTTTCTCCTTATGATGAGTACAGTGACCTCTTTTCGGCTTAGTACACCCTTAGACGATAATCCTGTGTAACTTTGGTTTTACTAAGGAGTCTAGTGAAGCTCTAGGCACTAAACAAGCCACCTCTCTACGTCCCCAGCCTCACACAAACATAGGATAGCTTATGAAAATAGAAACTTATATAAATGTACAAGTCTTAATGTATGTCGACGCACAGCGCCGGAACAAGATATTAATTTCTTTTATCATCAAGAAATCAGTTTTATACAAACCCCATTTAGAACCGTTATCATAAATGTAACACAGAAGCGAGTATTACATCATAGTGTTAAAAAATATATTTTTACTCTTGCTTTCTGGATACATAACCATGAAATTGAACGAGCAACATAACTGTGTCGAGACTCACAGCTTATTTGAATTGTTTATGTTTAATACTAGCTCTGACATATCCTATTTTTTGACACAATGACATTGTGATTCTTAAACAATATGAGTAACACACTTGGACCCCAGAAGTCCAGCGCACGTGTATAACTCAGGTCAGTGAGAGACAAACAAAATGTAATGTTTATGGATTGAAGTGGAACAAATAGTAGAAACAGATCCAATAATAGATTAGTCAAGTGGAATAGAACATGATATCCGTCGAAGTCTTAACTATAACATTTCCCACAGTGCAGTCTGTATGTAAGTAAGTCTACGAGGTCTTGGAGTATCTCTTCCAGAACCTCTTGACGTCATCGTGTCCGGCGCGCGTCACCACCATGGTGCGCGCGCGCTCGCCCTGCCACGTCAGCACGCGCTGCTGGCGGGCGTAGTCGCGGAGCACTACGAAGTCAGCCTACACGACAGTACATGAACATAGCTTAACACTGGTCACGTCAATTGTATAACTCAATTAATTGATAACAGGAAAGTAACATATTAATAGTATGAGGTAAATGGAACGTAATTATTTGACAAGCGGGAAAGTAACTCATTTTTGCAATATTAAGGTAACCAAGACAACGGGAATGAAAAATATAAATGATCAATAACAATTCATCTAACTAATATTATCAAAAGTGCGTGTGTGTTCGTTTGTTTCTCCTTCACGCTCAAACGGCTAAACGGATTTGGATGAAATTTGGCACAAAGATAGCTTATACCTTGGATTAACACATGGGCTACTTTTTATCCTGGAAAATTGAAGTGTTCCCGTGGGACGATCAAATATCTACCACGGGTAAAGTTACGTACAGTCAAACTATAATAAAATATATTGATGTGAGTACCTGCGACAAGAACTGGTTGTAGACGACCCCCTCGGTGTAGGTGAACCTGTTCCTCTCGCTCTGCCACAGCCTGATCTGATCCACCACGGTGGGGGGGAGCGTGGAGGACGCGCGGATACCACCCGTCTCAGACTTTAACATCTGAACACAATGACGTATAACGTGGGACAAAACTTAACGGTAAGTGTTAGTCTACCAATTAAGATAAGACAACTTATAACCAAATAAAAAAACCAGCTTATACACTATTTAAAAAATAAAAACAATACAAAAAACATGCTAGTTTTGTAATGGCGGCCTAATCGCTCAAAGTGATCTCTTCCAGGCAACCGTGCACGTACAAGATATTACAAAAACTAACTAAGTAAGTGATTAATTGTTGTAGTCAGCCGTTACTTTGCGGGAATCCATTTATAAGTTTAAGTTTAAGTTCTTTATTTCTCAAACGAAATAGAATATTCCTTTTAAAGAAAAAAACAAAAATAAACTATGTACAGGACATAAAGCAATACGGGACGGACAAAAGCATTTTTTTAAAATTTACATTTAGTTACACATAAAATACCACATACTAAACACAATTTAATAAGATTGTATACAAAAATATTTAGTGTTTTCCTGCCTCGTCTTGACGTCAGCGTGAGAAAGCGAAAAATATTTTTCGTTTTTTGCCCTAGCGCTTGTAGAGTCAACATCTCCTGAGGATGCCTTGTGCTAAGGCGAAACACGTGTCGAGGAAGTCGGATACTGAGAGAAAGAGAAATAATAAGGTGAGGTGTGGCGGTGGTGAGGAGGGACCACACCATAAAAACAAAAATATTTTTCGATTTCTCAAGCTGACATCAAGACGAGGCGGGAAAACACTAATCTTATTATTGTACCAATTAAAGTGCACCCCGGGTACAACAAAATTTAGCATATTAAGCAATGTCGTCGTGCGGCAAGTACCTGCGGGTGCGAGTGCTGGTCGAGGTAGTGTATGATCTGGTCGGCTGTGATTCCGCCGCGGAGCGCCGCGCGCACAGACTCCCGGGTTAGCACCCCCACCACCAGGTTGGGGAACCTGACACAATGAACACTTTCTTATAACAATATATGTATCAGTAAATCACAACGCTCATTTCCATTTCCATACCATAATATATAATTTACACGTTTACCTACATTATATCATTTCACCAACACCTATAAAGGATTTATTAGAATCGTAGGTAATAGGTAGATTCTTAGAAATTCTTTTGTTTAGGTTTTGCGAATATTTTTTGTAATGTAATTAGATGAAGCGAATCTACTTTAAAAAAAAATTCGATAACGTATATCAGTAGTCGCGCTCTTGAACGTATGCAAGCACCAAGAACGAACAATTAGGTTATAACGTATATCAGTAGTCGCGCTCTTGAACGTATGCAAGCACCAAGAACGAACAATTAGGTTATAACGTATATCAGTAGTCGCGCTCTTGAACGTATGCAAGCACCAAGAACGAACAATTAGGTTATAACGTATATCAGTAGTCGCGCTCTTGAACGTATGCAAGCACCAAGAACGAACAATTAGGTTATAACGTATATCAGTAGTCGCGCTCTTGAACGTATGCAAGCACCAAGAACGAACAATTAGGTTATAACGTATATCAGTAGTCGCGCTCTTGAACGTATGCAAGCACCAAGAACGAACAATTAGGTTATAACGTATATCAGTAGTCGCGCTCTTGAACGTATGCAAGCACCAAGAACGAACAATTAGGTTATAACGTATATCAGTAGTCGCGCTCTTGAACGTATGCAAGCACCAAGAACGAACAATTAGGTTATAACGTATATCAGTAGTCGCGCTCTTGAACGTATGCAAGCACCAAGAACGAACAATTAGGTTATAACGTATATCAGTAGTCGCGCTCTTGAACGTATGCAAGCACCAAGAACGAACAATTAGGTTATAACGTATATCAGTAGTCGCGCTCTTGAACGTATGCAAGCACCAAGAACGAACAATTAGGTTATAACGTATATCAGTAGTCGCGCTCTTGAACGTATGCAAGCACCAAGAACGAACAATTAGGTTATAACGTATATCAGTAGTCGCGCTCTTGAACGTATGCAAGCACCAAGAACGAACAATTAGGTTATAACGTATATCAGTAGTCGCGCTCTTGAACGTATGCAAGCACCAAGAACGAACAATTAGGTTATAACGTATATCAGTAGTCGCGCTCTTGAACGTATGCAAGCACCAAGAACGAACAATTAGGTTATAACGTATATCAGTAGTCGCGCTCTTGAACGTATGCAAGCACCAAGAACGAACAATTAGGTTATAACGTATATCAGTAGTCGCGCTCTTGAACGTATGCAAGCACCAAGAACGAACAATTAGGTTATAACGTATATCAGTAGTCGCGCTCTTGAACGTATGCAAGCACCAAGAACGAACAATTAGGTTATAACGTATATCAGTAGTCGCGCTCTTGAACGTATGCAAGCACCAAGAACGAACAATTAGGTTATAACGTATATCAGTAGTCGCGCTCTTGAACGTATGCAAGCACCAAGAACGAACAATTAGGTTATAACGTATATCAGTAGTCGCGCTCTTGAACGTATGCAAGCACCAAGAACGAACAATTAGGTTGTAACGTATATCAGTAGTCGCGCTCTTGAACGTATGCAAGCACCAAGAACGAACAATTAGGTTATAACGTATATCAGTAGTCGCGCTCTTGAACGTATGCAAGCACCAAGAACGAACAATTAGGTTAGAACGTATATCAGTAGTCGCGCTCTTGAACGTATGCAAGCACCAAGAACGAACAATTAGGTTAGAACGTATATCAGTAGTCGCGCTCTTGAACGTATGCAAGCACCAAGAACGAACAATTAGGTTAGAACGTATATCAGTAGTCGCGCTCTTGAACGTATGCAAGCACCAAGAACGAACAATTAGGTTAGAACGTATATCAGTAGTCGCGCTCTTGAACGTATGCAAGCACCAAGAACGAACAATTAGGTTAGAACGTATATCAGTAGTCGCGCTCTTGAACGTATGCAAGCACCAAGAACGAACAATTAGGTTAGAACGTATATCAGTAGTCGCGCTCTTGAACGTATGCAAGCACCAAGAACGAACAATTAGGTTATAACGTATATCAGTAGTCGCGCTCTTGAACGTATGCAAGCACCAAGAACGAACAATTAGGTTATAACGTATATCAGTAGTCGCGCTCTTGAACGTATGCAAGCACCAAGAACGAACAATTAGGTTATAACGTATATCAGTAGTCGCGCTCTTGAACGTATGCAAGCACCAAGAACGAACAATTAGGTTATAACGTATATCAGTAGTCGCGCTCTTGAACGTATGCAAGCACCAAGAACGAACAATTAGGTTATAACGTATATCAGTAGTCGCGCTCTTGAACGTATGCAAGCACCAAGAACGAACAATTAGGTTATAACGTATATCAGTAGTCGCGCTCTTGAACGTATGCAAGCACCAAGAACGAACAATTAGGTTATAACGTATATCAGTAGTCGCGCTCTTGAACGTATGCAAGCACCAAGAACGAACAATTAGGTTATAACGTATATCAGTAGTCGCGCTCTTGAACGTATGCAAGCACCAAGAACGAACAATTAGGTTATAACGTATATCAGTAGTCGCGCTCTTGAACGTATGCAAGCACCAAGAACGAACAATTAGGTTATAACGTATATCAGTAGTCGCGCTCTTGAACGTATGCAAGCACCAAGAACGAACAATTAGGTTATAACGTATATCAGTAGTCGCGCTCTTGAACGTATGCAAGCACCAAGAACGAACAATTAGGTTATAACGTATATCAGTAGTCGCGCTCTTGAACGTATGCAAGCACCAAGAACGAACAATTAGGTTATAACGTATATCAGTAGTCGCGCTCTTGAACGTATGCAAGCACCAAGAACGAACAATTAGGTTATAACGTATATCAGTAGTCGCGCTCTTGAACGTATGCAAGCACCAAGAACGAACAATTAGGTTATAACGTATATCAGTAGTCGCGCTCTTGAACGTATGCAAGCACCAAGAACGAACAATTAGGTTATAACGTATATCAGTAGTCGCGCTCTTGAACGTATGCAAGCACCAAGAACGAACAATTAGGTTATAACGTATATCAGTAGTCGCGCTCTTGAACGTATGCAAGCACCAAGAACGAACAATTAGGTTATAACGTATATCAGTAGTCGCGCTCTTGAACGTATGCAAGCACCAAGAACGAAGAATTAGGTTATAACGTATATCAGTAGTCGCGCTCTTGAACGTATGCAAGCACCAAGAACGAACAATTAGGTTATAACGTATATCAGTAGTCGCGCTCTTGAACGTATGCAAGCACCAAGAACGAACAATTAGGTTATAACGTTACGAGAATATTTGAATATGTTTTGTGTTTAAATGACAAACAGACAAATTTAAATATCTACGTTCCTCACCAACCTGTAATTTATGAAGTTATTGTAAAGATGACATCGTATATAATATAATATATAAATATGATATACATATTTCGCATCCTGGCTCTTAAAACACGGAACGAAGACGCGCCATCTATCGATAGTCGCCGTAACTATCTCATCCGGTCATGGCGTGCCCCGACAGTCTTGACGTCATCACTCGCCTATGTTCAGAATGAAGGAATGAGCGAAGGAGTGAATGTCTTGATGAGCTTCGCTCGGGCATTCAATCTCGGGCTACAGCAGAGTGAACGAGTCTCGGAACTGTCCTACCGTTTCGTGCTACGTGTTGAAATACCTACCTACATATCAAATTGTGTAACTCAAGTAACTTGCTAAGCGATTAAATGGACTACAAAACATCAATAAGGATTTCTCTTCGTACGATCACTCACTAGACGCCCACAAATGTCTGAGGATAATGATCATATCGACCTCCCTGCGACATATAAATATAATAGTATAATATTATAGTTTGTCAAAAAAAACTATCTACGGATTGTTACAAAAAAAACCACTTAAACAACTACTGCCACGTCATATCTGTCTATTGTATATAACCAACGTATCTACATATTGTCAAACAATATTTGGTGATATATATACATATATTTATTTATTTATGATATTGATATTTAATGTCCAATATTTAATATCAATGTTTATCCCATTTTGGTAAACAAAAATAATATAAGTCAAACATTATTCCGTTTAGCATACAACGTGTAACAGAAACGTGTGACAATATTGAACGGTGTCAGTCTACACAACAAAGTGAACACATTGTAGAACAAAATTTTGCAAAATTCGAGAAAAAATATTGCATTCTCTATACAACTTGAGCGATCATAAATTTTTGTGTGCAGAACCTAAAATTTTTATTTTCGATTTTTGTATAATTTATAGAAAAATAGAAAATAAAAATTTTAGGTTAAAGAAACACAAAAATTGATGATCGCTCAAGTTATATAATGAGTTCACTTTGATGTGTACACTGACACCGTTAAGTATTGTCACACGTTGCATATTTATTTTTGGAACTAGAGTAATTATTAGGTAAATTAATTATATTCGCAAACTGTGGTGCGCTGAGTGTCACGACACGGGTTATCGTAGTGTGAGGCGCAGAGAGACAATTACTTACTTGTACAATAGTTACCTATTGTATCCTATTATAAGCCTCTAAACATAAGCTTTATTGTACTTACCGTTTCTTACTCAAATAAAATAAAATAATTATTAATTAATTAATTTAATTTTGATTGTAAGTATTTAATAATAATAATAATAATTTGTGACAACATCCACACAAGGGTGTTCAGCTCCCAAACTAGGCAAAGCCCGTGCTGTGGTAACCTGATCACTGATATACATACTTATATACATATATACATACTTATATACATGTATAATAAACCCCCAGACACAGGTCAAACAGACATGTTCATGCACACAAATGTTTGACCTGTCCAGGGATCGAACCCGGGACCAACGGCGCAGACGGCAGGGTTGCTGCCAACTGCGCCAACCGGACAGTCAAATTAATGAGTACCCTAGTGTGACTATGTACGTACCTGTAAACGAGCTCAGTGAAGAGTCCCAGCAGCGCCACCTGGAATGTGGCAAACACATTACACACTAGGATAGAACCAGCACCTCATGAGCATATGTTACGTACGTCTCCACCCATAGCGTCACACTGCTGGGCACGAGTCTCTCCTATAAAGGGGGTGTAGGCCACAGTCCATCACGCTGGCCAAATTGCGAGTAGGGGACTACACTTTTGTTCTAAAGCTAAGAACCTCCACCGACAAGCAGGTTTCCTCACGATGTTTTCCTTCACGGTTCGTACACCGTGTGAACATGCTAAGGGTTATATTCCAGATGTTAAAGGCGTATGTAATTTTAATTTTTACATATTGACTGACCACGGATGTCAGCGACACTGTGGCCTCAGGTGAAGCATGCCTAGTCTGGAATACACTGGGCTCATGCAAAATTGCTACAAAAAAACTATAAATTTTAAACTTTAAGTATAGTTGGTTAGAAAAGTTAGTTAAGAATAGTTCTTAAGTATATTATGATCACCTGCAGGTCGGTGCAGGTGTATGCGTACACGCGGTAGTTGGTTTCCTCACGATGTTTTCCTTCACCGGTAGCTCATGCTCTTTTTGCTTGTTGCGTGGAATCGAACCCACTTACCACTCGACCAACATCGCTACACGTTGTTAGAATGAATCCTATATATGTAAACGATCACCTGCAGGTTGGTGCAGGTGTACGCGTACACTCGGTAGTTGGTCTCCACTAAGATGTACCCGCGCGCGGCGCCCGAGCCGAGCGGCGGGGCGGGGGGCGCGCCCTCCTTCACACGCGTCATGTTCAGCGCGAGACGAGTCGGGTAGAACCTGCCCGCTTTACGCTGACAAAATAAAATTACACACATGCTATAATTACTACAAAGTTAAATTTGCAATTGTCTAATTTAATTAAACAATAATCCTAACTAATATTATAAATCCGAAAGTAACTCGTCTGTGTTCCTATTTCGCTTTCACGCCAAAACCACCGAACCGATCTGGATGAAATTTGGTGCACAGGTAGATTGGACCCCGGGAAAGGACATAGGATACTTTTTCAAAAAAATTACACTACGCTAACAATTAATTAATCAATTAATTAATAATCGTTATAATAATGTACGTTTAAGTAATATGACATATAAACCAGTTTAATATATAATATAATTAAATGCTAAATTTAATTATGAAAATCATCACTCACGTTTGATGCGTGCAAATTAATAAATGGCTTTTTTACTTTACTTTTTATTTACTACAAACATACGATTAACAGAATGTTGTGACAATATTACTAAAGAAATAGATCACGATGTAAATATTACCTTTCATATTATATAGTCTTCTATTTATTATAAAAATGAATCGCTGAATGTATTGCTAAGCGCTAATCTCGAGAGCAGCTGAACCGATGTTGCAAAATACGAGGATGGTTCTTACGGAGAAAAAACATTAAAAAATTGCCTTGAAAGGTCTAAAAACAACACTCGTCTTATACTCCTACACAATCGATTCAAATATTTAAAAGTCAATTTGAACCTTAATACCATAACATAAAGTTTAAATGTTACACGTCAGACATCACTCTTAAAGAATCGACAATTAGGCAGTACTAAATTCGAGGGGTCAGCTAGTAAATATATGTCATGAGAACTATTTGGATATATTTTTTAAGTAATTAATAATTCAAATGTAACAAGACGTTGTCTGTAACGAACGTTATTTAAAGGTTTACTTATATCAGCTGGTTCACCTTTCTCTGATAGACGAGTCCGAACTCTCTGAGGTGCTGCAGGAACACCAGCATGTTGTTGCTCATTCCCTCCGTGCTGTAGTCCTGCTCACAATTACGTGGGAAATCGTTAATTTATTGTATTAATATAGATTCGTGTAAAAAAAGTATCTTTTATTTCACATGCTTCTAAAACATGATAAAATTTTAACTAAAACTATACAAAGTTATAAACTACTCGTATATGTACAAACGCAATATCCAATAATTAAAACTAACTTAAATCTAAACCACTGCCAGTTGGTAGAGTACCCAAAATGCTGGCCCCATTGCCTCGATGAATGGCAATACTAATGCGCTGACTCAGGTAGAGAGGCCAGCATTTTGGTCTCGAGTAGCGTCAACTAGACGCTTTGTTAGGGCTTTGAAGAATAATTTTGCTCCTGGTCCCCAAGGCCCGAGAGTTTCAACCCCAAAAGGCTCAAACATATAACCGCTATCTATATTACTATATTTGCGCCGTTAAAGGCCTTCAGCTGACTCTGTCGCCGCACCAGCCTTGATTCGTGTGTGCGTGTATTTTTCCCCTGTGTGTTTGTCCGAATCGTGACATTAATTCAAATTATTTATATAATTTTGACATTTTCCTTAATTTCTGTAATAGTAATTTTTGTTTTTGTGCCATTGTCATAATTTATGTGTTAAGCTGATCAGTCGCGGCAGCTCCATAGCAAATTATTTTTATTTGATTTGATTACAACTTGCGACTAAACATATTGCGAGACTTATTAATAAACGCGTATTAACTTAGAGCATCTTTTGTCTTGTTCTATCCAATGGAGAACGTCACGCGTCAGAACAAGACAAACGACGATTAAAGTTAAGACGAGTTTATTAATAAGGCTGTATCTGTTTATTTCAAAACTAAAACAACTTTTAAATAAGATATATATATATATATATATATATATAGAGAACCCTCACAGCTCGTGGAATCATCGTTCTTGTGTAACGAACAACCATTAGGTACGCAATATAACTAGTTAGTAAAGAAATAAACCACAATGTAAATATGTAATACAGTAAAAATGTGTTATGTCGCAGTGTTGCCAGCAGTCACCTGAGTCGCGCCGTTCGCTCTGCGCCGCTCTCAGCCGCCGCAGAGGATGTCACTTCGAAAAAGAGTTTAAAGTGTGCCGCTATGGAACCGCTTTACCACTTTGTGCCAATTGCTGTGGAGACCCTGGGCTGTTGGGGCTCTGAGGCTAGGGCATTTACTAACCAAGTAGAGCATAGGCTCAAAGTAAAGACTGGTGACTCCCGCTCCGGTTCGTTCCTGGTGCAGAGGATAGCCATTGCTATTCGCCGTGGCAATGCTGCGAGTGTTATCGATACTTTTGCACCAGGAACGGTCAGAGGTGAGTTATTTGATTAGAGGTATTAATTGTGCCGTAATAATTAGTATTTTGAATTATATTTATTTGTATTATGACTATTTTAAAATAAAATTAAATAAGTTTAATATTGTTATTGCTATATTAAATTATATTGTTTTTGTTAAAAGTATTTAAATAAGATTTTTAAGTTCAATTGTTTTTAAGTAGGTAATTATTAATTCAAATGTAACAAGACGTTGCCTGTAACGAACGTTATTTAAAGGTCAAAACAATGTTTGTTATTGTTATTCATGGTAGTGGTACCTTGCCGAGAGTGCTGAAGCTGAGCTGGTAGAGGAAGGCGAGACACTCCGCCGCGCTGAGGCTGCGCTTCTCGCACGTGTGCAGGTAGTGCTGCAGGAACAACCACACCTGGAGGGGACGTACAGAAATATACAACGTGTGACAGAAACGTGTGACAATACCTGGAGGGGATGTAGAGAAATATACAACGTGTGACAATACCTGGAGGGGACGTAGAGAAATATACAACGTGTGACAGAAACGTGTGACAATACCTGTAGGGGACGTAGAAAAATATACAACGTGTGACAGAAACGTGTGACAATACCTGGAGGGGACGTAGAGAAATATACAACGTGTGACAGAAACGTGTGACAATACCTGGAGGGGACGTAGAGAAATATACAACGTGTGACAGAAACGTGTGACAATACCTGGATGGGACGTAGAGAAATATACAACGTGTGACAGAAACGTGTGACAATACCTGGAGGGGACGTAGAGAAATATACAACGTGTGACAGAAACGTGTGACAATACTTAACGGTGTAAGTCTACACAACAAAGTGAACACTGAGTAGAACAAAAGTTTTTCACAGTCAAAAAAAGTATATCAGGTTCTCCATACTAAAATTGGTCACGTGATTGATCAAGTTGTATGGGGGACTTAATAATTTTTTCTCGAAATTTGCATAATTTTGTTCTACGCAGGGTTTACTTTGATGTGTAGATACCAGTACGTATAGTAGGGACCACCTCGCCTCCCACCTGTCGGGCCGTCCTCACCCCGCATCCGATTAGGAGTCAACATAGAGGAACACAACGCAAGGTGCACCGTATGTAACGGTTCTTTTTTATTTTGACAATATATATGTGTTCTTTGGCAGCTTACGGTCTTGAAAAAATAGGAGAATATGAGACCCCCATAGGTTTACTACAGACAAGCGTGAAAACAATAAGTAAAAGGAGAGGTAGGTACTCAATTGAACCCGTTTTTTACTCTTTGTTAAATGATTTCTCGGAGACGACTGGACTGATTTGAAAAATATATTTTGATTGAGGCACCTATCCTATGTAGCGGTCCCATTTAATATTTATCAATATCAGTCTAGCTATCACCCGCCGCCGTACAACAACCGTAGGTCAAAACATGTCCCAGGTTTCCGTTACGCCGGACAAGCTGAAGAATACTCTATACACACAAATATAAAAAAGAAAAGTAGTTAGTAAGTAAATGTGTGACCTGTTTAGCCGTGCTGAGAAGCAGGAACTGGAACCCCGCGCGAGTGATCACAGCCGACCCGTCCTCCGCGTCTCTGGAAATATTGCATTTTTACTCATTAATAGAATGTGGTTCACTGTGCCCCCTTCTCGGAGATGTCCCCGAATATGTCTGGTAACAGCTACTATTGGTATTTTTCGAGAGATACAAGATAACGTTTTTTAATTACAGCACAATATTAACTTCTTCTTCTTATTGTTTCTCTCCTATCGGAAGATGGACTGACTCTAGAGGCTGTTGCTCAGAGGAGCGCTGTGGTGCTGCTAACAGATTTTTAAGAAGATTATCGATAACCACCTGTGAACTGGTCGACGGGAGCGACGGCCGAGGCGGTGCCAGTTGATCGAAACCTTTCCATGGTTGCAGACGCACTAACAAATTATCCAAAATTAATTTATTCGCGGGTAACAATCGTGCCAAAAGGATGAATGGAAGATGGCGACACTAGAGGAGGCCTATGTGGAAGAGGACAATCTGATACATAACTGAGACTGGGGTCAGTATTTAAGTATAAACTGTAATATTATCAGTGAATAAAGGCTATTTTATTTATATTTTTTTATTATATTTGTACTTTAGTACCTGGTCATGAGTTGTGCATGTAACAGTATCCTGACCGCATCCGCGCTGATCCCGTCTGTGTGCGCGCTCCCCACCATGTAGTGCAGCACGCACTCCCACCGCTCCAGTGCGTACGCGTCCAGAAACGATACGTCGCGCGCCTTGCCGTCCGGCTCCAGGGACGACGACATGCTCCACGGACGACCTCTGGGATGCACAATATCGTTTATTACAACATCAAATAAAAATCTAAGGTAAAAGTGGTTAGAAGCGAGTTCGAAAAAACCCGACTGCTAAATCGTTAAACCAGTGTATCATACTTAATTTCTTTATTTTTTAATTTCGAAGTACACAGTGTCACTCTCACTACTAAGACGAATACATTAACACCACTCACACGAAAATACGACAGGCTGTTTAGGCTGTAGGGTGTGCTAAACAAATATACATACATAGATACACTCGAAAAACATTACCCTACTTTCACAGTTGGCTAAAAACACAAAACAAATGATAATAATTTATTGAGATAATATTAATATAAGAAAGTAACTAAATGTGTTTATTCAAGATTCCTTAGTACTCGTAGGTATAGAAGTAAGAAAACAAGTTTACAAATATCAGACATATGTAATACAAGGCTTAAAGTATATAATATATTAGGACCCAAACTAAGCATAAGCTTGTATCTTGGGCAAGATGGCAATTTATTTTTTCAATTATTATTAGATTTGCAATCAGCTGTTTGTATACACCTATTGAATGCTTCAAGAAAGTAATTGTAAACATTGTACTATTGAAGAATTTAACACTGTGTAACATGGGGAGTGGACACTTTAGCTTTAAGTTGCGCCAATCATCATCAAGGAATATAAAACAGCTTGCCTATTGAACACTGCTTTAACTATTTAGTAGTATTTAGTTAATAATTTAATTAAGTTTAAAAAAATAATTAAGAATGTTTTGCAGAATAGCATTGTAAAATGAATTCCTACATCATTCATGAAAACCATTGCTTATATTTGCACTTATTTTGATTAAATCACCTACAACCTACAAGACTGGTTTTTTAGATCTACCCTCTTCTTCAGTACACAACACTTACCCTCCGAGCAGGGCCACCTTGAGGTTCTTCTTGAAGGACTGCGCCAGCATCCACCCCGGCATGCCGCCCGGGATAGGAGCCTCCTGCCATACTGACAGCTCCGATAATGCTTCACATGCTTTACTTTGCTCTCTGGAAATACACAACCATACATAATTCGTACAGATAACATTTGCTAATTTATTTCTGCACTACAAAGGCTTATACACATACTATTATTGTATGTTTATAAATAAACTATTTAATCAATTCTGTTATTAGAATTTATTATATTCAATGCAATATATATATGAATTAGAATGAGGAATCGGATTTAACTTTTTTTTAAATTTATGTATAACTTTTCAGGTATAATAAAATGACAAATCTTGAAGAAAAGACAGCCTAGGTTGTATCATAAACACAATAAAAACTTTACTAGGAAACATAGATATATTGGCACAGTTGACTTACTTTGCATATGCCTGTGAAACCCAAGAAGTGACAACTGCTTGTGGTACAGGTTGTTCCACAAACAAAAGCCTTATTACAAAATGTCGAGCCAACTCTGGCAATTCTCTGAAACAATATAACATTATAATAATAATAATAATAAGTTTATTTGTCACAAAGTCTTAAGTACACATTTTACACCAAAAGAAAAGATAATACACTAAAAATATAATATATGATCCAGGTGTACTCTAAACCCCACACTAGGTCGGGCCCGTGTCGTGGGGTTCAGTCTCTTCCTCCTTAACATGTTAATTATCAGACTACGATTCCGAAAAGCTGAATGCAAACATATTCTTAATAGATCACAATGTCGAAGTGATTCCTTCTACTAGTAATTAGTATTTGCAATCAGCTATGCTTGTTCTGACCAAAACATAACCTAAATTGTATTCTTATAAATATAATAAAATCTTGAAAATATAATTCAGCCTTTTGATAAAGTTAGGAGATATTCGTTAATGCATTTTACCTGTACACTGCTAAACAAATCGTGGGATAATTGTATAGAGTCTCCAAAAATTGAGGAGATCTGCTTTTCAAATATTCATGAAGATCTTTGCATTGTAAAGTAGGAGCCGGGTTCAAGTTCAAGGACTTGGATTTCGAAGACGAAGCCTCCGACATTCTACAGTGGTGTTACTTTAGGAATATACATGAAATTAAAAGATTTAATATAAATACAATTACATCAACAATAACGATAATCAACTCAAGTAGAAGATCATTGAACTTTTGACAATAGCAAGAGAATGTAATTGACATATGACATTGACTGCTATTGAATTGGATATCGACATATATTTTTTTTTACTAAAACGTACCATAGACAAAGTAAAACAAAAAAAAACGAAAAATATTTAGTTTGTACATAATCCTCGTTTGTAATATACCAGTGTTTCAGTGAAAGCTACACACAGACGTGCGTAGGTACTAGTATAATACAGGTCAAAGAAACTACCTATTGAATATAAATAGTTTCAGTGATTAAATATACAACTAACTGCAAGGCGACAAAATGTTGCCATATTGTAGTGGATGATGCAAGTGAACGCAAATGGAAAGAAATGACACTAAAATATCGAAGACTCAGTTGAAAAGATATTCTTAATCGAGAAGCTTTTTTAAGTAAATAGAAAAAGATTACAATTCGGACGCGTAATTGTTTTTTTTAAGTAGGTACATATATGTGGCTATAAAATTATATTGTTATAATTTATAGACTCTGGTTGGGTCAGAAAACCTTATTTTATGAGCAGTTTATTATATTTACATGACCGACACTGATCTTGATGAAGTTCATTAGAAGATTCTAATGAAAATGTCAATCACTATATCACACGAATTTTATGAAAAAAGAGGCCTTAAAGCTCAAAGAAACATGTATTATTAATAGGTGATACGAAAACAATTTACTAGATATCTATGTTTTGATAAGGTATCTACATAACATCCGGCATATAAATATATGCCGTGTTGTGTAGACATTGATTTATACGTACTAGATGCGTACTAACCGCCTCAATGCATTGCTGCTTCACTTAAGGCCACAGCCATTACCTCAGTTCACTTCAAACAGTGCCTGGTGTGAGGCCAAGCAAGCGAAAACTTCAAAAAATATTTCGAAATGGGTAAATGCGTCGTAAAAGTATGTGACTCAATCGCTCAAAAACATAATAATGCGAGGTTACTTTCCACGGGCAAGTTTATGTGAGCATATTAATGTAAATAAAGGAAAACTCAAAACCAAAAAATATTAATGTAATTCAGTATTTGGTGTTGCCCTTAAAAACATCGGGATGGGTTCCCACAATAATGGGAAAATATCAATGCATAAAATAAATAGGGATGTTAACAATAAAAATTATTTTTATTTTGAAGATTGACTCTTGTTTACCATAAAAAAATATTTCATTTAAAATATTGGTATTTCTGATGAGAAAACATACAAAAATAGAGTAATAATGGATATTCCCGCTAAAACACTAACAACTGTCTAGTGACTGACATGACGTCACTAACCGCAAAACATTGGTCGCGACTCATAACTGTATGTATCCAGTTTATGTATTATCTTTCTTTTACTTGAATACAAACAATCAAAATGATCACAAAGTTTTACAAAACCTGTGCAGTGCCCCCTGTGTAATGTCACAACAATTACTACAACGGTTTTATTTTAAAAAAATGTTTAATATAGATATAAAAAACAGAAATATATTTTTTTATTCAACACAGCTAGGCATTTGACTACAAGCTCGCACGACACGGTAGTGAGCGACACTGTGGCGCTAGGTGGAGCATGCCTAGTTTGGAAAACACTGGCTCTCAAGGAATGCTGCGCGAACAGACCGTTAGGTGCTTGGCGACAGATTTTACAATTTGGGGGTGACAGGTAGCCAGGCAGCATTAGAAAACGCCCTACCACCATACTACAAGGTTTCCTCGCGATGTTTCCTTCACCGGTAGCTCGGGTTATTTTAGTATGTCTCGTGGGATCGAACCTCGTACCTCTTGTACGACAATCGACCCCAATAACCACTCGGCCATCATCGCTACAATTTACTACATCATCTATTACATGTTATGTACTTGACTGTTATTTAGATAGATAAATAGCATTAAACATAAAACTGTACGTACAAAGATGTTTTCACGTTCCTGAATTACTAACCACAAAAGTCTTATTACTTGCAAAAAAGCTTCCCACCATCAAAGAATCTCTCTTTGGTAAGTTGCAACTTCTCTTTAGTGAATTCAGATTCCATAGTGGTATTAATATTAAGAAATTCACATATTAATTCGTCGCGAAGATCGCAAACTATATATAAGAAAATGCAGAGAAGTAAAGTCTTTCATAGCTTGTTTTGCGGTTAGTGACGTAATAAGGTCTTATTGGTGTTCGCTGTCACGAGACAATAGATTATAAATATAGCATTTACAATCATTTTTCCTAAATTTATTATTTTATATTAAATTATAAAAAATTGATTTTCGATTTTCTAATAATACAAACTAATATAAAATTAACACGAAACCTTAATTCGTGATTAGTGTTAACATCCCTATTACTTAGTTACATCTGTTTTCTGTTAAAATAAAACATGAAGGGATTAGTTATTGCATTTGTTTGATTACATTTTTTACGTAGAAAACGATTGACACTGAAATACCTTGCAAAAAGTTCTTAGGAATGATTGTTTTCAACGAAATTCAGGATAACTTTCTACTAAGTAATTTGAGAAAACCCTAATTTAGTCCAATAAGTGGAATTTGGTCTACGCCTCCCTTGTAGGGAGTACTCCTCCTCGACGCGCGGTCAGCAGGTTTTCTACTCTATATATATGAAACTCATTGTGTGTAGATATCATTAACTCTCGTTAAATGTCCCCTAGACTGTTAACTAACGTAAAGCGAAGCTGATCAAAGAATGATTTAAAGCCCGAACTGGTGAGCCAAGTCATCAACATTTTGTTTCTCAAGGTATTAAACAATCGGTGCAATCCTTTCTGGTACCTAATAAGATTTCTTGTGTAAAATAGAGGGCCAAAAATGGTGTATACTTATGTATGAAAGTTTGACTTGGAAGTCGTATATTCTAGACTATTAGCTATCACCCGACATAAAATGGAATTAACAACAAAAAATTTTAGCCCCCATTAGACCATCTTTAGGGTCGAATTTTCAAAAATCGTTTTCTTAGTACAGCCGTACACCCTCCACATTTCATGTCTCAAGTTCAGCGGTTCAGGCTCTGCGTTGATCCCTAGCAAATATTAATAAGTCATTCAGTCTGTCAGGACTTACTATTTTATATGTTACATATAATAGTGATTCTTTAAATTGAATGTCTTCAAATTCCTTTGCTAGTAAAGATAACTGTGTTGCTATCGGTTCATTGGTAGGTAGGTACGGTCAATCTAAATTCAATTATTTTAATTTATATGTTACTAAAACTGAAATAGTCCCAAGTTATATAACATTCCCAAAAATGCTTTAATTAGCTATATTGGTAACAGAAAAAAATCAATACGTTTATAAAAAGTTTCTGCCCCTATACCATCACATCATGAATCGTCAGTAGCATACCTAACTCATAACTCTGATTTAAAAAACAAATAACAATAATAGATTAGTTCCAGAGAAGTTCAAAACGATTCTAAAATAAATCTGAAATGGATATCTTTTTAAGGATGAAGGTTTTAGTAAATAGAAATCTAATGGCACACCTAAAAATAATTATGTATAAAGTCTCAAAACTTTCAAGCTTCTTCTTACTTCTCACTATTAAAGCTACATACTATTTAATAACATCTATGCAATAAACCAAAATGTGTCTGTAAATTTTAAATCAAAAGCAAACAATATTGTTGGTAGGTAAACTTACCTACCTCGAGGATTGGATCGCTGAGAAAAAGAAATACCTTGTTCATAATCCCATACAAAGAAAAAAAGGTATACTCACTCACACTATAGGAAACATGACGCATACGAGTGTAATTTCCCCATACACATACACGGTAGGCGCACACAGGCGCGCGGCGCCGGCCGAGTCGGCCGACAAGTTCCCCGCATTCATTCTCGTCGGCAGATGGCAGATGCAATAGTAGCTCGCCCACCGTCAGTCGCGCATAGACAACTCACCGAGCGTAGTGTGCTTTCGTTTCGCTCAGCACCATTTTGTGTGTATCGTTTCGAACGGGACATTGTGTGTTAGTGCTCCGTGATAAATTGTTGTGGACTAAGACATCAAAGTTCTTCAACTTTGTGCCGTTTTGATTTCGTGATGCGGGGAATCGATGCGATATCTCGGGCGCCTGTAGAAACCGCGCCTCCGTCATGAGCGAGTGATCGTCGACGTACAAAAAGCGAACACAGGAAACATGTCTGGGCGGACCGCCGACGCGGATGCGAGCGAAGGGTTCCAGTTCGAAATTCGAATGCGGTCATGTCATCGCCTCTCGGATTTCTCATAAGTCACCGTCCAATGTCAAAATCGTGCACGTACCGCGAGCGCCGACCCTCCGGATCGTGCGGAAAATGCAATCGTTGGTAGTTTGGTGGGCGGTGGTGTCGGCCGCCTGGGCGCTGGCGGGCGCGTGCTCGAGCTCCATCTCGAAGCGGCCGGCGCGGCCAGCGCGCCCGCAACGGCCGCACGCGCAGCCCCAGCCGCAGCCGCGGCTTAACGTCACCTTCCCCACGTTCAAGTGCGAGCCCCACTACCAGGAGTACTACTGCCTCAACGGTGGCGTGTGCTTCACCGTCATCATATCGGAGAGCACTATCTACAACTGCGAGTGCCGCAGTGGGTTCGTGGGTCCGCGTTGCGAGTTCAAGGACCTGGACGACTCGTACGTGCTGTCGAGTCACCAGCTGATGATGGAGACGGCGTCCATCGCGGGCGGCGCCACCGTGGCGGTATTCCTCGCCATTCTAGTCTGCTTCGGGGCGTGGGTGCGGCTGCACCGCGGCGGCAAGGCAGCGCCAGGTGCGGCGGAGCGCGGCCAGGTGCAGCTGGTGGCGCTGGCGGGCGCGCGCGGCCCGGTGCGGCTGGTGTCGGCCGGGCCAGCGCCGGCGCCCGCGCCCGCGAGGCTGCTCTCAGCGCCGCACGGACATTAGCCCACGGGGGCTGCATGTTTATATCGTTACTGTGTACATATAGAAGATAGATTATGTGTAAGTTATGTGGATGGTACGTGAAAATTTTATGTGATAATTATTTTATGAATCATAATTTATTGAGAAGGAATTTATTTTGTAAATACGGTCCCGAATCCCGCAGTTCCCTCTCAGAATTACAAATTTCAGTCTCCCAGTGTCAGTCTGTGGATCCTTCAGTAACATCAAGTGCTGTGAGAGCTCTGTGTGTGGATGTGTGAGATTGAGGATCGACCATGTACCTAATGCTACTCGCTTCTAGTAGAGCCGTTATATGTTATACATATTGTTGTTTGTGCTGTATCCTTAGATACGCGAGCTGAGCCGCCTCCTGGCGTCGGAGAGGACTATCCGCTCATGTTGTTGTACAGGATGGTAGAGCAGTCCTGTCCGGTGCGAGGGGTTGGTGTGTGCAGGCGGAGGCAGGGCTGCACAGCTGTGAGGTAGAGAGTGGCCAGCGCCTGCACATTCCATCTGGTGGATAGAGTATTTTACTGGTGTCAGTATTATTTTGTAATACGAGTGTTAAGCGGCAGCTTTATTTTTAATTTATAACTGTTATCCCGGTGGGATAGTGCTGTATTATATTTGTTCAAAGGCTGAATGAGCGCCGTCACGTCCATGAGGGCTTCTTTTTGTAAATATAGTAGGTATTTATTACATATTTATAATCGTTTATTTATTGACTGCTTTACTTAGATAATGGATGCGCAGACATCCCAGCGCCTAATAAGTGGTTAACGATTGTGCTCTCATTTCACCTGCTAAGCATGGCCTCGCATATTGTATATTCAATTGTAATCTCATATTGAATCTCTTCGTTTAATCTTTGTAAAAATAGCAAACATTGGATGGTGTATAAAGCAACCCTCCTCTGTGCAGTCTCCTGCGAGGCGAGCCACCGTTCATTAGAGAGCAATATTCATTCATTGTTATTTTCTAATCAAATTATTTGCTATGAACGGTGGCACTGCTCGCTTCTCGCTCTCTGTGTACTTTGTTTCATGTTTCTATCTGTCACTGTGGAGGGGAACAAAAAAAATAGTAAATGTATATTGGGCTGTGATCAAAGAGATCCGAGGCTGGAGCGGCGCCTGTGTGTTCTACTCGCAAATACCTGCTACTTGTCTGGGAACTAACTATTCTTTTCATAAATCGGTTTTCAAGTGTCATATAAAATGTGCGAGCGCAGCGCTCTGCCCCCGGGCCTGGCGAGTGGAGCGGGGCTCCGCTAGCGGCCACTCGTTGCCTCCGGTACGAATGACCACTCTGACTGTTACATGTTGTACATTGATTCATTTATGAGATTGTTTATATGAACATTCCAAAGTATTTGTAAAATATTAGGTACCTACATCCTAATAATTTTGAGTATCTGTTAAGACGCTACTTGTTAATTATACAGTTTTCTATTGATAATATAATTTGTTAAAAGAAAATTATAAGAAACTAAATCCTTACTAGATCTCTTTCATTGATCGAAACCTTACAATAGTACCTATATAGTCTAGTGCTCGTTGTCGGCAAATGAGGTCAATCCGACTTGTGAACCGCTGCGGCCGCACCTACGTGATAATTAGTATAATCTTGAACTAGTTTTTTGTTATAAATCGTATAAGAAAATGCGTACTTCAATAGTTATTGCGCGCAGTGAGGTAGGCTAGAGCCCGTCTATAAGTTGTGCAATGCGCGACGTCACCAGACCGCCCACTCCTCTACTTTTCGTATACTTGTGCAACGTTACCTGCCTTCTATTACCTTACAAATAATGTACATGAAAAGTGACTAATTGTCCGATTAGACACATGCACCGGGTGTCGTGCGAGCCGTCGATCTCGAGCTCGCATTTCTCGGTAACAACACCGAAAATATGTAAGTAGGTTTTGTTTCATCACGTTTGGAAATCGGACAAAAAATGATGTACGTGATCGGATCGGTGCCGCGTCGTCATAAAAGAGGTCTCGGCGGCGAGCGAGCAGGCGAGTAGGCTCTCCATTGAGCGCGTCTGGGAGCATCATTTTTATGAATACGGGACCGGTCGAGTCGGCCGCGCCATGCCACCGGCGGCGCGCGCGCAGGGTTCATTGAATGAGTGCCCGTTGCGTTCGTTTGTTGACATTCCCCGAAAACCTGCCCGCCCGGAATAGCCGCGTATCAACGCTCCCTATGGATGGACAGCCGACACAAATAGATGCCGCTCACGCTTCGATATTTATGCCGTTTTCGGGAGCAATACTAACCATACTCCTCTGACTTCATCCAGCTCACCTATTTTTTTCGGGCAGGAAGTTTACGCATTATGTTCGCTCATTGAAAACATGTCGTTTGACGTTTTTAGTAATTTCCTTCAACTTCCATATAGGTATGTAGCGTATGATTTCATTCATCTTTATTTTCCTTTTTGAAGTCGCCTAGTCGTTACTACCTAAATCCACGAAAGGAAGTTAGACAGAGTCATAAAGTTTTCCGATGGATGTAATCCGAATTCTTATTCATAACGATGAGTTTATTGTTCGGAATTCGCAGGTATTTAAATACTGCGCCCAATACTGTTGATCCTAAGTTATATATTACTAAGTAATAGTAAAAGTCCTAAGTAATAGTTACCTCGATCCTAAGATATGAATGAACGCGATGTAGGTAAATCAATTACCGCAATATTCGTCCATTAGAAGCCATCGAACATATCCGATTACCCATACCGAGTTCCGAGAAGCTTCCAAGAAATCGTTAGTTTGGTAGCTCGAAGACGTTTTGTGGGCGAGCAATCCTAGGTAGGTACGAGCTCCCTACCCGTCCGAAAGGCGACATACTGAGCCACAGCCACTAATGAATATCATCAACAGTCAATATACGAGGGCGGGTCAATAAGTCCGTGACTTTTGGAATAAAACACACGATTTTTTGATAAAAAATAATTTTATTTTTCAACGTAGTCTCCCTTGAGCTCTATACATTTTGTCCAACGCTTCTCCAATTTTTTTATCCCTTCCAAAAAATAAGATTTGTCGAGGTCCTCAAAATAGGTTTATGTTTGTGAGATGATTTCATCATTGGAGTCAAATCTTTTTCCACCAAGCCATTTCTTCAGGTTTGGAAACAAGAAGTAGTCACTCGGAGCCAAATCTGGAGAATAGGGCGGATGGGGGAGCAATTCATAGCCCAATTCATGGATTTTTGCCACGGCAACTGCACATGTGTGCACCCTTGCATTGTCTTGGTGGAAAAGAATTTTTTTCTTGGCCAAATGAGGTCGGTTTTTTTTCAAATCGTCATTGAATCGGTCCAATAAGTTGGCATAATATTCCCCATTGATTGTTCTTCCCTTTTGAAGGTAGTCAATGTGGATTATCCCGCGTGCATCCCAAAAAACAGTCGCCATGACTTTATTGGCTGACAAACCCACCTTAGCCTTCTTTGGCGCCGATTCACCCTTAGAAACCCACTGTTTTGACTGTTGTTTGGTCTCTGGTGTGTTGTGGTGGATCCATGTTTCGTCCACGGTTACAAAACGGCAAAAAAACTCCTCAATATTGCGGTTAAACAACGCCAAACCCTCCTGTGAAGTTGTTACACGATTGCGTTTGTGGTCGACTGTGAGTAAACGCGGCACCCATCTTGCGGAAAGCTTTTTCATGCCCAAGTGATCATTCAAAATTGAAACCACTGAGCCATGCGAGATCCCTACGGCTTTAACAATCTCTCGCACTTTCAATCTTCGGTCGGCCAAAACCATATCGTGAATTTTTTCGATTGTTTCTGTTGTAGAGACCTCAACTGGCCGTCCAGGACGTTCGGCATCTTCAGTGCTTCTACGGCCACAACGAAATTCAGTAAACCACTTTTTTACCATTGAAATGGATGGTGCAGAGTCCCCATAGTATTTATCAAGCTTAGCTTTAGTCTCGGTAATGGTTTTTTTTCGCAAAAAATAATGCTTAATAAGCACACGAAATTCATTTTTTTCCATTTTCTTCTCAGATTACTGGGTAGTCTGATAAAAATAGCTGTCTAACACAAAATAACTGACGCAGCAAGTTCAAATTTTGACAGGAGTCAACTGACAGATGCCTGTTGACAGGAGCAGTGTTGCTTTTTCAGTAAAGAGGTCAGAAGTTCAAAAAGTCACGGACTTATTGACCCGCCCTCGTATCTACCTAGCCATACAATCACAAAACGAAAGTATGAGACGCGGACGTCAGCAAAACACTGTGAATGAAAACTGCCGAGACAATGCCTTAGATCCATGAGCCTCGGCATCGAAACGACCAGCTCGATTAGAGCTCCCTCGCCTCGCTGAGGTTTCAGAAGCGGGCGTAACGCAGGGGGCGGGCGAGTCACCGCGAGGGTCTGCGCTCTGGTCGTGGATATAGACGCAGCGTCTGCAGCCCACGCCCGCTCGCTTATGGCCATCGGCCGGTGGTCACCGCTACCAATTAAGATGCCTACGTGCTACATCCCACTTGTCATTACTTCGCGAAAATCTCCCTGCGACATGTATGGACCTCTATGTGCCGGTTAATCGCGATGTTTTTTGCTAAATTGACGGGTTTTTGGGCGAATAACGTGCTGAGGCGATGCCTTTATTGTTTTGTTTGCATGTTCTTGTAACAAATGACTAACAGAACAGGATGTATTATATATATACCTACCTACCTACCTACCTACCATAAGATAAAATAGCGGCATTATAGCGAGGGAAATGTTGTAGGTACAGGAAAAATGGAAAAGATTTCACGTTACTACCTGATAAGTTACATGCTAAAAATTTAAAGTTCCTATGTTTAACTAGGTATCAGCTTCCTCGGTTCCCAAGTTATATATATTTTGAATACTCTTGTTTCTTATAATAATATAATAAGTCCTTGTCTGTCTGTTAAAGATGCATCTATCTACACTCATAGCAGATTGCTATATAAATAACAACACATACTTTCAATTACGCTTTTATTATTATTCATATAGTGTATAAATAGATTTATCCTATACTTACAAGAATCTGCTAATGTTTTCATCATCTTTATTCTGTGGGATGGAAATGAAACCTCTGGGTTATATTTCTAGGGTTATATTTTATAAGGGACTTTCTGCATTCCGCAGTATAACCCGCGGATCCATAGTTTTTTTAGCCTATGTTACTATAATATAGCTTTCTAAAGGTGTAATATTTGTTTTAATATGGGTCAAGTTTTTCAGAGTACTCGTCAGTTACATACAAAAATACAAATCTTTACAATATGTAGTATACATTTCTTGAGTAAGTCACAACGTTTACAGTATGTATTTCATATCGTTATGAAATAAAGTAGGTAATGTATACGAAAAATTCAATGATTAATGAATAATATAAATAAATTTAATAAATGTTACTGTTACCACTGATTTTTGCTGATGACCAGAACTAATGTCTGAGTTTGATGCAGACATTTTTATATGGGGACTCAGCGCATCCTTATGACCGTCAGGTGTCTTTTTCTTCTTTTCTCATACGACTATTATGCAAAAGAATTAAGTTCGCACGGTACCTACTTCCATAGACAATCGTTAATTTATTTTAAAAAACTTAAGCGTGTTTGATTTTCATTCAGATTTATTTTGTTTAACAAAACGGGTTTTCACTTGTACCTGATTGTTGGAAAGGTCCAACTGTAGTTTCGTTTACATTCGGTGAACTTCATCAGGGATGAAATGAGTCGTCCGTGTTCACAACTATGGCAAGACTCGCACCATCTTTATGTTACCTTCCTATGTTGTAGAAGTCAGGTGCATTTGTTGTGTCTCGTGTCAGTGTGATCGCTGGCAGTGCAGTGCAGTGGCATATTGTCCGAAGCCCATCTTCCAGGCGAGTGCGTTTCCTGTGACAGCTGGCACAAACACACGCGCCTGTCGCCATAGACTATACACATTGTTTATTGGCACCGTACTGCCTTGCTGCTATATATACATAAACGTAATGAAACGTTGCTCTTTGGCTTGGGCAGAAAATATATTTAATATAAACATGTGGTTAGAGGCGAGATCGAAAAGATCTGACTGCTAAACCGTTAAACCTGTAAATCATCCTTACATTTTTTTAATTTTGATGTACCCAATGTTTCTTTTACGACTAAGACGAATCTATTGACACCACTCACAGATAAATACGACAAGCCATTTAGACTCTAGGGCAGGGCGTGAGTGAAATATACACACATACCTACACTCGAAAAACATAACCCTCCTTCTTTCGCAGTCGGATAAAAAATAAAGATATTTGATAGGAATTACCGCAGAACCTAAAAAAGGATTTAGGGATGTAAATTCAACCGCTAAGGTGGTCAAATGGGGGTTCAAAGTTTGATACTTCTTAATATTCTACTCTATGTCACGTGCAACGCGGCCGGTGGCAGTGGCATTAGTGTATACTAATATTATAAAGAGGAAAGATTTGATTGTCTGCATTGAATAAACTCCAAAACTACAGAACCGATTTCAAAAATTCTTTCGCTACACTATCACTGGGTAACATAGCCTAGAAAATATTAAAGATAGTATTCAATAGAGTTTATGGTCCTCCGTTCCATAAGTTTCACATCATGAAACTCTTTAGTTTCTGAAGTTTTTACGTGAACCATCGATCACTTGACTTTAATTATTTACATGATTAGTACATTTTAAGGGAGCTTTTTGTGACTTTATAATTATACCTACCTATCTACCACAATATCTTTAGTGATATTTGGTTGTTTCTCCTGGTCTTATCACCTCCGTTTTGTACTTACTTACCTATGCTATGGACGAGCTGAACTAATTAAGGTTAATCTGGTAGGTTCCTAGTTACTGGGATTGACTATTTCAATCCGCTTTACCTAATAAATTCCTGCAAAGTATGTACTCGTACCTACTTACTGTGTGTGTCGACATGGGGATGACGACAGCACAATTTTTTATTTTTGGATTTAAATGTTTAATATGACGCACCAAAATGATTTCTCAAAGTCAGTTGAGAGTTATGTTTAAGTAAAACGCCTAGATGGATATTAACGTTTTTAACGTAGTGATAGTTCCTTTATGTTTAAAAACAGACTACCGGTCATGTAACGTTTGCTCTATCTATCAATAAATAAGTCCCTACAGTTCCTTCTGCGAACTAATTACTTACTCTTTTCCCGCGAATCAAGTCCAACCAGTTGCCGGCAGGGTGGGCCGCGCAAAAACTGTAACGCACGTGTCACCTGCTACTCGCTTAGCCTCCATCACACATTGTTCCTCGAGTATCATCAACTCGACCACTTGGCACTTCGCTGAGTACGCCATAAGCCAATTTTGCTCTAAAAATTACAGCGGTGCGTTAGGCTTTATAGACATGGCGATAGAATCCACACGTGGCGGGAATAACGAAAAAATAAGTTTGTCTCTGTCTTAGATCACGGTGATAGAAGGGGTTTCGCTTTGTCTATCTAATGAGCTTTATCAGTTAATCGAGCTTTGGCTTTGAAGTGATGGAGATAAGTGTTCATTCATTATAGCTATACATTATCTACTTATATGTATTAAACCACTTTCATTTATAATTTTCGTTCACTCAATTTCTTATCTCTTACTATCACAAAATGCATGGTCGGTCAAAAGTCTGATCTAAACTTAAACCGCAACCTATGTTGCGGGCCTTAAAAGAGGCTGGAAACAATAGATTCAAGTTTAAATATTTTTTTAATGTAGAGTTTAAATTAGTCTCCCCATAATTATAACTGCGCTCCGTGTGCATAGAATCAGAATAAAGAATTACCGGAGCGCCAATATAAAACAATTTCACTAGAAAACATGTAACATTTCCACCGCGAGTGGCTCGTGGGAGCCATTGTCTGCGTCGTACGTAGAGCATAGAGCAGGGACTGTCTGCATTGGCTCTACTTAGAAACAACCAAAATAAGGTTGTATAATACTTGTAAGAGAGCGATCAAACATAGCATGACGGACAAGATTTGGACATGTGCGTCTGAACTCTGACTGGTAACACGCCCAGTGCCTAAACACACGACCACATTTACGGTGGTCGTATGATTCAGCATTGCATGAGGCAACTGCCATGCGAGATAATCACAAACTTTCTCCAAAGTACCTAATATTAATTAACTCAATATAAATTCTAATTAATCTCTTAGATAAATATAAATATATATATATATATAGGTAGGTATTATATATATATAGGTATTATATATATATATAATAAAACAACTTAGGTATGGTCCATTTATAATAATTTATATACCTGGCTTCTAAGAAGCTTGATGTTGCTTGGAATGCTCGTAGTGTGCTCTTCTCATTAGCTTTCCCAGCGCTTTTAACAGCTTTTAGCCGATCACTGTTGTATAGAAACTTTATAATACCTACCTATACATTTTAGAGTTTTTGATTAGTATCGAGCATTGCTTTGCTGACGAGGCAATAATTATGACAATTTACTAATTGTCATAATGAACTACTTATCGCTTACCATCAAGAGAAACACATAGTAACCTATCCTTGCGACTCTTAAAAAATAATCTACTTTTCAATGAGCGCAGTAATAAGATAAGCCTCGATAAATTATATCATTTAGATCCTGGCCTGGGCGACCAGGACATGGCTGCATGTTTAATCCAGATACGTTTAATTTGACAAGTCTATGTGCGGAAGACATGGCGGCTGCTTACCGTGTAATTGTAATAACGCAGATACGTCGAGCTTGTGATGCGATGTCCTTTTAATTTGCCGGGCTTTTGAGCCCGGATTCTGTTTGTTTTCACTCAAGGATGTGGTACATTTTAGGTGAACGTTAATTGCAAGTAGATGCTAGTAGACAACCATAGACTGTAGAGATGCTTGCTAGATGAGGCTTGGCATGATTTCAAGGACTGCTACTCGTATTGAAGCGAGATGTTTTCGATCTAGGTAAGTTTCCTGCTCCTAACACTTCGTACATGTATTGAACCTTAATCAGCAAGAGTATCTACCTACTATTACACTGAGCTTGTGCAGGTGCAGGGTTTATCATTGAAGTGAAAAAGTTCCTTCTCCGATAAGTAGCTTGTGATGAGTTTACGTACGAAAGAGTTCCAATTAGAAAAAAGATATTACAATTTTATTATTCTTAGCACCAAGTAGTTACCTACAGCACAAAAATAAATTGCTGCAACCATAACAAATGATTTAGATAGCTATTCGTTGAACAAATAATGAATCTATTTCTTAGTATTATCTATTAAAAAAAGTATTTATCAGGGTGACTAAATAGTCAAATAGAGCTTTCGAAATATGAGAGTAGTTTTAATGTTAAAGTTTTAATGTCTATGTAATATTACAGTTTGCGTGTCAGATATCATAAGCTCCATGAAATCGGCAACACTTATCAACTACCAATGACGGAGCCAGGCAACTAAAATTCAGTTTACCTATCTACCTAGGTACTAAATTATATACGAGTATTGTACAGATCTAAAATATCTATCTATACAGTAAAAGAGTAAGTGCTGACTAACTAATATTCGCCGGTTTAAACCGGAGTTTAAACCGCTAAACCTAGAGACGTGAAATATGGAAAGTGTTTATTTAACTTTAAAGGACTTGTTTTATTTTCGGCCAAATGTCTACCAAAAATATCTTAAGATGTGGTTAATATCATGTATTAATGAAACCTGCATCACTTGCCTAATTCATTGTGTACAATTTTTTATTATTATAGTGGAATCCCTGGAAAATTGTATCCGCTAGATCGATTCTAATGGTTAAGTGTGAAATATGACAAATAATAACTTGAAAATATTAAGTTTTGAAATTAATTTACACTGCGATAAGTTACGTTATTTTGAATTTAGTTGATAGGTTAATTAATAATCGCTAACTTATTAATTGTATCGTGTACAATGTCTTGGCTGTGGCTCCATACATTATTGAAACATCTTTTCATTATGAGACCATAGTATCCAAAGCAAGTAAAATATTAGGCTTTATTATGCGTACCAACTACAAAAACTTAAAGAAACTGGGTTAATGTATGTGTAGGTACATCATGAGTGAGATTACATCTAGGAAAATTATTCATCAGATTGGTAACCAATCAACAAACTTGATTCAACTAAAAAATACGATTTTATTTTATATATACGGAAAAAATACGATTTTTAAAGCCCATAAGGAGAATGATTCCTCAATATCAAGCAGTTTGAGTTTCCAAGTCCGTCGAACTTTCCGAGAGACAAAATTACTGATTTCTGCATTCCAGCTCCCAATCCACAGTAGATATCTTTACGCTTTTAATATCTATCTATCTAGATAGATATTTCAAAACAAAACCCGCTTATGAAGAATCAATTGTTCGACGTAAAGATAGAGCAGAGTGAAGACAGTGGAACAGCGTAAAGCATGTTTACTTGTTGAATGAAACAATAGTGAATGTGTGAATGTAAACAGAGGCGGTGTATAACAAACCTCTGGCATTTCTGTTTACCAGTAGCGGTCAATAACTATACTGACGCATAGGTCATACTCTGAAGGTGTTCATCAACTCAGCCTCCTTACTTATCGGGTAACGTTAATGTGAATTTAAGCAAGCAATGGTTGGGTTGACCACTTGATATCTGACTTACACTTAACGCTGTCAAACATCGACGCCATTGATTACTCTAGTTTTTACTTTTTAAATGCTTAGCGTCAGCCGATTAGGCCCCTGGTTTGAATTTGAGTGTTGAGGAGATTGAAGCGGGTATCAGCTAGGAAAGACCGATAGAATAGATATGATGTGGTAAGCAGTTACAATTCGTGGAATTAAGTTGTCTTGTCTTAGGTATTGACATACCTAATTGAAAGCTGAAGAGACAATTCAATTCGTATTATTATCAGCATATTTAATTATCTACTAATCAAAAAAAGAAAATAAGAATACTTACTTACTTATACATATAAAGACACAAGTAAAATGGAGTGTTATTTAGTACATTTATTGTCATTTGTCGCTAATACTTACTAACTTATATGTACACACAGTTAATAATTACAAATAATTAATTATAATTGCAGTAAATAATTATAGAGCTACAAAATTTGAGTAATATTCGTCATTTTAATGCATATAAAGAGAAAACATCTCCGTTGTAACGAAATCGTAAGTTTAACATTGATATTTACTTTACCTTTCGCTGGTTACCTACCTAAAGTTATATTTATTACAATTAGTTATACTGTAGCATTTACCCCAAAGTATCGTATACCTACCAATCAGAAGTACAGTTTTCCTTGTAGCTACATATTTGAAAGATAAACTCTCCCATTTCTTGTAGAACTTTATAAACCGTTGCAAGTTTTCCCCAAAACCGCTTCTATTGTCTCAACAGACACGGTCTATTAATTTTCAATTTAACAATATCAATTTGATAGTCATTAGTGTATCGACCACAGAGCTAGATGTGATTAAATTAGCGATGCTAGAACGGTTCTTGTGAAAACAAATGTATGAGCGTTAACTCTAGTTAGGTATCTTATTTCTATTGAATTTGTATACTAAATATATTAGGTTCATTTATGTAAGGTAGCGTAAATTAATGCGTTTCGATAGCCCATATAGTTATTAAAAAGTTATTGTAAATAATTACTAGCAGTCATACAATTCAAATACCTTAAGAGAAGTGTCTTTTAAATGTACATAAGAAATATTGGAAGTAAGTACCACGTGAAATGACGAATTTATAAAAAAAAAAGTAAAATAGCTATGACAGGCGTACAGAGAATATTATCGATTACCTTCATTGCTGATACCACAATGTACAGACGTAGCAGGTTAATTTGACAAGTAATATTTATTTCACCAACTTGTATTGAACACTACAAAATATGCAAGCCGCGTAAGTTGGTAATTTTTAAGGCATGTCAGTATTTTACAGATAGTTTAGGTACTCGGTAGTTTTAGTTTTTGTAGTTAGTTTTATTGAGATAGTTTTAACTTAGTTTTGATTATTAGGTATTGCTTTTGTACATATAGGTGGAATATAACTTTTTAACGTGTAAGTTTAAGTTAATTTTTTTCATCAATGTATTCAGAGATTTGATGTCAATTCTCCGTAGTCACATTAGTTTGCCAATAGTTTAGGACACTACTTAGAGTAGTGTATCATCTAAGAGACACTAGGATACAAACTGACTTATCTTCTTGTACAGAACCGAAGTGTTTCCTCCGATATCTTTGACGACCGTTCTATTTAAAAATATTTTAATCAAAATCCTCGGTATCGCCGGGTAATGTTTAATGGGTGTATTATGCAAAGTGACGCCAACGTTTGTCCAATCTAGGCTCGACGTCGAATGTCTGCTCTGGGGTCAGGCAGTCTGATGTTTTACGTTTTTAATTGCACAGATTAGCTCATACTCATGTGTCTTGTTGCTAATTGAGTTATGTGACATTAGCTACAGATAGCTCGAGTGTGCGTTTATTTAGGACCTTTAGAACAACCACATACGCGTGAAAACTCGTCTTCTTTGTGTTGACTAAAAGGGAAATATTGGTATTTTAATAACATTTGCATTTTAATCTGGCGGATATCCATAAACATAAGTCATTATCATCAGGTTATTAATGAAATGATTGAGTGTTCAATTTCATGCAACTAAAGCAGGTTGTGCAGAGCTTATATTAAAACAAATTATTAGAATTTGATGATTGTTTCTATATTAAAAATCAATCAATCAACTATAGAGTATAGACTAAATCAATCCACGTGGTACTAAAATGTTTATTTTGCTGGAGTGAAACACACGCGCTGATTCTAATTATCTTTCGCATATTAGCCGATATGAGATCTTTGAGAGTTAATACGTTTTCTCTGAGCTATATTTGCATTGAGTTGGTATTTATGGAATATATATTATCCTAATATTCGCATATTTGTCGTCAAAACGTAAGAATGGTTGTAGCGTGGGACGTATTTGCCCTATATGCCATGCTGACGTCAATACTTGACCAATGACGTCGCTGTCGTATTTATGTCATATAAACGAAGATTTTTTTATGATCTGACTTTTTTGTGATGTATTATAGTGTGTACTGTTACCTACTCGTAATTACAGTTCCAGGATATCTTACAGCTGATGACAAATCTTGAAAATTGATATTGTCAAATATGTATACTGATAGGATTACACCGAAAGAAAAAAAAAATATTAAAAAGAGAAGAAACAGGGAAATTACTAAAAAGAAAACGACAATTCCTATATATATAATAAGAAGAGAAGAATTATCTGAAAATATAACAATTTTCACAACTTCTTTATTTCGGGACTCAATATAAAAAGCAGGCTTCCTGTTACAATGCGGCGCAAATTTTTATATTCAATTAAAGTAGGTAATGCGACTAGCATGCTAGGCACGCTACCCTCTGGCAGTCGTTTGGATTGAATAAGTCTATGGTTGGCAGTGGTTTGGATTACCATCTACTATTTTTTTTGTTATAGTAAGTCATTTGGTTTTTCGTAATACCGGGGAAATGTAGTTCGAATATGTATATGACACTTTTGTTCCTATCTACTGTAGGTATAGGTCGTAAGTACGAACTCTTATTCCATATCAATAGCTAATACCTAGGCAGATGTCAGACTGGTAACAGAAGTGAGTGAGACTAAGTACTAACGCTGTGGCGCCTCCTAATTAGTCAGTAAAGTTGATAATTACACACGGGAGTAGCGGATAGGCGTCACTGTTTGTTGGTAGGTAATGGCACAGTGCAGGCTCACACAGGAATGATATACTGCAAGACGATAGAACAATACCGTAGTTACGGGACACATACCTAACAGCTGAACGTACCTACCTACTTGGTTTAACTCAACTTAATTTTTTTATTAACATAAACAAAATGACTAACTACAAAAAAATATACTTAGCAGAAAGATTACCAATTTAAGATCTACAGATAATCCAAATGCTCCAACCCACCACCAAAGGGCAGCGTGCCCAGGTTCATCAGGTCTATGGTTGGTTGCCTACCTACTTACTTGGTATGTCTTAACTCTATTTAAATAAAATAAGTCAATGGTTGGTAGAAATTTTAGTTTTTTTAACCACGTTTTATTGACGAGGGGAAAGCTTATGTGGTATAGACGGATCGGATTCCAATGTTGAATTCTTTTGTGCCTGAAATTAAAAAGTAAAGGTTGAAACAATCAAGGATTACTCTTCTTTTATTTATTTAGATTATGTATTAAATTATAAATTAGTAATTAATTTGGTTTTTGTATAAGTGCAATTATAAAGGCGAAAGTCTGTATGTGTGTGAATGTTCGTAAATCCTTCAGTGTGAAACTGTTGAACAGATTTGGGTGAAATTTGGCCCGAGGAAACCTTATGTTCTGAGATAAATAAATAGGCTACTTTTAATCCTGGAAATATGTGTGTAAAGTTCTCGTAGGATAGAAAATTCTCCGTAGGTAACACCACGGGGCGCAACTAGCGTTTTTAATACGTGGACACGGTTATCGGTTACGGGTGTACTGAGCCGAAAGGGAGTCAGTATACTTATCTTAAAGATCAACTTTCACTATGGGGCCAACTCTGAATACGAGAAAAAAAAAACAGCTCATACCTTTCCTCGACGACCGATAAACTTTTTGTATAGAATTACTGTTTTTTTTTTATTTCAGAGTTGGTCCCATGGTAAAAGTTGTTCCTTAGCATGAGTATATAGGAGAGGTCCTTTTTCAGCTACGTACACCCCTAGCCGATAACCTTGTATTGTATCAAGTGATCACGTTCTTGCAGTCAAGTTATCATTTCCTTACCGGTGGAAACAATACATTTGATGCTATCATTCCCAATTCACCTCAATCCAAACGGCAATCTGTCGTCAAACGTAAAGTACCTCATTACCAACATTCCTGCTCCAATTAGGCAATACTTCCTAAACGGTGGCGTGCCAAAAACTGACGCGATGAATCAACTAACAGTCGGCGGTGTCTTCACTAAGGCGTAGGTAAATCGGTGGCTTCCTGCTTACCACAATTGTTGTAATGTCGTTTCCCGCGCAAATGTGACGCGCTGATGAAATGGCCACGGAACGTGTGGAACTCGCAATGATGTCGGGCGGCCTAAGAGATTTTCTAAAAAAAACTTATGATATTATCTTTCACAAATAGTATAATATGTATTAGACTAGCGGTACACGCGATGAAAGACATTTTATGGCATTTTTTTCACCTTGGGTTGGTTTTATTAGCGATTTTTAAGAATATCTTTAATATAATCGTTCCATTAGTTTTTAAGATTATACGTTTCACAAAAAATATAAATCTTTCCTTTTTATAACATGTAGATGTACATAGCATTTATTAATAAAATGACTAGTGTAGATGTGGTGCGTACTCTAACGTACCGTCCTGTACCTAATTTAACTGCGCCTATTAACATTAGATGCAGTTGCATTAGGCACTTGAAAGTTAAAGTAATATCAACTTGTAGTTCTGCTAACTGTTCACCTTGCCGGAACAATTAACTGTTGACACTTTTAAAAATAATAAAAATTTGATCTACTTTTTTATATAAAGAACTAGCTAACCCCGCGAACTTCGTACCGCCTAACATTCTTATTCTTATACATGTTTTTCACCTTTTAAACCTTCCCTGGAGTACGACAAACATTTCAAGACCAAAATCATCTAAATCAGCCAAGACGTTCTCGAGTTTTTGCGAGACAAACAAACAGCAATTGATTTTTATATGTATGATGAAGAAGATTTAATAAATATTTTTGATAACCACATGAACAAATCGTACGTAGTAAGGAAAATAAGAGCGCGTTTTTGTATTTCTTTCTTAATATTATATAATGAAACAATAATTTTATGTTTAAATTTTTGTATGTAACGAATAAACTCAAAAACTAATTGACCTATATAAAAAAATATTTCGTTAGAAAGCTACATTATTGATAAGGTAAAACATTAAGTAAGGCTAAACAAAAATTGAGATATTGGTAACACCTCTTCTCTCTTCGCCGTTCCCGAAGTTTGCAAAATTTCGCCTCCTTTCGGCTTAGTACACTCCTAACCGATAAACATTGATTTTTTTGAATCAAACAGTTTTTCTTTAAATATTACTTTACACATTATTGTGTCTGGCCGTAGGTAAATTAAAATAAAATATGGTTCGGACCAGCTTGCGGAAGAATTAAAAAAAAATTAGTAAATAAACTGGGACTGTAGGTCGAGTTTATTTTATTATTACTATATAAATTAAAAGTAAGTAACTATAGTCTGGGTATTTTCAAGTCGCGAGTGAATCGGTTTCTTCTAGGCAAGTGTGCCCCATCTTAGGCCGTATCGTCGCTTCACATCAGGTGAGTTAAGGCCAAACGCAAGCCTAAAAAACGAAAAAAAACCTATACCTAAAAGAAAAAAAAGTAAACATCACTTAACACGTGGTAGATTTATTAAAAATACTGCAACAACTTTAGTGTTTATTTTTAAATTTATTATATGGTTCTAGACGTTATCTGTTTGTCGCAAATAGATCGATGATGCGAGTACAAATTTTAAGTATAATTTTGATCGCTTCAATATTTACAGCCAGCCCCACGTACCTCGGCACAGTACTTACCTACGTACTTTCTGGTAAGTAGGTCTTTTAGCTACATGTCTACTTACAGGTAGGTTTCGATGACGTCACTTCCTCTAGACTAAAGGCAGGAAGGAGTGGGTAGTGTTCCTATAGAGCTAGATTGACTAGATTGTGTCTAGAACCTAGATTATCTTGATTACCGGACTCAAATTACTATTTTAGAGTGTATAAATTACAACATTTGGAGGAGTTTTTTTTAATCCATGACAGCTAGGCATTTGGCCACAAGTTTGCACTACCACGGAAGTCAGCGATACTGTAGCCCAAGATGGAGCATGTCTATATAATCTGGAATACATTAAATATCCTTAATTTCTTTTTTTTTGATTATGATGTGTAATTCTCACGACTAAGAAGATTCTATTGACACCACTTTCATACAAATAAGATAAGCCGCTTTGTTTCTAGGGCGTGCCAAAGAAATATAAGTACATACATACATACACTCGAAATACATAATCCTCCTTCTTTCACAGTCGGGTAAAATATATACGATACTGGTTTGGTACTCAAGTATAGGTCGAAATTTGACTAATCCATATGAATGAAACTTCGTGTAAGGGATTTATTTTTCTGTCATAATATGATAAAAGTAAAGTAAAATGGCGCGTAGCACACTCCGCTCCGTGACTGTCGACTTATTGTTTAGTATAACAATTTTCAAAAAATGATATGAGAAAGAAAATTTAGTTTCGAAAACTAAGATTGCTTGCTCTTGTTTTACTTGTTTTTTACTTAACTTTAATTGATAGTCCTGCAGATCTCGCTCGATCGGTCTGCAAGTTATCTACTACGTGTATGATTAACAGTTAAATTATGATGAAGGAATCGATGTCACTCACCATGGCTGTCCCAGTTCCCTCCACCTACCACCATACTGTGCAGTCTAGACATGATCCCACGCGATTTTGACTGTTGGTGACTGAGGGCCTAATGCGTAGATAGCTATTAGCCAATGGACTCTATCCAAGTGATAATATTTTTTTCTCGTCTTTAATTCTATCCACCCAGAAGTTTCTATGAACTTTTTCTGCATAAGAACACGAGTTTTATTTCTATTTCATAATTTTGATGACTTATGTTCATCGTTCGTGCAACATTAGTATTTTATACATGGATACTAACCGAACCCGCCCCTTACGTGTGTGAGCAAGGGGTTTACCGCCTAGGTTTTTTTTTTCTTCTTTCTTGATTGGCCACCATACTCTGTGTATTGTGCAAGTTCTTGAGGTCTTCGAAGAGTCATTATCAATCTTCAAGTTTTGTGACGTTAAAGTACCGCCTAGGTTGCCACTGACTAGTAAACTATTTCAATCACCTAAACTTCATTTCGTAGAGGAACTATCACTACGTTAACACTTGATTTGGTTAACTTCATGTTTCTTTATTTTTTTAATAAGCATGTACAAAACGGCTTCGTAACACCGTCCCATTCAGCTGACGAACTTCACAAATGTATGCGACTGGTCAGTGAAGTAAATCAATTACACCCCATTCCCACGGGAATGTAGTTATCCTTAACATATTGTTTTGCAAAAATTACCTCACAATAAAAGATTCACATGTATCCAAACCAAAACACAATGAGTTACCCAACGTGGCGTCTCCGAGATTTAAAAGTAAAACAGGTGTCAGAATCTATTGTTCAAATCCTTTTTAGAGTTACCTTTTTTTCTTTTTATACGAGCACTTTCGCACAAGACATCCTAAGTTCATTGTTATTGGCGTTCATTGATGAAGAACAATTATTGAAAACTGTAAAATCGTTTTGTGATTTCAGTCAATGAGTTTACTATGTTTACTATATTGGACTTGTTGAAAGAAATAGTAGCCTGTTGAAGTAGATTTGTTGTAGGTAAGTATGTTGCGAAAAGAATTCAACATTTAGAATTTTTATATGTTGATATCATCATAGTACCAATCTTTTTTTTTGTATATTATTGTATTTAAATAGATCTTAATTCAGAACCTTGTTAAAAAGTTAAGCACGTAGAATGAGGTAGAATGATAGAATCGACGACAAACAGCACCAAAGGGAGTTTAGCTCCTTCCGTTCTTATTATGATGCTTCTCTTTTTAACCCCCGACGGAAAAACGACAATGTGTTATCAGTTTGACGTGTTTGTCTGTGTATGTATGTGTGTATGTGTGTGTGTGTGTGTGGATTTATTTTTTTGTTTAAAAGGTGTTTTGTTGGGGACTGTTCTTAGCTATGTTAGATGACAATCGGTCCAAGATGGCCGCCGTCACAAAATGGCGGAGTACAATTTTTTCACAAATCCCTCAATAATTTGTGATAATTTCAGATCCAGAATGGCAGCTATAACAAATGTGGGGACGTTTTCAAAATTTCCAATTTTACTTGTTCATATCCATTGACAAGAAAAAAGTTAACTCATTGAATAAGTAGTACAAGTAATAAATAAATTTAATGAATCACATTTTGTAGACACGATCCAGTCACTTGGAAATAAACTAAGTAGGTCACTTACCTTTTTGTTCAATTCAGGGAAGTTGATTTGCGTAAAACTTAACGTTTTATCAACAACAAGAGCAAAGTCTATTTGGTAATTAGTATTCAACTAAGTACATACTTACAAAACTTTGTTACTTCTCCTTGTTAATCATTGGGCGCGAAATAGTTAAACTTTAGTGTCAGAAGCTAACAAAAAAACGCTGACTCGGCGCTATGAAAATTCAGACATAATCAAAAACTTACATTTAATATCTGTCTATTATTCGCCTATAGGTATTCATACAATATTTTTATTTTAGGACTCATTTCATCCCTGATAAAGTTTACCGAATGTGAAAGAAACTATAGTTGGACCTTTCTAAAACTCAGGTGAAAAACGCGTGAAACCTCGTCTCTCTTAAAAAATATGAATCAAACACGCGTTAGTTTTCTAACTAATATATCTATGATCAATGAACGTCAGTCATGTATTGACTTGTGTGCTAGAACACACCTAGTGCGTAGTTTTCTCACGCTACGTGGCTCTATACGATGAATGCTTATCTTGGGACAGTCCCTGGTTCAAACACGCGCTCGACAAACAAAAGGATAGTCTGTAATGAGGTAATCTGGTTACATGTGTGTCATACATACTCTTCGCTCTTATCGAATACACAGACTTCACCTCGTATAGACTACATAAAACATTTATTGTAAAACATTCACAGATACATAGATAAATAGGGCACTGCCTTTTGCTGTAGTTATTAACTGTGTTGCAAAAGGAGGTCTTCCAATGGTTTTGTTTCACAGATTACCAAAAAAAACTAACTATACACTATTGCATAAATATAAGAATAGACGTAGGTGAAGTATTTGATGACAGTGACATATTATTATTCTAGCGTTTCATATTATAATTTTCTCAAGTAGTGTCTCAATGCTAGCTTCGATATTGATTTAATCAAGTTTGCTTTTATGGTTTATAGATGGACATCTAATACTCAACTAAATTTTCTTTCTTATTCTCCAATGGATAAGAGGGAATAGTTTTTGGACATAATATAAGATTGACTACCATACATTGCTATAACTTATTATGATTCATAAACACTGCCCTAACATTGTGATCGATAATTCTGAACTACTTGACATT
The DNA here is from genome assembly GCA_947049295.1 of Ligdia adustata. Lineage (NCBI taxonomy): Eukaryota > Metazoa > Arthropoda > Insecta > Lepidoptera > Geometridae > Ligdia > Ligdia adustata. The sequence continues at coordinate 12,590,916 of OX346229.1, forward strand.
TCTTATGTATCATTACATGGAATTAGAATTTAGAATAATGTATAAGATATTTAATAAGAACATATTGGAAAGAGTGTTATTAATAATAACCAAATTTTTTATTAATTATGTTAATATTGTTAACTAATGTAAGTAGAATTGTAAATAAATGGTTATTTGACCTTAACTTTATAAAATTAAAAATTTTGAGCAAACTTGCACCACACAATGCACCTAAACAAAAACTTCCGTGGAATGTCGATGACTGTCACTTGTGACATAGTTTGCTTATTTTTCTTTCTTATTTGTAAAAGTTTAGTTAGCTAATCAGATACAATGATTACCTATACAGACTCCATTTATAGGTGCTCTGGTTTTTATCCGACTGCGAAAAAAGGAGGGATATGTTTTTCGAGTGTATGTATGTATATTTCCTTGGCACGCCCTAGAGTATAAACAGCTTGTCGTATTATTATGTGAGTGGTGTCAATAAATTCGTCTTCACCAGCAGATAGTCCTAAGCAGTACTAGCTGCATCCCGCGATTTCGCTTGTTAAGATACGTGTTTCTAAAGTTCTTACAGTCGGGTTTGTTGAAGTCACTATTGACCATTGTTATAATCATCATTATTATCATCGTCAACATGTGCCGTTAGTCAGTCTCGAACTTTTACAACCTATCCAATACTATTTTGAGCCTTTAATAATTTCATTGCTCTTTATAGAGCTAGCCGAGTTATTATGATCTATTCTTGGTGTCACCCGTCGAGATTTCGGATTCCATCCCTTTTAGTATTGACGTAGCTGTTATAGTACTCCAGGTATTTTATTTTGTGTTGGTGAAACATCTGTTTTGGATTAATGAGTAAGAATGCTTTAGTATTGTGGTGAGTTCACTTTTGTGTTGGTGTAACAATATGGATGTAATTAACGAATTGCAGCGCATTAAGATAAGCTGTTTTCAGTAAGACACTATCTAAGCGCCAGATGTGTGGCTAAAGATAACGTTATTATATTCCTTTAGCCTTGTTTTCGGAAATGGACACACGTTTTGATACTTTTATTGACTTGGATAGTGCTGGCAAGTACATAGAAATAATCACTTATCTTTTTACAGGTTTACTGGTATACTATTTGAAATCCGTACGGTTTCTTGATGGCGTACTCTGGATTGGTGTATGATAAATTAATGGAAGCCTACGATATGAGTGTATAAAATATAATATAGAACAGGCTAATTGATTATCTAAAGAGAACGTGTGGTAAACATTTTTTGATTGAAAGCGAACTCATGTGTTTAGGTCGCGAAGCTCTCGTGCGGCACTACGCACTACAGCGTCCCTGCCCTCCTTTCTGATGACCATTAACAACAGTTTTTGTTCTAGGACTTCGAAAATTCTGAATAAAAAACATGTTCTTATCCATCAAAAAAGTCATTGGCGCACAGGCCAATGTTTAATAATAATAATATAATAATAACATTGATTTATTCGGACATCATGCAATCCATGGGCTAGTAAAAACATAAAATATAATCTATAGTGTTAGTATAAAGTATAATTAAAACAAAGTATTTATTTTTATCTGTGGCAGAGACTTTTCTTACGGGCGAGAGGATATATCCAAAGAAATTATTTGACCATAACTCCGATGAAATGCCCCAGCACAGGCGAACATAAATCCTCAGCAACCACCTTTAGAATGCTGTTGTGACTCCCTCGCACCCTCCTCACCAACGACGCGACTTTCTTTCGAATGACGGCGTGAAAGCCATTGGTACGAACAGCCTGCGCGAACATTCCGGAAGCACTGCACCAGCGAGGTAGTCCTAACAGCATTCTGAAGATGTTGTTATATTGCACTTTTAGGGTATCAAGCGATCTTTTGGTATGACTGGTCCACAGGCTACCCGTGTACATTCCTTGGCAATACGCTTTGAAAAGCGTTACCTTGACCTGTTCCGTACATCGGGCAAACCTGAGAGCCAGCATATTACCACGGCCCGCTAGAGCCCTACGCTCAAATTCTATATCTACGTCGTCTTCAAGGTCGTCGGTAAGATAATGTCCTAGTTATTTAAATTGAAAGACCCTATTGAGACTATTTCCATTTAGTGCAATGGGTGGAATAAATTAATGAATACCTGGTTATTATTTTGGTTATTAATTTTAATTTTCAAAAGTCTAAAAAAAAAGATATCACTTATGGTAATCAAAAGCCACCCTTAAGATAATATCCTTTTGATTACGGCAGTATTCCTGTATAGAAACAAGGTTCGATAATTTAATCTTATGTACGTACCGAAATTACAGATAGGATGTTGCAGTAGGTATATACTAAAAATGAAATTACAAATAACTGTTATTAACTCATTTACCTAAGATATACCTATTTCCCTTATATGTATGTACTTGTGTTGTATGAATAATTCTCAGATAAGGCACGCTAAGTTTTCAAACGCGTTGTGTCCATTATTACGTCATGGCTTCATTTTCCTCATGACTTTTTAGTTAATGCCTAACTTTTGTAGGTATTAGGATAAAGAGATTTTTTAAGGGTCCTAAAGGCATACATCCTAAAAATTCTTTATGTACGAAACTAATAAATAATCAGATGGAAACAACATAACAACAGGAAGGTAACAGTTATATGATTTTTATAACAGTATGGTATTTTTTTTATCCTAGCTTAGTATTTGACCACCAGTTCGCACGACCACGGAAGTCAGCGATACTGTAGCCCTAAATGAAGCATGCTTAGTCTGGAATACACTGGCTCTCAAGGAAGGCTGCCGGAACACACCATTAGGTGCTTGGCGAGAGATTTTACAAATCTAGGGTAGCTAGTCAGTCGAGCGACAAGAAACGCCCTACCACTAAGCTATGGTTTCATCACGATGTAGTAACGTAATTATTTACTATGTATATAGTATTTCAGCCATACTATACTTACCATGTTCTGGGCTCTGCAGTACTATCTGCTAGAGTTGGGCATAAAAGAGGTGAAAACAAGAGCAAGCAAACTTGGGTTCGAGGCTTCAACGTTGTCAAAATGAATTAAAGACTTTTTTAAGGTGTATTATACTGTAGTACATTATTTTGATTTTCTTTGGTTCAGCCAGCGTTTGCAATGTAAACGCAAAAAATATGTTAACTTATATATGACATCACTCCAAAAATTATCAGTGTTTCTCCACCATATTATGCTCGTATTAATTACCTTCTTCTTGAATAAATGTCTATTTTAAAACACATCAAAATCCGTTGCGTAGTTTTAAAGATCTAAGCGTACATAGCATACGAACAGACTGACAACGAGAAGCGATTTAGTTTTATACTATGTAGTGAAGTGAAGTGATAAGTAATAGTGGCAGACCCTGACCACATATGTTTCAAATGACGATGGCAAATACATAAACCGTGTGAAGCCAAGCCAAACCATCATAAGAGGGCAGAAGAAAAAAAAATATAGTGATAGCTATTTTGGCGCCGCTTCTATTATCATAAAAGATTTTGGCACCTCTTTGGATTTCAACTCCATTTTGTAATGGTCTCTCCACACGATACCAGCCCAAGTAGGTACGTTAACCATCACGGAGGTACAAGTACCTGTCTGATTGTATGATTGCGGCTGATTGCATGATTGGCTCGTGGCTGTCACTGATACAACATCCTTATCAACTGGTTGACTCATGGCATCGGTCACGTCTTGCGTAACATAGGGAACTACTGCGCCTTGCAAAATTAACTGTATAAAATATATATGTATGCTCAAATAGTCTAACATACTGACCAATAAGTTAATTTCACGTGTATAAAATCAAAGGATTGAATTTAAATTCAAGAAGTGCTTAATACACATGTAAATGTACACTTTAAAATAATTTTGGACTTTAAGCAGGTTAATGTTTGAAGGTCAAAGTAAAAGTTATTTACTTAGTTTGTGACGGGAATAATTTTAGATTTAATAATTGCAGAGTAAAGAAACCTCCTTATCGCCAAAAGTAAACTATTTGAATTATCCTCAGACAAAAATAGTAGTTATGAAATGTACCTACATCGGTAAAGACCTACCTTTACCGATGTAGGTATATCAAACATGAGTCTGTATAGGTGAAAACCTCTGAGACCTGTGACAACGAAATATAATACAATATGGGGTTTTCTCCGCCTGTTTTTTAAACGCTAGTTTCCTATACCTCTAACTACCATGCGTGTCCAATAAGTAGGTGAACGTATACGTGTGTTGTCACAAACACGTCATAACAATGTATCTACCTACTAGGAATTGATAGGTAAGTGGCGAACTAGGTAGACAATAGTATTTATATTGCGTAGTTTTTCATACAGTTTTAATGACATTTTGTAAATATCACGATATATCCAAAATACAAATAATATATAGAGCTTCCCTAGATAATTATTAAATATCACTTTCCACGTGACTCTATGTTTTGTGATATTTTCTACTATACAGGAGTAATTCTGTTATAGAGCCATCATCATCATCATCATTGGGTCGTTTTTTGAATCGGACAAAAAAAAATTCTCATTAAAAAAATGAGATAAAATTGCTATGGCGACATTTTTATCTATCATTTTTAATTATACAAGTTGAAATATGCGATAATTTTAACCTTATAAAAATAATTCAAAATTTTACAAAAATCGTTCTTGTTGTAGCAGTGGTGGTGGTCTTCTTTAATCGCAAGCAAATGCGGACATCAGTTCGAAGAATTACCAGTTCGTAGTTATACCCATATGGCGGGACCCAGATATTACAAAAAAAGATTGATATACAATATCAAAATTAATCCGTTCACTATCTAATTTTTGTATTAAAATAATCCAGTTAACCTACTTACGAGTACCTACACCTACTCGCAAAAAGTAAAAACGTGACATGACCTTATCCACATTGTCATAAAAATACCAATCATGATTATAGATTGTAAAACCGATCGATGTAATAAGCACACGTAAATAGGTCACGATCACATGCACATGTAGACAGGACAGTAATTAGAGCTCATCTAGTGACTGGCACGAGCTACTGGCGCTAGTACTAGCCTCCTACTATGCAGATGTAGATCCCGCCTTGTCACGACCAGATACCGCAATTATATTTGACATTTCCATAATATAATTAGGACATCGAAACCTAAAGATGATAGAATGCATACAATTATGCTCATACTAAGGTTATCTTAACACCTTTTGCAGAAATAATTTCGTCAGTTAATCCAAAATCTTGTCCGAAGAGAAGTTATTACTAATTATTTAAACATGACATAAATATAAGTATAGTTTTTTTTCCTTTTTCTAACTTGGCCATCACGCATACTATGCATTGTGCCATATAGGTATAGATAAATACCAACAACACTTAGGTAGGTACACAATTTAAACATTCATGTTCTTCTCGTTATTCTATTGGGGCAGAATATTAGGAGTGGTAGGGATTTCTGTTGAATTTGTTATCTGATGTTATTTTAGTGGTGACAATATAAGGCTAAAAAGAAGACACAACTCTAGGTCAGTAGAAACATTAAACCTCATCTTGGATTTGTACTAATTAAAGCAGTTACTCGATATGTCGGCAATTCCTGATCGTGATCAATGAACTATTACGTACATACCTAATTGAATGGTAGTAAGTTCACAAGGAAAACCCGCCGGCTATGTTTGTAAGCAGTTTAGTCAGTTACAAGTTTCTTATTCGAACTTGCGGATTTCGCTTCAACAATGCGGATCACGGAGAAAATTAGTCATTTTCACAAATACTTATACCCTGATTCATAGTTAAATTATTTATAAAAGTCCCCTGCAAAGCCAAAAATTTAGTTGTATCAAAACGAAAACATTGTATTAACTTTATGAATGAGTTCCAAACCAAATAGTTTTATTAGTTAGAGTAGGTACGGACGCGTATGAATGAAGTGAGTCACATGTTAGTTTTCGCGGTATTGGCGTGAATTTTCCCGCGAAACGAATGTGGCTGCAGACGCAGACGAGATGTTTGTTGAGTCATTTCCGAGCGTCCTTGCGTGTGGCGCTCGCAGCCGTGTCAGGGATACATAGTTATATAGGTACTTGAGGAAATATTTGTGTTATTAGTAATTTGTACATACACGTTTACAACATTTGGTGAAATCTCTTTTTGCTGATGAATAATAGAAACGGCTAACGGCCTAAAGATAAAACATATTTTTGATTGATTTCGAGCGTTTTCTCCCAGAAAGGCAGGGAATTTTACCACGACACCATTTACTGTATGATTTCAATAATATGTAGAAAACTAACGCGTGTTTCATTCATATTGTTTAAGAAGACATCTTCACGCGTACCTGATCACATTCGTGCCGTGAAATGACACGAACAACTCATTTCATCCCTGATGAAGTTCACCGAACGAAACTATAGTTGGACCAACAATCAGGTACTCGTGAAAAACCACCTTCTTAAACAATATATTTCAATAATATGTGTTACAAACAAGCGGAACACAATAATAATTAAGATGCCTGTATCTATATGAAAATTCGGCGAAGTTCGACGATTCGCGGACTTCCTATTTCAGAAGTGGTAAGTCTGGTAAGAGACTTCATGTCTCCACCCACCACGCTCCGGATCCAGACATGTCTGTATCTTCTTCCCCTTTACAAACACTAGGGTCAGCAGTACAGAATATTAAGCCTTAGGTTTTTCTGCACTGTTTAAAACTATAGTTACCTCATGTAGCTTATGTATTTATATCTTTTACATCTTAATATTAAATAAGTATATATTTAAATTGAGTTTATGTAAGGTATTAGATTGTATGTTTGTATAATTGTAGGTGTATGTGTAATTAAGAGTAGATTTATTTCTTTATTGTACGTATATCCCGTCCTATACAATATTTTTTGTCAAAAATGTACATTTAAAGGTTGCCTGGAAGAGATCGTTTTTAGCGATAAGGCCGCCACTTGTGGCACTACACTTAAAATTATATTTTTTTGTTTTGTGTATCTACAATAGATACATATATACATATAAGTATATTTTTTTGGCACGCTCTAGAGCCTAAACGGCTTGTCGTATTTTTATGTGAGTGGTGTCAATATATTCGTCTTAGTCAAGAGAGTGACGCTAACCCTATTAAAAAAAAGAAATTAAGGATGATACACAGATTGAACGATTTAGCAGTCCAGTTTTTTCCTCGCTTTTAACCACTTGTTTATATTTCATTTTAGGCCGCCGCGCGTGTAACAGTTTCTGGGCATAATATAATATTTATCATAAAAGTGTAAGCTCTACGAAGTAAGCAGCAATGATTATAAGCAGTTAATCGATAAGGCATTACCCCTTGTTACTGGTAAGTTGACACCCTGCGGTCGTGCCCGACTTCATAACTTTAAATCCGATCTATACCTACACTTACACTTATTGCGTCGATTTTACACACAAATGAGCAAAAACTTGTGAAACATAAATTTTTCAACTACTTAACTTATGAAATATACAAGCTTTTGAAATTTTATTCAACCATATTTTTTTCTAACTCTCAGGAACCTTTTATTTATACAAATACGGGAATATCTTTAATTTGTGGTTGGTTTTAAAGTGATGATAATCTTATTTAGTAGTTAGGTTAATAACTAGAAAGCGTTCTTCTCCAACCAAACGTGATTTTTCGATGAAGTTTTCAAAATTTTTTAACCTGGTACTTACCTACCTAACTATAAGCTTCCCTTAGGCTTGTGCACTAATAGACAACATTTCAAATGTTTCACCCACATTTTTATTTCGATAATGGTAAGACAAATTAAAAATAACGTACTCCAATTATTTTTAATTTTAATGCAATAATTACATTTTTAGAGATTTTGAAAGTAAATGAAAAGTTCAACACAATGATGTCATTAAATATCATTATTTTTGTTGTTTGTTTTAGTATGGTTCACAGATGACAGATACAATAATACTTTTTGCTGGTGGCATTTGACGGTCTTAATATAAATACGAGAATTTATTTTCATCAGTTTTTTGTAAATAACTAATAATAATAACAAGTTTTTTTTTTTGAAAGTGGAAATTTAAATCTGGTATTTTTAATATGAACTCTTTATTACATAAAATGTACATAGGACCAAGGGTGAAATAATTTTATTGCACAAACTTATAAAACATGATAAAATTTTAACTAAAACTATACAAAGTTATAAACTTTATGTACAAAAGCAATATCCAAAAGTTAAAACATTATTATTACATTATTTCGAAAAGGTTTTCGAATTTCCATCACTTTGCAAACATAAAATGTTGTCAATTCTCGTTGTTTGAGACCCAAGTGCTTATCTATAGTTTCTTTATTCGTTTACAACTATATTGTGTTACCGAAAAATATAATTTATCGCTACTTAGGTATGTAGTCTCATTGCATAAGATTTGTATAAAGCAGTTCGTGACGGAGACCATTTCATGTAAACACAAATCGTAAATCTGCGCCCTTATCGCCTCCACAGTACCGTCGATAAAACATTTTCTTGAGGTTACGCGATGTCAAGTAACAACACATCACGCATGGCAGTTTGTTTTTTCATGGTTAAAGTCGTAAGTCGCGAAGATAGAGTCATTTGTTAGTTTTGTGTGTTTTGTAGAGTCGTGGAAGCCGGCGTATAAGTTCGGACGTATTAGTCCCTGAAAGGTTGGCCTTGAGAGGTATAAGAATACCTAACATGTTTCAATTTCCACCTCTAAATCCCCCGCAAAGTACAAAAAAAAAAACAAAAAAAATGTGAAGTGTTGAAGTCATAGTCCCGCGTAAGTTGGAAATAATTAGAAAGGGATAGAATTAACTGATGTCAAAGGCAGATTAAGAATGGAGAGTAACCGTAACTCATAAGCGGCCCTCTAACAGTGATATAATTTTTTTTATTCTTCAAAAGAACGAGGAAGAAGCAATCGAGACGCGAGTCTATCGATCGGTTTCTTCGAACGGCAATAACTTTTATTTATTACTTATTTACCAATGTTATTGACCAATAGCCGTCGGCATCAGCTATGCCTGCGTCACCTAAGCTTGTTGCCATGTTCACTATAACTACGGATACGTCCTGAAAACGTCAATTTTGTGAGCAATTGAGTGATTAGGCTGTTACATACATTTTGTCGCTGCTAAAAATGTGTTTTAGTTAAGAGCCTTCTTATAAAATACCGCGTAAGCATTCAAATTGTAGGTATAAAAGTAAAGCAAATATATATATATTTCAATATTTAAAAAAATACGCTTTTCCGCTTTTTTGTGATTTTTTTGCTACATTGTGCGGACCTCGTTTTGAAATTCTAATTTGCAGATTCTGTTGAATACAATCCATCAAAAAAAAAATAGTGTACAAATATAAAGTGCTTCAATAATGATGAAATATATTTTCAATAGAGCGATTGCACAATTTAGCTAAAATTTTAGTTCTAATACAATTTGTTTCCAAAAATGCTTCGAAACAAGTTCATACATCTATTAAATACAACGTTATTTTTACGAAATTTAGTACCAATATAATATCTAACATATGCTATATATTTCACCGGGACGGCAGCGTGCGCTCAGTTTGTATGGAGCCGCGCCTATATGTAAGACGAATACGGGCCTTAATGACGTCAGGCACCTTCAATATTTTGGGTATTTAATATAGTGATTCTGGGCAATGTTTTACCAAAAGCTCCAGTCACATCCGTCCAATGGACAGCCGTGGTGAGCTCAGGTGTGGTCAGAGGACCGTGACGACACCTGTGCTAGTGCTGAGCTTTTATTCGACGCAGAATCATGACGGCTAATAACATTTTTAAAGCAAAGGTTGGGGAATAACACTTATATTTTGCCATTTGCCACTTATGACACACTGTAAGATTTTTCCTGTATATTTGATGTTTGTATGTTTATATTTTACCGATCCAAAATATAACTGGATTTCGGTTAGATTTCAAGATTTTTAATGTCAAGACGTTGTCGAGATATATAAACTCGTAAAAAAGTTTGTGCTCGTGACATTTGAATTTTATGAATACATTCTTACGTATTAAAATATCAATAGTTTTAATATTTTTTATTTAGTACGCGTAGTAGTAGTGAGGATGTCACGGAGATATTAGATCTAATAAAACAAGAAGAAATAAAACTATGTAACTATGTAACTTTAATATGATTACATTGCCGTTACCTATTTGAAATAACCTCATTAATTCGGCATATATATTAATTGAGGAATCTATACTTATAATAAAACTGTAACAGGTTAAATTCTGTACATTGAATATATTTTAAAAATTTTTTTCGCGGAGTTATTAACGATAAGACCCCAAATCTATATTTTTTTTTCATTTTTGTCTGTCTGTTTGTTTCTTGACTTTCCATAACTCTGGAACTGCTAAAAAGATTCTGATGAAACTTGGTATGCTTAAGGTTCATATCATGAGGTAGGATCTTAACAATTTTTTATCCCGAAAATAACAAGGGGCTCCCGTGGGAAGGGGGCTGAAAGTCGTATTTAATTACAACTTATTAACGCGTGCTTTGATTTGAATGATTCTTTTTTTGTTGGAAAGGTCAAACTCAAATGATGTTATCCCGAAAATTAGTGGGGGTTCCCATGGGAGGGGGATGAAAGTCGTATTTAATTATAAGTCAGTAACGCGTGCTATGATTTGAACGATTCTTTTTTGTTGGAAAGGTCTAACTGAAGTTATCCCGAAAGTACTAGGGGTTTCTGTGGGACGCATGAAAGTCGCACTTATCTGTAACAAGGTAACGAGATTTGGATGTTTTTTTTTTTGTTAGAAAGGTCTACCTGAAATGATGTTATCGCGAAAATAAGTGGCGATTCCCGTGGAAGAGGGGATAGAAGTCTTGTTTTAGCTATAGCTCGGTAACGCGTGCTTTAATTTGGTTTTTTTTAATGTGTATTACCTTTTTTTTCTTTTGTGTAATAAAGCTATTTTTGTATTTTTATGACTGTACGCGTCCACAATTTTTTGTAGCGATGGTGACCGAGTAGCTAAACGGGGTAGCAATAGCATGATGGCAGGGCATTTTTAACACTTGCCTGGCTAGCTACTAACCTCAAATTGAAAAATCTGTCGCCAAGCACATAACGGTATGTTGCGGCGGCCTTCTTTGAGACACTATAGACGTATTCCAGACTAGGCATGCTCCATCTAGGAGCCATAGTGTCGCTGACTTCTGTGATCGTGCGAGCTGAATAAAAAAATGAACAATCGGGATAAATACATAAGCGAAAAATTTACTATGGGTTAAAACGATAAGTGCTGAATTTGCAAAATGAAATATAATGCTATGCTGCATCTTTAGTTCTTAAAAATTGTCCACTAATGGTGAACATAATTGTGCGAACTTCTGTATTGCTTTAATTAATCAAATTAACAGTTCAAAACACTGCTATCGTTTTGTATCTTTTACAATGGTAAGACTTCCAAAAGGCACTGATATACATTTTCTAATTATTTAAGTCCCACTGATATATTTATGCAAGGTTAGCAACCGAGAACGAAGTCGCGGTTAGTATAATATAAAATAGTGATGTAGCTTTGCCGTTTCTGTCTCGTTTACGGAATAACCAAAATACTAAAATGTGTAACGATTCGGTTACTTTTAAAATTGTAGTAAACAAAATTAGTGATATCAGAGGCGCCGCACGCGTCTTGTTCTCTAGCGACAGTACAGCTCCATATACACCAGACACCGTCCAGTCACTACGTGACAAACATCCGCAGCAGATCTCCAGCTCACTGATCCACCTCAATTGGACGATTTCGCCATTGAAGTTACTGCCTGTGAGGTTGCTAAGGCTGTCGGGTCTTTCCAGAGTGGCTCCGCCGGAGGCCTAGATGGCTGAACATCTCAGCATCTAAAAGATCTTCTATCTTTTAGTTCTGGTGAGGTAGGCGAGAATCTCTTGAGGGACTTGACGGCCATAACCTCATGTTACGTGGGCGTGTCAGTGACGACATCGTTGAAATTTTGTATGGTGCAAATTTATGTGAACCTCGCAAAAAGGAAGGTGGTATCAGGGCAATCGCAGTCGGCACCACATATCGTCGCCAAGCTGACATGATAGATAGATAGATGAACGCTTTATTGTAGATACACAAAATATTAAAACAAAAAATATATAATTTTACTTTGCAGACTGTAAGAAAAAGGTTGCTCATTTAAGCAGCTTTTTTCAACCCTCACAGCTTGGTTTTGGTTCACGGGGCGACTTTGAGGCTGCCGTCCACTCTTTGGACTTTTCTTGGTCAAAATTATGGAGATGTGCTGTTAAAGGTAGATGTAAAAAATGCATTCATTCGGTTAATCAGTGTGCTGTAATTTCGCTTCGTCTTCTTGGTTCACCAATACTAAGTGAGTCTTTTTCTCCCTTTGTTAAGGATTTTTTTTAAATTTTATGAACTCATCTGGCCGGGTGCTCAAAATTTACGCTCATATGGTGTTTAATAATATCAAATATTGTCTTTTCATTCCTAAATTTACGTATAATTTACGTTGTTGTCAACTATGGCAACACAGTGAGCCTTTACAACATCATAAAGGACACATTGATTATGGTTTTGAATGTTGATATGGATGACAGAGCACCGTTGCAAGCTTCTCTGCCCGTAAGTTTAGGAGGCTTGGGATTCCGCAAAATATCTAGTGTCGCGCTGCCCGCTTTCTTGGCTTTATTACTTGGCACGAATGATTTGGTAGAAAAAATCCTCGCACTTTCTTAAGGCCATTCTAACGTTGTAGTAGCTAATTCTTCCGAAGCCAAAGATGCCTGGAAGCTTGCTTGCACAAATATCGATTTTACCAAATCTCCATCTTGTTAGAGGCTGTAGGATCGACCGATCTGTGAACTAGCACGGAAATCTCTTCTAGATACGTCACGGATCGCGATCGTTTACTCGTAGTCTCTGAATGGAAGTCGGGTCTTTGGTTACAAGTTTTGCTTTCATTCAATACAGGTTTACTTATTAGATCCGACTGCTTTTCATCTCGCTATCAGCTTACGTTTGGGTACGAGGTGTTATGAGGCCTATCGCTGCCAGTGTAGTACTGCAGTCGATCAACTCGGTCACCATGGTCTGTCTTGTTCTAAAAGTGCTGGCAGAATGGGTCGCTACGCTAGCCTGAATGCCTGATGATTCGCCGGGCTTTTTCTACTGCCAACGTTGCACCTGTGCTCGAACCGAGCGGTCTTCTGGTGGTGGGTTGGAGCATTTGGATTATCTGTATGTAGATCTTGAATGGTCTATAGGTAATCTTTTTGCTATATTTTTTTTGTTATTGTAGTTAGTCATTTCGTTTGTTATTAAAGGTATATAAAATAATTATAGTATGCATGATGAAAACAGCGACATGTTGGAGAATAAGACAATGAACATATAAAAAAACCTAATACGAACTTTTAAAAGAGCCAATTAAAAGAAACAAAATTCGCTGACCACTTCAATTATGGTATTTAACAGTAGGTTGTAATTATGTAACTTGAAAAGCGCGATCAAGTCAAAAGCTTAACTAATGCATCAGGAGAGTCGACAGAATAATAGCTAAGGGTGAATTTAACCCCTTTATACCTTTCAAAGAGTAAAGAATAAAAACAGTATATGTGGAAATGATGGGCAAAGAAAATCATATCGTAAGAAGTAGCATTTATAATTTGTCTGTAATTTATAGGATAGCCCTTTCAAAAACTTGAATCAAGAGACATCTTAACGAGATATATTAGTATTTCGTCGAGGTTGTTTCCATAGTAAAAGTTATGACCATCGTACCTTCAACACACCTTGCTATTAATAAATCATAACTTGGTAAGTATTGTTTTTTTATGTAAACTAATTGTTAATTTTGATTTTGCTATAATTTGGATATATTTAACTAAAGTAAACTCATAGCTTTTAGCATAGAAACTTTTCGTCTGTCAGTATGTTTTTTGTTGGTTCTTACTTACGGTCAATTCGTAATAATGGAAGAATCGCGCGGGATGAGTTCGGTGCGGAGCGGGATTAGTTTATTACGGGACATTAACTTATTATTAATCAGGTATTTTTAAGTTTTTTTAGCTTTTACTCTGGTACGAGCCAAGCATCATCAAGAGGTTGTGCAAATAAATAAATATGTTCGTGAGGTCAATTGGTTGCATGAAATATTATATCGAATATAAGTTTGTATGTGAGTGTGTATGTTAATTACTTCTTCACGCTTAAAGCTGGATGATTTTTTGCATCCAGGATATCTTACTCGTATGTCCTGGATTAACACAGGCTTCATTCATCCCGGAAAAACCTTGTATTCCCGTGGGATAATTCAATCTCAAATAAAATAGTACCTACTCATAATGTAATGAAATCTCTTGTGTAGAGTAAGACTTCTCTATCTCTACATTATTCTATGAAAATCCACGCGTTTGAATACTTAGTCTTACTTTAACCCTTAAGACCATGCACCCACTATTAAAGTATTCTGTATTTCAACCCTTTCGAGCGGAACTGCCACATACGAGTACCATCATTAATCACTCAGTAATAAACCCCTAATGACTTAATAGCCACTCGTGACATAGGGTAGTTTCAAACAACCCTTATAATAACCTACTTCGCGCCCAAAGGGTTGGTATTTTTAATTAATATTTGAACTAGGGGCAGTTTTTTGATCGCCACGCTGAGGTCAAAATGGCGTAACTAAAGAAATGTCATAATTGTGGCACAGGTGTCATTTTTACGGGTTTCTGATTATTGACTTCACGGTATGTTAGTATCTGCTATTAATTTGACTTTGAATGCCGCAAGGCGTGGGAAAATAATATTTTTAGTTGATCGGTTTGATTTTTTTGAAAAATCCAATTCATTGAGCCCAAATTTTTTGATGATTTAACAATGATGACCAGATTGCTTTAGGAGTGCTTTATTGGTAAGTTAGTTGATGATAAATTGGTAAAAATAAAGCAATTTTGTTTATCAATAACAACTCCTGTTTCACGTCTTAACATTCCGATTTATACAGGGTTATCAGTAAGTAGTGTAATAAGCCGAAAGTGGTCACACTATACTCATTCTAATTAATATTTTTAGTATGGGATCAACTCTGGATTTAAGAAAAAATATCAGTTTTCCATTAAAAAAGTTTATCAGTTGTCGACAAAATGTATAAAACTGCTGTCTTTTTTTGTAAGCTATATCTTTGGTCGTGCCTTTGGATCGCCTCGAAATTGCCTCTCAGTTACCAGAACCAATGTATATTCACTATCAGTTCACTTAATCACATCATCATAAGGCATTATTTTAATCAAGTTTAATTATTTACGCAGCTCAAATAATTTACGACACTTACTCGTTAGGCTATTACTAAACATCTGGCCAGCTACCACCCTCACGTTGAAACATCTGTCGCTAAGCACCTAACGGTGTGTTCCGACAGTCTTCTTTGAGAGCAAGTGTATTTTAGACTAGGCATGCTTCATTGAAGGCCACAGTGTCGCTGACTTGGTCGTGTGAGCTGGTGATCAAATGTCTAGCAGTCTAATGATAAAAATAAATAAAACAATGGATAGTAATTTAAAAAATATATTGTGTAATTGTCGGGCATTGCTCTCGGATATTGGCAACATTATGCTTTTCTCCGGGTCTAGGCAGTCTAAATGACGTCTAGCCGTCTAGATCGCGGGCCGTTTGTTGTTCGCGCCCGAGACTTGGCACACTGCTGTAATTGTTGTGCCATAAAACATTTACTAAACTTGGGTTTGACAAAAAAAGTTGACTTGTTGAGAGTGCTCTGGATTATTTTTAACCGACTTCAAAAAGAAAGAGGTTTTTATAAATGCAGTACCCTATTCCTCAGAGACGCGTAGACCAATTAGATAAAGAAACAAATAAATTAAATATATGTTCGAGTTGGTTCCATATAAGTTTTATTAATTCGATTCAGGAGTTTGATTCAAAATAGCTGAAAATATGAAGTCGAGTTTTCATTTGTTTTTAAGTATATCTAGTTACATTTTAACAGTGGTAATTTTCCGTTGAAGGAAATGTTGCCTTCTCCTCCGTCCCTTCTCCTCCGTCCCTTCTCCTCCGTCCTCCTTCCCCGATAATATATTAAAAAAATAATCTGGTTTACATTTTGACTTTCTTAACCTTTTAAATCACTCTGTATATTATTGTCATGTCATATCAAAAATTTATTATCTATTTATTGAGTTAGGATTTTTCAAGTGAGTAGACGCAACCGGCAAAGTTATGTGAACGACCAAACTTGTAGCTCTTCTATTATCTCTTTTGTGACCTCGTCTAGTAACAAGCGATCTAGCATTTTATTGTACAACTTGTGATCGTTTTCGGAGCTGTCTGTACTGTACTTGTATTACCTAACTGTTGTTTCGTAGTTTGGTGGAGTTTTTATTTGAATTCAATTTGATAGTTCCACGTTTGGGGCTAGAGTTGGTTGTACTTGCCTAACTTAGCCATTTAAGTTGAATGTATTAGTTTTATGAGTCTTATTTATTGTTACATTATCTATCTATATTTTTGAGGCTTGCTTGTACGTTACACAGCAGGACCAAGTGGGTCTCATGATGACATTTATATATCATCATGAGTCCAGCAACCTCCTTGGGGCTTTGTACCTAAACCTTTAGTCAATAACTCTATATAATCTATGTATGGCACGACAATAGTGGTAGGTTTTCCCACATAGCACGTCGATACACCCAGCACAGCACTTTCACTGATAGCGGCAGGATAGCGTCGCGGGTAGATTGATGGTACTCGTATGCCACCATGGCTTTGTTCAAATACATACCTTACTTGATATGAAAGTGTAACATTTCACTGCTGGGAAATATGTAGTCTGTATACAAAAAATATTTTTAGATATACTCCGATTCGTTGCTGATACAGGCAGGCACGTCATTAATTATTTTAACTTGTGGCTTATGACACGATAGGCGTGTCATTATTTCATCGATTGTAATATCTTCAAAAAACACGCCACGTGCTTGACACGCCAGTCGTTTCTTTGAAAATTTTGGCCTAAGCGAAATATTTCGAAAATGGGTGCCGCAACGAATGGGTTAAACTATTATTTTGCTTAAAATGTCAAAAAGCATTAAGTTTAAAACCTCAGACATTGACATTTCAGTGGTGGCAATCTTGGACCGATTTTCATCAAACATTGCTGATAATATTCCGACTAATTTACCTTTCAAACAACAAAATCAAAATCCGTTCGGGAGCTAAGATACCACAGACCCTCACGCCCACACACAGAGATGTCAAAGTTATAACACCCCGTCGTTTTTAATAATCGTCGGGGGTTAACAATACTAGACATCGAGAGACCCTAAGGCTTACAATACAACCGAAATGTACCTACTATTTATCCCGTCATCGAACCCACGGTGTCGCTCCATTATAAAATGCTACTCCACGGTCTCTCATTTGTGACCTAATACGGGCTAAATGGTGCTATTTATAGTTTTGCTACGAGATGTATGGTATTTGTATGATACTTTTTGGAACGTAATAAATATCAGACGGCTCAAATAAAATAGAAACATATCTATTTATTGCAAAACATCTTTTTATTCATCTCTTTTCCTTAAAATAACTTACAAAAAATTCTTACATATTATTTCATTCGTTTGAGTCGACGATTCATTTGTACAATATTCGTGGCAATGTTACAACATTAGAATCTATATGCGTTCATAAGATATAAAAATACATACACGTAAAACACAAATTGAAGATAATTTTGATACAATTTTGTATGTAAATAAGAGACAGATGTTATTGTCTTTAAATTTCACCCCGTTCTGAATAAAAGTACCGTTGCTAATAAAATATCGGAAACGGTTTAATCCCGTCAGCCAATGTTATGTTGCAGGTGCAAATTTATTTTTGTTATGGTTTTTTTCTTAGTCATTTGTTCGTTGCTATTTTATGCATTATGTTTTATGAATATACATTTGAAATGAATAATCTGTAAAATCTGTAACTATTCTTTTTTCTAACTGAATTTAAAAGAAAAATTTACTTTGATATTACAAAAATTTCAACTTACATGGGAAATGGACGTGCATTTTAACGAAGTAATGATACACATTGGTTTATTTGTCGTCACATTTCAATTAATTCTACAATTATTAATAATTGGAGTTATGTACAACTTAAAAATTTAGAGAAATAGATTATTATCAACAAAAAATAAGAATTATAATACAAAGAAATTTGTACTTACAAATTACAATTATGATTGATATTAAAATTAACATATTATTTATAATACTTAGTAGTTTCTAAACCTAAGTGGCAAAGTGGGATATGTCATAAATTGCTAATTTCTACAATACGAAAGCTTAGATATGTCCTATAAGCAACACATTATAATTTATATCGAAATAAGTTAAAGCTGGTGTTACGAATACAGTTTACGACTCGTAGCCACATCCAATAAAAAAATAAATCGCACGCAGCGTATAAATATTGCTTTTGTAAGAATAATCTTTATCGTATTACAATAATTAATGTCACGGTGATCTATTACAACCCTTTTAGGCAAGGCAAAGGTGTCGTCGATGAATAGACGACACGTAGAGACGACGATTAATCCCAAATAATTATTTGTTCAAATCACAACGGATTTTGTAAGCATTTAGTTTGATATTAGGCACGTGTGCGCCACTATACGTATTATCAGGACTGGCTGCACCTGGTAACGTTGCAGTATTTAACATTTATTGTGCACTCACGATACA
This sequence comes from Ligdia adustata, assembly GCA_947049295.1. Lineage (NCBI taxonomy): Eukaryota > Metazoa > Arthropoda > Insecta > Lepidoptera > Geometridae > Ligdia > Ligdia adustata. The sequence continues at coordinate 12,609,684 of OX346229.1, forward strand.
ATTTCGAGCTGGCAAGATTCAACAATTACAAGGAAGACTCTAGACTCGCTATCTTATAATACTATGGCGTTTCAGGGCTACAAAAATTTACAAAAAGTCAGTCTTTTCTTCGGAGGTTGCAGTCACTAAGAGGGGTAATGATAGACCCAAGATCATGAAATGATGCAGTTCTTGTCGTTCTGTTGATTTTTTCGCTGTCGGTCACGTTTGGCGCACGCGACTGCGTCGTTCGGCACGTACGATATCCGAACTCCGCCGTACGCGCGGCGGGCGGGCAGCGTGTATGACTCCGCGGAGGAAGAGGACGACGAGCAAGTACTGCAGTAACTGCTGGCATCCTCCTCGTGCACCTTCTCCCTCCGCCGTGGCTCGTCCGGCTCAAACGCTTCGTTGTCGTCGCCGCAGAACCGCACCGTCCGCCCGCCGCGCGCCTTCCGTGGAGACTTTCCGTCCACCAACGTCAGCTCTGGCATCGACGTCGAATGTCCCGGCGTCACTACTGCTTGAGCCTCCACCGGGTGCGGCGGCTTCCACTCTTCGGCTGATTCCTCTTTGATATCAGAGGTCGGTGTCGGCTGAATTTGGTGTTCCGTCATCGACTGCTCGAGCCGCAGGTCGGCCAGCGCCCGGTCAAGGCTGAGGCATGCATGTGGGGGAGGTGGGGGTGGCGGGTGCGGCGGGGGCGACTCCCGACACATGGACCCACTCGGTTCCGAGTCAGCGTCTATATGCGGCGAGGGCTCTCTCTGCGGCGTTCGAAGGGGAGAAGTCGGCGAGGGTACTCGTCTCGGTCTCGGGACTCGGGGTGGTCTCCCAATGCCAGAAGGTCCGGGTCCGGAGGAATCAGACGGCGTGGGTGGCTCGCCTTTAGAGCACGCTATAGAGCAGAAGATGGCACCGCGGCGGGGCAAAAAGGGGCGGCCGAGCAGGCTGACGCGGCACGTGTGGCAGGCGAAGCAGCGCTCTGTGGCATGCCAGTGCTGGCCCTCGTGAGTCATCTGCGCCTGGTCGACGCCAACGGGCTCTCCGCATGCGTCGCAGTACTCCGCAAAGCAGCCGTCGAAGCACGGCAGGCAGTATGGCCGCGCTTCCCGCATGATGTACCGCTGCCCGCCGAGCTGCCGTGAGCATTCCGCACAAGCAAAGTGCTTCATGTGCCATGCCCGACCTTCTGCCTCCGTGCACTCGTCCGCCAAAATAATCTGTCGACAAACATACCTCAGTTAGCTATCAGAAATGAAAATAAATAAAAGAATTGATAAGTGCCAAGCATCGATGACGATTAAACGGGCCAATCAAAACCAAATTTAAACAAAATAGTGATTTGCGATCGAACTGTTTATGCCATCGGTAAATAAATGCAGTTCTCGGGTATCTCATAACAGAAAATTCACAATAGCAATGGGTTTTTTGACGTGGCGTCTCCGACCGAACTACGAAATGGCTCAATTACATCATAAAGATGGCAACCGGTTGTGTTTAAATTAATGATCAGTACAAACACGGGTTTAATTAGGCATGCATATTCATCTGCGGGCTTGTGTCCGCGCGATGCGGAGCTGACGACCGGCGTGGCGACGGCAGGAGAGCGCGGCTCCACACAATGCCTGGGAACCGTTCCCACGGACGCCAAGTTATATTTTGTTCGTTCATTAGCGGACTCTTCGCTTATTATTAATATTTCAGAAACGGTATTTTGTGTCAAGTTGTACGTCTGGTGGCGACGCGATGCCACTCTTTGATTTGACTCGCTCAGTTGCTCAAGTTTCGCTTGAAGAGTTTTCGCTATGCGGTAGTGTTAGAGTAACTCAGGGCAATGAAACAAATGTAAACTTTGTGGTGAAGAAAGACTGTTAACTAGCTTACAAACTTTGAGATGAAGATGATTTTCGTAAAAGACTTCTCATATATCACAAGCTCACAAAGTGTTGCATTCTATTAAATATTAATATAATTTCAGAAAGTGGAATACGAGTAGGTATGTTCCAGTTTACAGTAGTCCCACAGAAGCCTTCCCGGTCCAGCTGATGCTCCCATTAACATTTCAATTGTATGGGAGTTGGCGCGGCGGCGCCGCTATCTTCCTCATTATCGCGCTTGCGCAACTTTTATTGTTCCAAGACCTAGACTCAGATTAAACATCTGGCACTAAGTACTACTCTCTCCGATTGTGTCCAAAGCTACATTTTAATTCTCATTAAGGGCTTACGTCGACTCAAAGAGTTACATAATGAGAGGCGAAAAATAGTTTTTCTGCGTTGCGCCGTTTTGCGTGTGAATGTGCGATTGTCTTTGGTTATGGAAAGCTCATTATTATTTATCTGAATTTCTATACTTTAAATTGAAATGAAGCCATTTGTCTCTCACTCAGTATTATAACTTGTCGTACGATTATCATATCCATTATTTTAATTATTCGCTAGTACTTTTATAGTATACCTGTTGAAATAATCTTGAAGCATTCATGCGACATATTGATAAAATAATAAATTCCATCCCACACAAGTCTATTGGATAATTATATTTTCTTAACAACTTGGACAGATATCTGTGACTCAGAATAGTTACGTAGGTATTCATTAAAACTTGCAAGTTACCTTACAGCGCAGCGCAGCAGTAGTACAACACAACACGGGTGTTTCATGTTGCGCATGTTTTAATACTATGGTATCTTATTTCAATACGAGTTTGCAATATGATTAATGATTTTAGGTATAGGTATATATGATTTTGTAGTACAATCGGCGTATTATATCCCACAGTGAGTTCGAAGATCAAAACTCAAGGTTGCACTGTTATAAACAAAAAATATAAGCATTATTCTTAAGGTCCTCAAAAAAATATTAATTATAAATTGACAATTACAAATCCTTACTAGAATTAGAACTAGTATTGTTTCAAAAAGCTCTTCTTATTTTTATAAATAATAGCTCTTCTTAATTGGCAAGCTTAACAGTTATCTGTTAAGCTTGCCAATTAAGCAGTTCTGCAAACATTTATAAAACTAGCACAAGATATAGTCCAGGATCTCTAGGTTATGTTTGGCACTTGATTACTATCGAGCAAATTTTCTGTGATTAACTTGATTTTGATAAGACACCCAACTTTTTCTTGTATATAACTCTCGGCTATGGTAGCTAACAGATATAGCAAGCATGAAATATGTTGATTTGATGATTCTCAAATATGTTTTATTCTAACTGATTTTTTTAGCTTAATCTCAATATAATGATCAAAATTATTCGAAAAAGTATTCCTACAAAATTTGTCCAGGGACTAATACTAACTTACAATAAAAAAGTCATGACATTATAAATTAATGGCTCTGACTCTCATTGTATTAGAATAATTGGCTCATTTTCCTATAGAACGTTGTTCATAACACTGCAGTATTCAGATTCATGTAGGATCGCGTGCATTTCCTCGTCTTGACATAGGCCTTGCTTGTATGCGGATTGCGGAACTTGAGACTTATTGCTAGTGGATCATTATTATGGTTGGAAATCTGTGTGTTCAGCTTTATCAATGCATTTATTTGCTTCTGACTGTTAATTGATATTACCGTGTATAGAAGGCATTATTGGATGTATTTTAACACTATCACATGATGTTATAGTAATTTAATTTAACTACATAGACGAAAAGTACAGACTACTACTGCTTTTACTCGGATTAGGTTATTATTTGGGAAAATAAATTTATTCTGAAAAATATTCAAGTACCACGTACAGTAGGTACCTAGTATGTGACACGTACGTAAAAGATTCAAGAAGATTTCCAACATGTAAAAGATCAAGCAAAGTCATTCGCAAACCCTTACACTAGTATAGTTTCACCTTTCACACGGATAAACTAGGCTGCAGTGCCGATACGAGTACAAATACCTTGACATTTCCCGAATATAAGCACCTCTTGCCTAGCCAACTAAACCTCAGCTTGCCGGTCGAGCGGTCACGACCTCAACACAAACAAAATACTTTAGCTAAGCAATAACATAAAACGGAAAAGTTACAGGCAGTTTGAAGGACTTTTGGAAAGGTTTTCTTGTCGGTGAAATGGTTTCATAACAGGAGATCGCACCGGAACTTTACACGAAGGTGTTTTTTATAAGTTTAATAAACGCTCCTCCGTTATTTCCTACCGACTTTCAACAAGAGGAGGTGTTCTATACAATTGTTTTTTCAAATATTTATTACAAGTAACTCATTTCTCGGAGACGTTTAGACTGTTTCGTTTACTTTTTTGATTTAAGGATAGTTTCATGTTTTTCCATTTTAATTTAATCAAAATCGGTCACGAAGAAGTTTTTTTTTAAAAGTGGCTATCTTTTAAAAAAAAGAATTATTGCATATATAAGCGGATTAGAGCAATGTACATTATTTAAACCAACGTTACTAAAAATATTAAAAGTGTTGTCAAATGGCAAACTGCTAATTTTAATAAAGCTGACATCGACATATTTATCACACATGTGCAACGCAAATTCCGTGATGTAAAAAATAGCTCGTTATATTTAATAAGCACATCATAACCCCCCTAATGAGTCTTTTAAAGCTGAAAATATTGAAATATAATAAAACATTTAGCATGCAACATTAGAAATCGGCGTTTATGTTGTCGCGTGACAGCACAACGTTAAATTTCGAGTACTTTTTATCAACACATCGACATGCTGAAAGTTGGCGCGGTAAAAACACAGCGATGCTATCTCCCATGTAATTTTGCACGGCTATACCAAAGCTTTAATGATACGGGACAACAGATGGAATTAGTGTGTTATCGGATTTAGACAACGTTTTAATGTTAAGTTTTTTTTAATAGCTTGCGTTTGACTGCAACTCGTCTGATCTAAAGCGACGATGCGGTCTAGAATGTGGCATGCTTGCCTAGAAGAAACCGATTCACTCACGATTTGATAGTTTACTTCCGATTGGCACGGAACTCAAAATGATTGAAATCTCAGTTGTGGACTTTTGTCTATGTTGCGTCGATATGACATGTGAGGTGAGGATGATGCATTTAATGCTACTTCTTTAAAATAAATGTTATTACTATAAAATATAATGCGCCGAAGAACTAATAAGGAAGACATTAAAGTGAGAGGTAGTTATAACGGAGAAATATGAAAAGGTGTAAAACTTTATAGGTAGTAAAGAAACACTCGGAGACTTTATGAAGCCAATCTATTTTGAATCGTAACTAAATAAGAGTATTTCAAATAATTTTATTTTAAACACTTCAGCTGCTTTACGGAGCACTACATTAAAATTACTTCAAATTTCATTGTATTAGTTATAACATTACAAAATTAAAAGTTGTCTGTCTGTCTGATATATCGACTTGATATGTACTTATGCGAAATTTTAAAGTACTTGTGTACCTACATGAGAAGCATCTCGATGGAATTCTACTTACTTACACCACGCTTCGAAAAGTAAATACATATTATATCTAATTAGCTAAAATTATTAATATAAATTGAATAATAAAATAGTTTCTAATTTGCATGTAGGATAAGCAATAAAGAAACCGATACAACGATCGATTGCACCTAGGGCAAACAAGCAACTGACATTTGTAACGTTCTCAAACACTATAGGTTTTTCTTTACTCGCAATTTTTTACATTTAATCTTACAGTTTTCCAACCCGTTATTGAAAAAGAACTGCCTTATCGACAAGTACAACAACTGTCAATCAAAAAAGAGTAGATATTTGAGACTAGCTGACTCGGCGAACTTCGTACCGCCTAACAGTTGATCCTGTAAGAATCATGTTACTATCGTATAAATATTGACAAATATTGACGTTTAATATTTATACGATACTAACGTCACTCAATTGTTTTGTCTTCCCGGAACCTCTCCACTAACACTTCAACTTTCTGGTATGTATTAAAGTTCAAATTGACTTTTAAGTATTATTACGAATAGATTGTATGGGAGCATACAAAAGTGTTGTTTTCAGACTTTTTCTGTCAATTTTTTATCTGCTTCTGCTTTTCCTACTTCAAGGAATATTATAAAAAAAAGATTTAGCATGATCGGTGTCGCTGCTCTCGAGATTTGCGGTTAGCAACACGTTCAGGTATTCATTTTTATATATTTGAAATAAATGGGCAGAAATGTAGTCCTTACATGTTGTTATATACTGGCCAACGGGTAGGAAATGAATATTTCTTATATAAATATCTATGGGCACCCTTCGAAGTACCCTGGCGAATGTAATGGTCCTCTTGTGATACCATCGAAGTTTCCGGCCCTACCAGGGACACAGCGGACATGAAGATAATTGCTGTGTAGAGGCAAAGGATGGACGGCAATTTTCCCAATTCTTGATACAAGTGATAAGAGTCCGCGGGGTGGTGACGTGCTGTCGTGGGGCGGGTCATAATACCAGTTTGACATTAGCTACCAGTTTTATCACAAGTGCTGTATTTAGATAGGTACTTCAAGAATGGAGTTCTAAAAACAGAAGAGACTAGAATATCGTTATGTATTATTTGTCTCAACTTTGTTGTTATTGTTGTAGTGTCTTGTGTGCCTTAATAAACGTTTTCTTACACTCTTTCTAATAAAAAAAAGTATTAAATGATTTTGATGATTCTTTTTTTATTTGTGTAATATCGTGAATCAAACACGGTGGCGTTGACTTTTGTTGTCTTAATTAAATAGGCATATTTTAGTAGATATCATTTAATTTTTTGATTTTGTATCTAGATCATTTTAATATGTTCTAAAATAAATTTTATTATCAAATTTCTTTAGCTCTTTTACTTTTATTTAGAAAAATATACAACGTTATTTATTAAGTAAACTTAACGTCGCGATTATCTCTTCTTAGTCATACTCCATAGTTATAGGTTCGAAAATAATACATTGAAACTGAGTTATATTTTACGACTTTATATTAAACGATTGAATCTCCCTAAATATTTTTTCGGTGGCATGATATTTTTACGTAATATTTTTCGTCTGAGGAGACAAAGTTTATCGATTACAAACGGAGCTAGGTTGCTTGTCTCCGCCTCACGCAAATCGATCTATACCTAAGGTACCTTTTTGATAGGGTACTGAATATTTGTCACGTGAAAAGTAACAAACACACAGTTTATGTAAAAATGAGGATGAATTTAAGACTCATGAAATTGTGTTCAAAGTTTTTTATTTTTCGTATTTCTAATGTCAAAGCGACAAGGCTTTGGTTTGCGTTTTTAGATACGGAATCCTGTGTTGATTTAATTTAGTTTGTTTGCAAAAATTAATCTTGTCTACGTATTCCAACAAAAACTTGTTGGTTGGTTTTTAATATTTTAAAATGGCAATACATTAGAAATGCTACCATCTAGTTCTCGTCAGCTTCTCATGGCGGTCACATTTTTTCCAAGTAAAAATAATAAGGTAAAGTTAATTTAAAATCTTTAACTACTTGTTTTATTGCGCCCATAACTAATATTTTAGACCCTGAAAACTCGTAATACTTTTTCCATCATCTGAACGCAACACAAGTGACATGCAAAACACATGCCTACACTATAATTGGCATATCAATAGGGTGCCGCCGCCATGACCGGTGCTGTCAATAAATCACCCTGAAGGGGCCGGAAGCAGACAGGGCTGACTCCCTGACGACTGCGGCTTTAGTACGGAGGAATACGTAATATCGACGTATACAATACAATATGTCTTTATATATTTTATATACCACCAGGCAAGTGCCTATATTACAATAAACGATATAACTAACTACAAATAAATAGTAGATGGATTACCTACAGACCATTAACATCTACAATAGTTATTTGTTATACAAGAGTGCAAAGTTGCTTTTTAACCGCGTGCTGACTTTTAATGACCGAGCAAGGGAAGGAAGTTATTCAAAAATTAGAATCCTGAGCTGACGCTCAGGATTTTTCGTCTTAAGCCAGGGAATTAAAAGAGCACAAGGTGAAAAATCTTTGTACTCGAGTGCAACACGTAACTTTTCATCCCACTTTAGCGAGGAAATGACTACAAACGAAAAATAGAAAAAATTAATCACTCATTTTAGTTTTTTCACTCATTTTTAACGTGACGAACATTATATGACGTGAAAAGATAGAATGACGCGCGCATAAAGAATTAAAAAAAAAGTAAAGCAAAAAGATTCCGAGTCTGAGTATTTAACAAAATAAAAAAGTTGTAAGATGAATTCGGCACCATAGAGGTAGAAGTAAATAGGTTGAATGAGGTTTTTAAATTCAAATTTACTTTATCCTCTAGCGGATAAAAAGTGCTTTTGCACTTAGATATCGAATAGCAAAAATACTCTTTCAGAGATGGTGGGACGAAAATAGTTTGTTTTATTTTTACATGAAAAAATGAATACGCCACAGTACAATACAAACAAAACTTTGGTAGTACATTGGGCGGACTTTACGTCTAAAGCGATTTCGTCCAGACAACATCGGACTAAGTGTAAACAGCAACGTCAGTGGTGTACCAATAAAAAAGAAAAAGAGAGTAGTTATATGTATAATATGCGCAGTTTTACTTGCGCGGAGCTTCCGGCAAGGACACAGCTATTTGGAAAGTTCTGTCGCTACGCTCTAAGTCAAGAACCTTTCATATGTCAAAATTAAATGCTAGGCTATTAAATGTTCCTAGTTTTATTTAGACGATAACATCCAATTTTCTATGATTAGGAAAATATAAATTAATCCAATATATAATTGATTAGGTATTAACAAGAGTTTGGTTTTAATGGCTGTGTTGTCCAGAATGATAGGTAAGTACTGGATCGAACCCCAAAACGAGAAGTCAAATATGTGACAGAAATAATGATTTGTTTTAGTATGGTAGAAGTTTACTTCTATGAATTTTAGTAAAACTGTTTTCTTTTATTGTAATCATAAGCCCACGCAGTATGGAATCTTTGCATTTTTTTGGTAACATTTATTGTACAGTCAAATGTTGATATGAATACTGTTTCACTCGCTGTTCTTCCAAAAAAGAGCCGATATTTTACTCCAATTTATTACACAAGTCAGAACTTGCTAAGGTCCTGTCGGCTCTAGGGGTGGCTAAGTAGGTCGAGAGGGGTGCTTTCCGACCATGAGATGCAAATTTTCGTAAGCATTCGCATAAACATAGGGCTGTCAAGTATTGTTGTAAATAACGGCCAACGGTTACTGAATCCATCGTATGATATACATATTATGTACAACACAAACGAGCACTTACACTATAAATATATTGACGGGGTCACGTTTCTAGGTACATTTAATTTAGCTGAACCTATAAAGTTGGAAGTCAAGGTTTGCTTTTTATTGATTAGTATTGTTTTATCTCATTACAAGCAGAGCATTTCAGTTTCATAATCTCCGTTTAATGCATGTAGAGCTTATCTTATTGTCCTCCCAGAAGTAGATGTAATTCTCCAGCAGCGTATGGTTTATAGCACCTACCTAAATCCAAGTCTTATCTAGTAAAATAATAGTAATTACCTCATCACAAGCAGAACATCTCGGTTTCATGGTCTCCGCGTGGTGCCTGCCGCAGTAGAGTCTCCCGTCCTTCCAGAAGTAGACGAGGTCGACGAGCAGTTCCTGGCAGGTGGCGCACACGAAGCAGGCGGGGTGCCAGCGCGCGGCGGGACCGGCACGACCTGCAGCCACGCACATGTCGCCAGCTGACATCGACTCCTCGCACTGAGGACAAGATACAACTATTTAGAGGAAGAAATCTAGGTCTGCTCAAGGTCAGAGTACATCAGTATCTTCTAGGACTGCGAGGTCCATCTTTGACCACATCATTGTCTACTCGTAGGCAAGTTAGTGACCAAATACGGTCATGGTCAATAAAAAGAAGAAAAACAGTTAGAAGACGCCGTGAAGATTAAAAAGCCGTAGTGTCAGTTGTAGGTACCACAGAACCATTCATGGTAAGAATAATCAAACTTTGTAACTATACCATTAAAAAAATCAAGGATATTCCGCAATTAAAAAGTAGTAAAGGATATTTCTAGTAATTATAATGGAATCGGTGACCCTAATGACTTTATCGGCTCATATTATTGTTTTGGATTCGTTGGTAACTGGACCCTTGATAGAGCGGAGAGTGATATATACTCGTACCTATTCTGGTTTCGTCCGTAGAAACATGTCTACTTCAATAATACGACCAATTCTTGTTTTTTTTTTGGTGAAAAGACTAAACTACGAGTAGATATTTGTGTAGATGTTGTCCCATATTATATTATTATTATGTTTTTTTCTATTCTTGGTTATAAATAAAACATTGCCATTAAAGAATAGATATGATTTCAGCATGTAGAAATCTTGGGCTTTCGTGAAAGTCCGTCGACCATGACATCCAGCCAATATCAAAATAGATACTGATAGGTAGCTGCATTATGGAAAGCGCAGTCTTTCCATTGATTCACTGATTCCATTCATTGAACACCTGAGCGCCTTACTTGTCTACAACAATCAGCTTCATTATCAAATACATTTCGCATGCTCGCCACGTCTTCTTCATTCATAAAACTTTGCTAATCACTGCGGGGCTTTGACCACAGACAGAACTAAAGTAACTTCGTCATTTAGTCACAGATTAAAGCCTAGTTAGTAATCAATCCAGCAGGAGTTTAAGCAATAGTTACTGAATATGTAAGGCACATTGACTTCGCGATCAGTATTCTTAAAGACCAACTCTCCGACCTTCAGGACAAGGTCGATGATTGTTCTTACTAGGCGGATTCATATGGATAGATCTATTGAATGATTAGATTTTTGGTAGCTTGTGGTTCACGCCTTTACTACATTTCGTGTTAAGAGTAGTGTCGAGTCATATGTAGTTTTTTGCAACTTTATAAACAATCCGAGACGTTACCCGTTTAATGTTGAAGTCCTGCCGGTGAGTAAAACCTATTTTTTGTATTATTTTTGACTAAATACGACATCACCAAAGAGAATATTGTTATCACTCGATAAAAAGTTATGAATAGTCACGTAGAGTGTTTACTATGGATGTACACGTATATACATACATATTTTATCTTTCTTATTAACTTTTCACGATTATATTATAGTTTTTTCACCATACTACGGTTAAAAAGGTGCACTTATGTATCATAAAAAATACTATTTAGCTTTATTAATGGTGATTTTATTGTAAAGGATCTGAAGAAATAGTTCATTTGCTACTAGATTAAAGCTTTAGTAAGAAGCCAATAATACCACTATTACACGGCTTTTTATAAAAGGAAGAAGGTCCATGTCGTTTGTTTGTATATTTTTTAGTATGAAAAGATTAAAAAAACCTTTTTAGTTCGTAAAGTATATACTCATATTTATTTTTTTATACCTGACGCAACACCGCAACTGGATCAACAGCGAAATCATGAGCTAGTATTAGACATTCATACGAGTCATATGTGAGTGTGAGACACCGTGGGTAGATGTTATTCACTATACTCGTAGATTTCAAGAACTCTGAGTAAAGAAATGCGTAACATTTCTTATGATTTTGATTTCTCAAACCGGATTGAATTAAAAATCATACTTTTTACTCGACTGTCCGAAAGAAGAAGTGATCTATTTACTGATACACTCGTTCCAGACACATCAAACATAAAATGCAACGAGTAAAAAGTTTACATTTATTTTTTATAAAGGTGTATAATTTACAAGTGACGGTCTTATTCACTAAAACATGCAGTACCGATTGGTAACTAATACATTAAGAGAGTATAATGTTTGTAGAGTAACTATGATTGATGTATTTCCTGAACCTGAACTACCTTTAAACTGAACTGAACTGTCATTTGGTTAAAAACCTATTTCGAAATAACCTCATGAACTCGTTAGTGGGAAAAATCTACTGAAAATCGGAGAAGAAAACCTTTTTCAATCACAAACAGAATTTGATGAACAGAATATATTTCATAGAATTTGAGCAGATTCAATCACCCGACACGCTTTACTTTCCAACTTCATTTTGATATCGCTCTTGAGAGAATTCTTCGACTAAGGAGCATGAGTTAATGAACAATAGCATAATTATAGATAATGTTGTATCTATTTAGCCTGTAGATGTAGATGTAGACGTAGGTATAGATGTAGGAGGTAGACTCATGCCAGAAGAATCCCTTTGAGCGTTTGTTTTAGCAGCAAACTGATTCATGCATTCCGAGCGAGTGTTTAGTTGTGCCTTTATGAAGCTCAGTACTCGAATGTGCCGCAGCTGATCTGTTAGGTAAGGGTTATTTACTGTTTAATACTGCATTTAACTAAACTTATGATTATGACAGTTAGTAAATTATATTCAATCAATGAAGTTATGTTTGAGTTTGTGACAAGATAGGTAACAGCAAAAATTTCGTTAAACCCAGTCTCGAAAGACCAACATCTTTTTTGATAGGAATTAAGAGAACATAGGAATATTGTATTAGAAATATAATTCAGAAATTCAGATCTTTCAATCATTTTGATAGGAATTAAAAGAACATATGAATATTTTGTTAGAGAGGTTTATATTCAGAAGTAGGTAGATAAAAGTTCATTCATACTCATGCTATTGAACCACCAAAACATTTGTTTTTTTTAATCAAAACTTTTGTTAGCATCTCCTCTATTGCAGCCTAATATAAAGCACGCTTGCCTACAAGAAAAAGATTTACTCTCGACTTGAAACGCCCTAAATTGAAGCATTCTCATTCCACCTAAGCAAACGCCATACCATACACAAACCTATCAATATCACAAAATAAACTTCAATATAAGTGAAATGAATTCCGATCCTATTCCAACAATGTGTAAGAATCGTTAGTTTTTTGCTCCATTCCTCGGATTCGCCAAACATACGAGTAAGCTTGCGGTAGGCACGTTCGGGTACTTTGTACCTACCTTCTGAGAAGGGCTTATTGATGACGGTGTCTGTGATCTCTGTAGGCTCACGGGGTGGTGCTCTTTCTTTCCCTCGTGTAAGGTGAGGGTGTCAAATATTTGGTACAAATAGTAAAAACAAGGCGCAAGATTTTTAAAATAAACTAGGAAGATCTTTCTTCAATTTAGACGCTAGATTGTTAACTGAAAAACGTAATATTTTGTTCCAATGTTTATGTTTCTTTATTACCAAAAACAAAATGATCAACTACGACAACAAAAAAATATAACCTAGTGATTTGGTTATTGATAATAAAATCACTTGGCGGCTAAATAAATGCTAAATAAAACTAAAAATAGAAATGAATATACATTTGTAGACCTATTTCCCTGGCACATGAGTCAGTGCTTCTCGTCTGCCAGGCCTGCGCCGCGGCGGAGCTCGCAGGCGCGCAACTATGTGCCGCGCGCTCGAAACGCGTGTGCGCTGAATTCACAAACGCTGCGTATACGCACATCGCACCATATAATTTTTTTCTATACTACACTATAGTTTGTACTTAGGCCGTACTGACTTTTTGAAGACAAAGAAAATAAAATATATTATTATTATTGTATAAAATATATTGGGTAAAATTTAGTGACATAAGACAACAATAGTTAACATTTTATTCTGACCGTAATTTTTTTATGAATTATTAGTTATGCAAATATAAATTTAGGACTAAAATTAACAGATGACTAAAAAACCTAGGACTAAAAAAATAGTATACACGATTGAATTCAATATTTTATTTATAACTTGTATATAAATTTAGTTACAATAATTTAGTATTTTGGTTTTCGTTTTAATTATAGCACTGAATACATAACTAAAATCATTATTGCTGTGCTGACCCCACGTAGTGGGATAAACTCAGGAAGACGATGATGATGACGATGATATGTAAATCGATAATTGAAAAAAAAGTTCTCTCTGACTCAATGAACCTATAGCTTCAACTAGGTACGCTGCCATCTGGTAGTGGCTTGACAGCATTCGAATTATTAGAAGATCTTATTCACGAAGAAATTTGTAATGTAGGGCAAAAGTACTACCTAGGTAAGTGAGTTATGGTTATCAATATATGATGAAGTGACCGAATAAAATGCACAGGAGCTATTTATAGCTTTACTTTATTTGTCATGTCTTTTTGGAATGTTTTCCCACAGCAGTATTGCTATGCTGATCTTATTGATCTTGTTTATATATTTTTTTTAGTGACACCGCGCGTCTCTAAAGGATCACGCTGACAATCAGCGCTGAGAAGCAATCCCCAGCACGCCAAAGAAATATACAGGGCTATCGGCTAGGGGTGTACTAAGCCGAAAGGGAGTCACTATGCCCATCCTAAGGAAAAACTTGCACTATGGGACCAATTCGGAATTAGAGAAAAAAAACAGCTGTTCCATACAAAAAAATGATCCGTCGTCGACAAAATGTATGAAACAGCTGATTATTTTTTCACAAATTCAGAGTTGGTACCATAGTGAAAGTTGTTCCTTAGGATGGGCATAGTGACTCCCTTTCGGCTTAGTACACCCCTAGCCGATAACCCTGTATATTTCTTTGGCAAGCCCTAGAACCTAAACGGCTTTTCGTATATTTATGTGAATGCTGTCATTAGATTCGTCTTAGTCGTGAAAGTGACAAAAAAAGGAAATTAAGGATGATACACAGGTTTAAAGATTTAGCAGTCGGGTTTTTTGAAATCGCTGCTAATCACTTGTTTACTTGGATTTCCTGGCTATATAGGTTTCCCTACATTAAAAAGTATTCCAAGGTCTTAAACTCGATTAATTTAATAAAAAATAAAAAAACTGTAGGTAGGTAATTAGTTCTAGAAAGTGATGAAGTCATGATGACATACCACTATACCAAGAAATAACAAATACTAATTAGATTATAAAGCAAAATGACTATTGATTCTGCTGAACAAATTTATATTGAATGCTGACTCAAAACAATGTACATATTTCTCTTGACGTCACAGTAGTAGTAGATAAATTATAATATTATAGTGAGAGACTAGCTTCGCCCTGCGGCGTTACCCGCGTTGACACAGAATAAAATTTAGCGTTTGTGTTAATCCAGAGTCTAAGCTATCTCCGTACCAAATTTTATTCAGATCGGTTCAGCGGTTTTCGCGTGAAAGAGTAACAAACATACATCCATACATTCTATCAAACTTTCGCGTTTTCTTTTATTATATTAGTAGCCCATATTTTATAATTAGCTCATGGTTTAAGAGCATTCAGGTTTTTTATAGCGTCTACTTTTATCGCGCGAAATGTCAGGTTGTGGAATTCGCTGCCATGTTCTCTATTATCCGATAGCTATAATCTCGGTCTGTTCAAATCGCGAGTGAATCGGTTTCTTCTAGGCAAGCGCGCTACATCCTAGACCGGATCGTCGCTTTACATCAGGTGAGCTGCGGTCAAGCGCAAGCCTATTGACTATATAAAAATATATATATATAATACAGACAATTATGGCTAATGTAACGTTGCACGTATGAGTAATACTTTCACTGTCATTGTGTCGTACGTGACAGGCGGACAGACATCAGCTGACGGAACCGGAGGTGACGTCACGGGATGCCACTAGGCATAGGAGGACAACAGCCTAGGACGGAGCAAGGACTCCGATGATAACTAATAAAAAAATAATAAAATATTGACCTAATTGTTATCAATAATTGTTTGCTGGTTTTTTTATTTTAAGAAGGCTGTCCAAATAAAATAAAGTCTAATTTAAGGTATTTATGAACACTTCGCATGGGCAATTAAATATAAACCTTCTTTAACATAAACAAAATGACTAACTAAAACAACAAAAAAATATAGCAGAAAGATCACCTACAGACCATTTAAGATCAACAGATAATCCAAATGCTCCAACCCACCACCAGGAAATTAAATTGTTCTTATACTTTGCAATATAGTAGAAAATGTAGAAAACTTTGACTAAGATTTGATTATACTATCATGCAAAAGCATACAATCTATTTCGCTTGACCGAGACAATAAAATTCTGTCTCAGAATGCACCGGACTTACATTGACTGCTGTCCAAACGTAGGTACAAGACACTAGCGGTTAAGGCTTAGTCTAGAAACATCATTATCACCATCATCATCAGTCAGAAGACGTCTACTGCTGAACAAGGCCTCCCCCTTAGAACGCTATTCCAAACGACAAGCTGCCAATTTCATACACTGGTTATTTGTGACTTTCACTATGTCGTCGATCTACATAGTGGAAGGCTTACATCCGCTGCGTCTTCCATTTCCTAGCCTTCCTGCCTAGAAACACAATATATGAAAATCAAGTCTCGTCTCTAGGCTTAAATCATTTAATATATTGTATTTCATGAATGTTTTTTTTAATCCCATCCATTCCGGGGGAATTAAGTTGGCCATCGTCCAAGGGCTGTTGAAATATGGGAACTATCAGACGCCATAACGTCCCGGTTGTGCCGATAAACTCTCTAACTTATACCATTTCCGAATAAAAATCAATTACTTAGATTATTTTTTTTTGGTAAACTATCAACCATCATCATCATCAACCATCTGATAGAATTAAAAAATAAACGCGTCGTGCAATTTCTTTTGTTAAGGTTTTTTTATCCTACACAGCTACGCATTTGACCACAAATTCGCACGACCACGGAAGTCAGCGATATTGCATCCCTAAATTTAGCATGCCTGCCTAGTCTGGAATACACAGGCTGCTACAAGGAAGGCTGCCGGAACACACCGTTAGGTGCTTGGCGACAGATTTTACAACTTGAACCCAAAAGTTGTAAAATCTGTCGCCAGCTGGGCGCGTGTTTATTTTCAATTCAATAGTTATTGTTTACTCGTAGTGTGCGTAGTATTGGAAATTGTGAAATTCTTTGCATTACAATGTGTTGATAAGGTTAATAAAATTAGGAATATAGGAATAATTTTCAAATTTCCTTAACAGCGATAAAACTGACCGGGCAGACACTGACCAGTTAAGAACTATCGCCTCATCAATCCCACCAAAGCCGACACACACGACGAATCAAAAGCAACCGCGCCGCGTCAAACCGGCACGGCTGAATTATAGATTAACAACCTATCATCGACAGGACCACACAACACATATCTCAAGAAAAACAAGCTAGTCTTAACATCTCAATCATCACCACAGAACAAGTTTACCCAAATAGTCCTGACGGGTACAAATCATTGCTAATTTGTCGAAAATCACGAGCGGCAACGCTGGACAAACAAAACGAACACGCCCCGAGGTTTCCAAAACCATTATAACAATAAAAAAGGAAAAGAAACCGATCACGATGAAAATAACGACAATCAAACTTGAATCTTATATCTCTTGTCATAAAAATCACGTGGAAAATGATAAAATAGCAAACACAAGAAACAGAGAACATTCGGTAGAATAATGAGAAGGTAAGACACGAGAGCGATTATTGGAGAGTTGCACAAATAGTGTCAGAAGGTGATGGAGGACCACCGACATTGTGTTTGATTTGCCGACGAATTAAAGAAACATTAAGGGAAACCTTTGTCTGGATATTAGAAAGATAAACACGGTTTGCTAATTGTTAAGGATATAAAAGTTTCTTTTACATCTCTCATATTCGGTAAGTAGGTCCTTATTACCCCCAAATTTGGCTTGTAGGTGACCAATTAGCGCTCTAGGGTAATAATGTAGCTAGAAAAGCCCTAAAAAAAAACTGCACTCTTTCAAAAAGTTCGCGTACATCTAACCATCATACTGGCAATAGACATCATGCATTCAGCCCAATGACAAAAGAGATCGCTTCGCTATTCAGCCTTGTCTTCGTATGAGTATAATAGTCATCAATTTTAAATATCGAACGGCGAAGCTCAATTTCGTTCTTGAAAAAAATAATCAAAAAAGATAAAAAATGGCGGTAATAGAAAACTTTTACTTTAAATATTGTTTGTTTTTGGATTTTTTTTTATAATTACGTGCTAATTAGGAAAAAAACATGAGTTCTGCAAATGATGAAGATATAAGCAGCACTCCCGATTCAATGAAAATGGAAGCTGAAGAGGCAATTAAAATGTTTTATTATTGTAATGCCGGTGTTTTTCTACTTACCTCACAATCGAGATGTAAAGCAGAGTAGTTAGTTAGCTCGGGTGTAAGCATCAATTGCACCCTCGACCTATAGGCTGGAGTAAATATCTCGGGCTGCAATTGATGCCTTACAGCCCTTGGCTACTAATCTACTATTAACGTCATATTGGGTAAAGAAGGCGCGTCATTTGGTTGAATAATTTATATTCTAGGTATTATATTTGTATATTTAGTTCTAACCCGAATACCTGTATTTCCCTCAGGTATTTCCTGATTCTAGGATGGCAAGATAAGACTAAAAGTGGACTATTTATAATCCCACTGTTAATATGTTGATTGTTAAGATGTGTACATTTTGAAAAACGATGATAATTACTATTGTTGAACCTTGCAGTATTGTCGACCAGTTAACAACGAACCAAAAATAATTGCGTATGATAAATTCACCTTGGTGATTGAACTTGTTGATTGCGCATAAGATAAATAAAAAATGCAAGATACTCGTAGTGCATCTGCATGAAAAAATATGAAAAATCCACAACCTGACAGTTCACATAATAAAAAACAACATTTCGTACAAGTCTGTGTAAGTTCTACAGTCTGTAAAATTCATACAACATAAAACCTATAGTATTCCAGCAGAATATTCACCCGGCTTACACGACGAGTGACTTTTACCAGATCTTGAATCAAATTTCTCTCCATTCACACAAGCGGCTCGTCTCAGCTTCTAAGGGCATTCTATGCGTTCGGTTAAAAAGTAAAAAGAGTCGTCCAAAACAGTTTGTTTCCCACACCGAGGCGCAGGCTGTATCGCACGTCACGCACTTGTCCGCTTCGACTCGTTTTTTCTTACGCGTTTTTGTGTGGAACGCGTAAAGGCAGTTATGCGCTTTTTGTCGAGATACCTGGACCCCCGGACAGATATTTTAACGCCACGGCACCGGTATGCTCGACATTCTAGTTTTTACTAAACATTACATCAATTCTATGTTTGTTGAAGTTGTAGTATTATTGACATTACGTTGACTTTATCTCATCCAATGACAGCAGCTTTGAATGAAGAATTTGATGAAAATTGAAATTGAGTGCGAGACGTGTCATCGTTGAAGACACGAACGACTCATTTCATACCTGATGCAGTTCACCGAATGTGAACGAAATTATAATTGGAACTTTCCAACAATCAAGTACGCATGAAAACCCGCCTTCTTAAACAATATGAATTGCTAACAAATAAAAGTTTAAAATTTTATTAAACTAAATGCTCTACTTGAGTGATTGTAGATAATTTATATGACACGTAAATAATTCAGCTAGTGGTATTAGATATACGAGTAGGTACGTACGTAAACATAGAGTAACATGTATATGGCTAAAATTTAGTAGTACATTGCTTAGGAAGTCCATGTATAAGTCCGTCCAAGATGGTAAATCTTAAATGAAGACATATTTTTTTCCTGTACTTACTTTAATATATTTGGTCTATTCGACATCAATCCAAAGATTATGAACATTCTGATTATTGCAATGGTATATAAGTGTAATGGTAAACTAGTGAGAAAGCTTTTCTCTTACAACAAAAACATTTTTGTAATAGGTAACGAAACACTTTGTTATTGGTAGTGTTTACCAAAATACTATACTTGGCCGGGATCATGCAGTAACAACTTATTATGTATTTCAAACCTTTATTTTATGTTTAAATTTTAGTTAATACAGCAATTATATTTTTATTTTATTATTATTTAATAATATTTTGCATTGCAATTAATATTGTCCTTTGTTTACAGTCGAGAAGTATGGTTTCGGCCTATTTTATAATTATTTTACTTTTACATAACCTAATAATGCTACAGTTTTTTTTCTTACAGACCTAAGGTCTGTAATAAGAGGTCCGTTGATTTATAATAGACTGTACACATACTCAAATATTTTTAGTTAAATTACGAACGAAACTTTTTGCAAGTAATGCACTAAATGCTCATAAAACATATTTTTACAATCACAGGAAGAAGTCTTTTATTATATACTCTCTTTTATATGAAAGAGATAATCTCTTATACAAAATTAAACAAGTGGTTTGAAGCGAGTTCGAAAAAACCCAACTGCTAAGTCGTTAATGTGTATTTTTTTATTATTTTGATTTACCCAGTGTTACTCTTACAACTAAGACGAATCTATTGACACCACTCACATGAAAATACGACAAGCCGTTTAGGATAACGTTTCTCTTTCTCTCTGTATCCGACTTCCTCGACACGTGTTTCGCCTTAGCACAAGGCATCCTCAGGAGATGTTGACTCTTTAAGCGCTCGCTCGAAAGTCGAGCGAGCGAGCGCTTGCACCATCTTATTATAAATGGATTTCCGCAAAGTAACGCCTGACTCCGTCACTTAAGCCGTTTAGGCTCTAGGGCGTGCCAAAGAAATATACATACATACATACACTCGAAAAAATTAACCCTCCTTCGTTCGCAGTCGGGTAAAAAAATATACATTTTCAAAGAGATAATTATTATCCGACAAAAATTTTAATATTCCATTTTGGATGTAATTGTCATTGAATGAATAGTGCGATGTGGTGTACATCATCCAGCGTTGTTTGTCAGGTCCTAGTGTGGGAGTGTCCGCAGCCTTCGAGAGCTTGTTTACTCTACGTCTCCACGGAGAGCCTTCTATAGTCCACACTACTGCCGACATTCCTGGGAATAATACACTTGGAAAAACGCTAGGTGACACTCTCCAGGTTGATAGTTTTGTATAGGATATAAGGTCAATAAAAAAAGAAAATTTTGAACCGATCAGTGAGCATGCAGCTTTTTGTAGCGATGATGGTCGAGTGGTTATGAAAAAAGAGCCTGAGCTACCGGTGAAAGAAAATATCGTAAGGAAACCGTAGCATGGTGGTAGGGCGTTTTATAACGGTCGCCTGAATAGCTAACACCCTCAAGTTGGAACAATCTGCAGCTAACCACCTAACGGTATGTTCCGGTAACCTTCCTTGCCAGTGTATTCCAGACTAAGCATGCTTCATCTAAGGCCATAGTGTCGCTGACTCGTGCAAGTCAAATGTCTAATTGTGCTGCATAAAAAAAATTACATTTAACATATTTTTTTCACGAGGTAGTTTTACTGAAGTTTCATACCAAATATAAAAAAAAACTAAGCCAGACTTCTACTATAAAATATAAAAAAATAATTGTAAATGTTGTAGTGTGCGTGAACATGTAAACAGGTTCAAAGCCACATTCGACACAAAATGTATCGCTCTCGCGTCGTCCTTCGACAACTCTATACAGACCTTTATCTTTTTATTTTTTTTCTCTAAAACAATGCGTCGGTAAACGATAATTAAGAGTGGAGGCTCCACCACCTTTTTCTGGACTTTTTTATGTTTGGTTTTCTCTGTTTCTTTTATTGAGTTTATTTTTTTGTTCTGAAGGCATCTAATCCAATCGGCCCTCGGGCCGCTAACTAATTGATTGCCTTTCTGTTTATTTTGTCTTATCTTTTGTGATAAAATGTGTGGAAACTGGACGACAGAGTGTTTTGACAAAATTGCTGATGATAAGTTTGGATCGGACCACAAGCCACAGGTAAATATCGTTTGAGGACAGATTATAACTTGGAATGTTAAGAGATAGGTAAGAAAATCTTACGATTAATAATAGAAATTATTGTATGTCATAACTATCAATTTATCTGACCACATTGTAAAAAAGTAATTTTAATTAAAATTTAAGTCTATTTTAATTGGAGTAGCTGAGTTATTTGGAGGAGAATTCTTACTGCCCA
This sequence comes from Ligdia adustata, assembly GCA_947049295.1. Lineage (NCBI taxonomy): Eukaryota > Metazoa > Arthropoda > Insecta > Lepidoptera > Geometridae > Ligdia > Ligdia adustata. The sequence goes on from OX346229.1 coordinate 12,631,486, forward strand.
ATTAAAGAAGTCACATAAATATAACGAGGCTTTTAAAATGCCTAATCCATAATCCATACTGGCGTATCTCTGTGGGCGTGGCGAAACCACAACCCTTTAATTCTACCTATCTACCTATTTGTATTTTACCTTTTTCAATCTTAAAACACTCTTCGTGTTCGGTATTTTTAATTTAGACTTTATTTCTTCAAGCTGTCTCGGTGTGCACCGCGTCCTTGGGAAGGTATTTTAAATGTTTCGATTAGATTTTGATGAAGTTTTGTTTTACAAGTATAGTCCAGTTATTTGAAGGCAGGTTGTGTAATGAATCTAGACTAATCACATACTTATTACTAAGGAAGAAAACGTAACGTAATAAATGAGAACAATTCGAAAAATAAATAAAATGAAAAGGAATTTTGTTTGATGTATCTGCAGTTTAAACGGTTAGTTTTCTTAAGTAGTGAAATATATATAGGCAGTCTTTGTATATAGCAGAGTATGAACTCTAAATAAAGTTTATCTAAAAAATAGCTTATAAATTCTCTACAAATCCTGTATTCAGCTCCCCACATTAATTAAGGCACACTATAAAACAACAATAGAAAAACCGTTGACACAAAAACTACTTAGAACCGTTTCAGTACTCCAAACATTAATCAACGCCAAATTAGTAAAAATAACCTAAATTCCCAATTTACTTATGCTAGCATTCCCCTTAAATCTAGAAACGTGTTTCCCAACTTGAAGAGTTAAAACAAAAGGCCAGGCTTAGTGTAGCAGTTATCAACGAGAGATAAGAAGTAACGGCATCCACTGTAGATTCTCACGCTGTGACGGCACCGCCCGAAACAATATCATATTGTATTTGAATAGGAGATAAAATGACACGACTTGAAGTCAATGCCTCCAATGCCCGTACTTAGACTTTAACGTAATGCCTAACAAATTGAGGAAATCAGGTACGCGTGAAAACCCGTTTTCCTAAACAATTTGAGTAAACTTTAAATTTTAGTAAAATTTCTCAGCAATAATTATATATAAATTACTCTTATGAGTTTGCTCGGAGCAACCACTTTCAGGAAGTATATAGCTGCGGATAGTTTAGAGACATTATTGATTTTCATAATCTATTTGCGGTAAACGCTCTCTATGTTATAGTTAAACTAGTCTGAAGTAATCAATACTCATTAATGGAATCGAAAAGTGATGAGTATTATTTTTTGCTCTAGTCTTAATACATTATATTCGTCATGTATCGATTTCACTAATAATTTAGTAAAAAATATAAAACTACACTCAATAGTTAATTTCCGTAATTATTACGAATACTCATAGAAAATCACGGTAAAAGAAATTCATGATTCCTACGTTTTTTTAATTTACTAATTATTATCATAGCTAAACCTTACAATATGTGAAGCAATTTCAGTTTATCAATCTCGTTAAAGCCTATTTTATAATTAAGGTTTATTATTTTTTTAGACTTACTTATGTATTGAAACCTATAATTTTATTATCTACGATAGTTCTACTGTCAAACCCAGCTATTAAATATAAACTAAAGTAACATATTTACCAACAGTGCTACAGCAATGGCAGGCATCAATGGCGGCAATGCCATAATGGCATGCGTCAATGGCGGTGCACAATAACACTGTCCGAGAGGCGTAATCTTCAGAAACGTGCATTCCTCACATAAGACTGTGGTGTGAAAAAAATAGTCGAGTGACAGTAGTCTTCTAGGGTCCCGTAGGAAATTATACACGTCTGAGTATATTCCATTCACACCGTAGGGTTAATTTTGTATCGTCTAAGGTTTGTGTTGAAATTATAATAGTTTTTTGAAAGAAATCCTTTTAAACTCAGTGAATATAATTATGTGAATGCAGCTTGTGGAATCATCGTTCTTGTGTAACGAACAACCATTACTAAATGTTACTAATAAGTAAATAAATAAATCACGATGTAAATATATAATATAAAATTATTTTTGTTCTTAGAACAGTATTTAAATAAGTTTTTTAAGTTGATTTTTTTAAGTAATTAATAATTCAAATGTAACAAGACTTGCCTGTAACGAATGTTATTCAAAGGCTAATAAATATTTCTTATTCTTTGTGTGCAAAAAAACATAATTATATAAAACACGAGCACTTCAGTCATTTGTATCACATTTTGTAAAAAGTACATCGAATAAAACTAGACATTTAACAAAAGACACGAAGCTTTCCAAAGATCTATAAAACTTTGATGTGAAATGAGCCTTCGCAAATATGTTTATGGTGTATTTAAGATGATTTTGCGTGTAGTAACGTGGGCTGATCCGATCGTTACTATTTCTTACGGTAGAACTATTTGCCATCCGACAACAATAGATTAGGTTAAGAGCTCGTAAAATGCTAAATAAAGTGAATATAGGTTGTAATGCCTATAAACACTGTTATTATGTTTTGTCATTTATTATGTCGTTGTCTATAAAACTAAAGATCGATATCTAATAATATGCAGGAGATCTTTTACAATGTTTTTCTACTTAATTTACATGACATTTTACTTTAACTTTTACACTTTCTATCAGTTGAATAACTTGAAGGTTGCCTGTCTCAAACTTTATTATTGTACTATATTTTTAATCGACATTTTATGTACATATATTATAATTACTACAGTTTCCGATCAGGTATTTTTATAGTAAATCTTTTGTTAAAAGAATTCAGTCGGCCTGGTTTGGTTTTGACGTTACGTCTAAAGAACTCTGATTTCTAAACCCGCGGTACCCAAACTGGCCGAGCTACAATAATGCTTACCTATGAATAATAAGATCAAATAAAATAAAAAAAGCTTTCGTGCGACTGAAGCACAATCGAACAAGCATGTAGACAAACTATTATGTTAACACAATGCAGCCCTCCGTCTCTGTCTGTCATTGGATATTTACAAAGGAAATCGTCTTTCATCTCTTTCTCACGAATTAGTTCGTTATGATTGTTGTTAAAGAGGCTGCGATTGTGATGGTACCTTCTGATGATGAGATAAATGATATTTGGACGACATCATCGTAGAGGCTCATTCTAAAGAGATATACGAACTAATACTTCAATAGCTGCTTCACAATTATATTCGAGTCAAGATTTCTTATTTTATTAGGATTAGGATATTAGGATTATTAAAACTAAAGTAAAATCAATTTTATTAAACTTTGTTTGAATAAAAAACTATAGCAATTCGTATAAAAATAATTATGTAAGTAGTACTCATAGGCTTTATTCCAGCTTCATACCAAATCAATTTATTATTCATTGCTATTCCATTAAATTATTTCTCAATAGTCATTGATTATTAATCTTCGGTATTCATCCCCTAAGGAACCCAGCTGGAGGTTTTGGCCTTCACCTTGCTCTAATAGTACCGTCTGGAATTCGCCCCGGTTATGGCTTTCGGCGCCGTTGACTACTACGTACTTCAGTATGTACATTGGCAAGTTTCCATCAAAACGATCCCATATGAAGTGTTCTAGTAAGCAATGTACGCTGAACAAAATGTTCAGATCACAAGAATAAGGTAATGTGTTAGGATAAATAACGGTAAGGAGTAAGGCAAAGTAGTATCCTTGGACCGCTTTTATAGGTGACCCCTTGAAGGGCGTTCTTTGTAATTTAGCAGTTATTTACTCTGCTGCGTAGTGGAGCAATCCAATTATTATTGTATAGGTGAGTTCGGTTGCCGAGACTCGACTATTAACTTCATAATTAGGGTAAAAGAAAAACATATTTTTTTTGATAAATTGAATAAATACGGCCTACCTTGTTACATCAATTGATTGATTGGAATAATTTTAGATAACTTTGATAATTTCAATAAATATGTCAGTAATTTACTTAGTATGATTACTTTATTTGGATTACTTTTTCAGACATAACAGCAACTAAAACTGTATAGGTAAGTCTTGATACACATAACAGGCAACAAGCATTTTATAGCAAAATAACAATAAAATGAAACACGGTGATTTGGGACAGAAAATAAGGACGTAAATATTCGTTGCTATTATTCTTTAACAAGGGAAGATAAAATAAAAGGCAACATAACGACATATGACAAGCAGACAGAGAGCGCGGTTCACGCACGACAAGGGACTGAACGAAGGTGCAACTACACTGCACTCGATATCCTACTTGGGCTTCTGTCACCAACCACTTGAGGTAGTGTGACTAGTATGCAAATTCGCAAACCAAATCCTAAGACTTATGGTTTACCGATAGATTTTAGATGAAATTAACAACACACAATTTGAGCTTCGTTTGCAATCTGTATAAATCTTCATGAGACATTTTAGATCAACAAAATTAAACTCAGAACAAAATCGGAAAGATTGCTTGGAAGAAATCGCTTTAGGCTTTAAGGCCGTCCAATGTAGTGCCAATGTTTTATAACACATATCAGTATCTAACGTTTCTACTTATTTGGTATACAATAAAGAAATATTTAATTTTGAACATAAAATATCGAAGTGATATCTTACAACAGATTCGTTTTTAATTTATGAGACAATAATCGTCCGTGATGCGGTGTGAACGATCCAACAACGTTTAGGGGTGGCTTTTCAAATGAATATTCTATTAAACAAATTAACATAATCGGCGACAACCTGCGAACGAGCCCGGGGCGTGGCGCTAGATACAGAGAAACTAATAAAAATGCAAACAGCTAAAAAAAAAACATACGTTAAAAAATGATGTTCAAAATGCGGTGTAGATAGATGGGTGTCGAACTACGAGTATTAAAACTGTAAAGGTCAGGTTCTTGGGTTTTTGTTTAATGCAATAACACAAAATATTTCGTATAAAAAATCCCAAGTCCTATACAAGATATATTTTAACATCTTGTATTGGTGTAAAAACTTAGTTGCTACTCGTCTCTGTATTACTCTTTGGGTTGGTAGATCAAGCAATGGTTTTTATAATCGAAAGTTAAATTTCCTATGTCAGTGTTTGATTCGACTAAACCTAAAACAACGGTAACACTTACCACAAAAATAGGTTTAAGCTATTTAAACTAATAATTTACTAAGAAGTGTCAAAAATGTAAACACCATTCAAATACTATTTTTTGTTATTAACTTTTATTCAAAAAACTATTTTTTGTTATTAATTTATATTAGAGATCAAACGTCAAAATAAGTTAAAGTAGGTAAAATACATTGTTTTAACAAGGTTATGAGTTGTAACTACGAATAATGCAATTATTATTTGATAATAATTGTTATTCGTAGGGTTGTTGTATTCAATAAATTTAATATCTAACTAAAGAATGTATGTATAAGTTTAAACAAGTGATAGAAGTGGATTTGTAGTAAGAAGTTGACCGAAACATTTGCTCATCACTAATCAAAGGAATGTCCAAATTATTTATCGACAATAGAATTAAAAATGTTACTCTGACATACGCCGTAAAAAACACATTACAATTATTTGTGTTGAGTAAAAATGAAGCTCCAAACTGAAGTCTAGCAATTTTATAGGTTTTTAAGTGCTCGTAAAATTTAGCAGTAGCTTCAAAAACTACTACTGGAGTTTATGATATTCTGGGGACGAATATTATAAATAGTAAATAAAAATTTATTTTTAATGGAAACTTGTTCTTGAGATGTTTAATTAACTCAACTCGGTAATTATGTACTTTTTGTATGTATTATTTCATACGAATTTGCACATTTTGTAGAAATTTTCCTCCATATTGGGTGGTCTCGAAATTACATTCATCTCATTGTCAGAGGCCACACACCTCTGATATCGTCGAGGATTCTGAACCCGTTACTTTGTTTCACTCACAAACATTGTTTTGTTTATTTTTCGATATTAACCTCTTAAATGTCTTCATTTACATTTTTGGTAAGCATTAAATTGATAAGTTTATAGCAGATTACAAGCGTGTAGTTTTGGAGCTTGGTATTTTGGGGTTTCTCTTGGTTTTGCATGTTTATGTTTAGCAGTTACTTGAGCTTATAAAAGTTTATGATTTTACTTTTACAGCTATTGTGCGATAACCGTTGCTCAGATAATGAGCCAGAATGTAGATAAGAATCATGGAAAAAGCATAACATTGCCGAAAAAGTTTTACGATAATTTTGTCCGTAAATGAGACTTTTTTGCCTTAATCATAACGTTACTAATGCCAATGTCATAAAGTCATGGTATATTTTTGTTACACTCTAAAATGTCAAATTAAAGTAATATTTTGGTGATCGAAATTTTTCATATGTTGCAATCATTAACACCTATTTAACATGGATGGAGCAAGCAATAGCAAAAGATACAACTTTTACCCCAGCGATGTAGACACAGATGACCGCGTGATGGCGTCCAATACTGCTATGAAAATACACGATATGCGAAAACAACTCGAGGTTCTTCTAAACAATGCCCAAAGTAAACAAAATAGATCACTTAAAAGAAAACTAGGCTCCCTAAACTATCAATATTGCAATAATCCAGTTAGTACCGGCGAGTATAAGACCGGTAGCCCACTCTTACATCCAGAGCCATTTATAATCGAGACACCAAAAACTAAACAGCTTAAGCTAAATATGAGCGAAAACAGTGACCGAATATTAGATTATTATTCGTTTGAAAATGATAATATGATACCGGCCAATGCTAAATTAACAGCGTATAAAAGATTTATCCAAAGTCTAACGCGTATCATTGAAGATACAAACCGACAGATGCTCGATTCCAACACTTCGAACTTAAATACGATTCAGAAAAGACCTGTACAAGAAAAAGGTACATTTGTGATACAAACGGAGTCGTGTGCAATGCCCAGTCAGGCATATGCCATGCCTCAATGTCAAGTTTCAACAATACCTCGGCATGCAGAAAAAAGTACTTACTGTCGACCGGTCACCTATAATCAGAAGCTTTTTAGCGGAAATACAGAAAAGAACGGAAAACTGCACTATCTCGTGAAAAAATTAGTGCTAGCCCGAGAAAAAGAAAAACAAGTTGAAGCCTGGAACAACTACATTAACGAGCTAAAGAACAAACACGGGTATTTTGACTTCCAATCTGAAAATATGTCGAAATTATATGAAAGGGACTACAAAACGCCTGATATAATGAACGATTGTTATCGTATTAGGCCCTCGTTGAAACAACTTAACCTCCGAGATCATCTGTTTAATGATTTGTACAGAACCTCAGGTGCCATGTGTGTAAAAAAGGGCACCAATAGACACATTTGGTGTGCATCTACTCCGAGTAAGCCTTATAAGTACACTAATAATAGTTTTTGCTGTACTATGTCGTCTCAAGTACGTCTCAACGGCACCACGGGAAAAAAATGCTGCCGTCACTGCTACTATAACCGATCAACCGAGAAATATTTCAGAGGCTCTTCAATTGTGGTAGAGAAACAATCACCGCAATATAAGAGCATGAAGTCCCGAGGGTCACCAGAAACAAGAGTTGACTTTGAAGAGCAGCCCGGAATTTGGGAATGCAGAGCGATACAGGCTGGTGAGAATTATTTTACGAAAAGTAAGCAATGTCAAATGTCAGAGCCAAAAACCACGTTCGAAAAGATATCTAGTTATGCCGAACAACTCAGACACAAGATCAAGAAATCTCGAAGTGACAATAAGCAAAACTCTTTGCAAAACATAGAACAAAAGTTAGATATGTTAATACAATCTTTTGACATGTTTTTAGAAGAATTGAAATCGAAGCAAATTTTAAAAGATGTCAAAAGTGCCGCTGTATCTTGCTCTTCGATGGACAGAAATGAGGTAGTATATACAGCTAAAACTGATACGTACAACAGCGTGCTACATAAAGGACATAACATAATATGCGAAGTAGCTCAAACCAAACCTCACAACGCTCTAGTATTCCATTCGTGTCCGATACGGCGTAAGGGCATAAACGACATTATAAACGAGGATGAAAATAAAAGCAAAAAAGTTAAGCATGATATTGAAAACATCCTGAGCAATACTAAAAAGAGTGCCGTCAAAATAATGATCGATACGAAAGAGCATTCTACTGAAGTGACACGTTCTTTTTACAAGACGCTTCAACAGCAAGAAGAGACGTTCGTAGAAGAAATCGATCCCGTTTCTGAAACTGTAAAGCCTAGCGATAATATTACGATAGCTGTCAATACTGATCCAATGGGCATCTTGGCATTGTTCAGGGTATCTGCAGAGACAGTGAAGCAGATCTTGTCATACGTTCCAAATCTGGAATATGTGACGTATCTGGCTCGGCGTCAGCTTGGTCAGACAAACCCTATTGCGCGCTATGTGTGCAACATTTGCGGCTCAATCTTTAGCCAGCCAACATTGCTTAGCAATCATATTGAAGGGCACAACATTACTGATTCGAAGTAAGTGTACTTGTCGCTCTACTCATCAAATTCCAGTTCAGTGCTTTCATAGTGTTTTATCTAGATTCGTCATTTTTTGTAGAAGCTATCTTAAGAGGATCACCGACCCTCCACTGTTTTCGTGTTTCTGATACAATTTTCGTTCCGGGTCTACCTCTTTTCGCCTCCTAAACTGTAACGTATTTTTTTGTTATTGGTGTCATTCGCTTCAATGTGATGTATTTTATGTCATCACACGTTTTATTATTTTGAAAAAATTAATTGAATTCTGCATAAGTAGTTAAATAGGCATCGTATTAGCGCAAAAATAGGACTGCCTAGGAAGCTTGTAACTTTAAAGTGATATGAAAGACACAAAAAAGAAACGGTAAAGCCTAGTTATGTGTGTAATAATGTGTTAGTTATGTGAAAAAAAAACACTGGAATCGGACAACAATAAATGGTAGAAAAGGGCTATATATCTTATTGTATGGACAAATTGGCGGTCGGTAGCTGTCTTAAGATGTATGTCTTCTAATATATGTATTTCTCTTTCTTTAGTAACTGCTGCGTGTGCCGGCATGTCCTGGACAGGATCCGGCAGCGTTCTGGAAGGTTCGCGTGTTCGCACTGCGGGCAGATGTTCACGCGGGCCTACTGTCGGGAACTCCACGAGCAGACTTGTCCCAAGGCACGCAAGAGGCGTGACACGAGGTCTAGTCTTATGCTGCTAAGCTAGTGCAGTTATAAAGGGTAAACCTCAGTAGTTAATACTTACTTTAAATAGACTTAATAGTTCGAATGCACGAAGCAGAACGTAGTTATAGAAATGTCACTACAGTGATAGTAAAACACTGCTTAATGTTATGTGTTAATGTCGTTATATTTTTTTATGGTTTTATGTGTCTTATCTTTGTTGTTATTATTGTAGTGTCTTGTGTGTCTTAATAAACGTCTTTTTTCTTTCTTTCTAAATGACTGAGAGCTGAGAGGAATCGGTTGTAACCTATTGGTGGGTTTTATTTAGAACTAAATGAGTCGGTCGTCTCCACAACAAAACGTCAGTGCAAGACGTGCGTTCGTTGTTGACACAACTGACTCATTTCATCCCTGATGAAGTTCACCAAATGTGAACGAAACTATAGTTGGATCATTCCAACAATTATTATTTAATTAGGTCAATTTGATTTCATCGTTGTTTATTCCCTAAACTGAAGTGATTATATATAACTGCTCTTACTTTTTGCTCTTATTTTGCAGGAAAAGAGAGTTTGACTTTACTGCGAAAAGAAGAGTTCACTAATTCTTAAAAGAGATGCTTATTGAAGCCGCGGCTTCGCTCTGTCTCGTATTTAAAATTGTTATGTATCAAACAATAATAAATCACATGTCTTAAAACTTTTTTGTGTATTTTTTGCCAGCACAGTGGTTCAACCGCCGGCGCGGGTGGACGAAAGTTTCCGTATATTTTGGGTGTATAATTGGTCCCGAGGTAGACTGTCAATGGGTCTTTGTGACCGCCGCATCGCATCCATCACGGCTGTTTGTCAGGGGCTTAGGATACCCCCATTATCGTGAAATGGGCAGAAAATTCTGTCGATACATCTCAATAGCTCCGAGCGACATTATGTGTAATTATGTCAAGTTTAAGCGATGCGTTAAACGAAATTAATATTTGAGAAGGCGGCTTCGCGGGACTATGTGCCATTGTAGAAAATTAGACCCGTGATTGGTACAAAGAGATATCTGGAGCATCTTATTTGGTAATGTATCCATTGCTCGGAGACGCTATTGTGCGTTTGTGAACTTAACGACATTTGTGTTTGTTTTATAATTGATCGGAGACAAGCTTGTGATTTCTTCTTGAGTCATTTATTTTGCCAATTGATGCTAACTCACAAACTTAACTTATCGATAATTCTAATTTTATTTTTACTTTTAAACGTGGTCCTTATGTAGAGTAACAGAAATATTAACAGCGTTCCGCAATTCATCTCCGCCGGATGGAAACAGTGAAGTCCTTGCGAGAAATAGTTCCGATTATATCCTTTGATACACTTTTTTTTGGCAAACGGCCACGCACCGATCCTTTCCCGTGTTGTCACACTGAAGGTGTAAATTCAATAATGAGCCTAAAGCACAATGGGTTTTGTAGGTTTTTGTGAACGCTGTGCGCGACCGGCCCACCGGGGAGTCTGAGACCCCGAATATTCTCCTACTAATTTATATACCGTTAAATATTTGGCACGGCGGCGTAAGATCATGTCCATTCTATTTGTTTAGGTGAAATTGTATATTGTCGGCGATGGACGTGGGAAGAAAACATTTGTAATGAAAAGATTTTTGGAACGTTTTTCAATTGATTTCTACAAATTGCGGTTTCTCTTTTGCTCGTTGTGTGTCCGAGTAATTATTGTATGAGTGCAGTGGGCACATAGTGGATAACAGTACCTACTCGTATCAATGTATTGTGTGTACGAAGCTTTAGATAACAATGGAACACGTGTTTAGATAATAATGTGTCTTATGTCAGTGAAATTTTTTCTTTTCATAAATGGCACCATACGATTTATGCAGTTTTCAAAAAACTTATAAAGACATTTAAGTCTGAATAGAAAACTAAACATATTTATTTTAGGTATATGCGTGGACCGTGTCTACCTTCGTACACGTTTTATAAGTAAATATATCTTATATATAAACATCAATTGCTGTTTGTCAAAGTCAAAACTCGCTAAAACTCGAGAACGACTGGGCCGATTTAGCTGATTTTGGTCTTGAAATGTTTGTCGTACTCCATGAAAGGTTTAAAAGGTTTTAGGTAAGATTTTCAAGATATATCACCACGTTATTCCGTTTTTATATTGCTTGCCCACACTTGTGAATATAAACAAGACATTCATTGTTAATAAACCACCAATATTACACATTAAAATTTGCAGGATCGCTAGTTTTGCAATTAATATAAAGGATAGAGACTAGAGACGCCATTTTTCGAACGCGAACACGGGGAAATTCTCAGTGATTATATTACATATTTGACAAGATCTCAGTATATTGATACTTACTTATAATATTACTAGTTGCGCCGCGTGGTTTTATCCGCGGTTAATCATCCCATAAGAACATTTCATTTTTAAGGATCAGAAGTAGCCAATGGGTTAATCCAGGTTAAGTATGAACTATATTCGAAGCTTCGAACTATATTTCATACAACTCCGTTCAGCCATTTGAGCGTGAAAGAGTAACAAATACACGTTCAAAACTTTATTATAGGAATAGGGAATCTTATAATAAACGCGAAAGTTTGTTTTAATTTTGAAGTAGGTAGGTATACAAAACACTAGGGTAAGTACTTACAATAAAGCGAACGATTTTTCAGATTAACTAAATATTATTTCACGTGTTTGATTTCATTAGTTAATTAAAGTTTCATTAGTTACATACTCGCGAATCGTTTTTATTTAATTTATTCTCCAATGATATCTTGCTACGTCTTAATGAAATAACAAAACATCTTTCGCGGAGAATCCACCTGCTTCTAAACCTTATCAGTAAAAAAAACCTGTGGTTGTTCTTTGTATTTTACATTTTACGAGAGAGCCAATATTTGTCATTCTAATCACGACATTAATCCACTGTGCAGCTTGCACCGTTCAAACTAACTAGTACTTAATCTATGGATTTATCATACTAACTATAATTTATTCTATGGTGTTATTGTAGTGACTACGTTGTTATCTGTGCGATGCGCGTGCGACGAAATCTTATCGAAATGTTTGTTAGACAGCAGCTGACGGCAGCAGATTCGATAAAAAAATATATATAGAGGGATATAAAGACGCGTCTAGATTGATTTAATCCATTTCCTCCAACTGAGAAGGACCAATATACTTCTAGAATAAAAGAAAAACAAGGCAAATAGTTGCCATTGTTCTTAAGAATTTTGTGATTTTATGATTAAGATTAATTAATGCCAGCCATAAGCTACAGTAAATAAATATTCAAAACATTAGGATCAAAAAGTTAAGCAGCTAGTTCTTTAATTGACAACATTTCGAATGTTTGACTCCATTTTCATTACGAAAATGGAACGACAAATAAAAAATAACGTACTCTTATTTATTTATTCAGAACGCAATAATAACTTTTTTTTAAACTATTGATAACATGAAAAAAGTTAAGCATTATGTTATTCTCGTCAAATGCTCGTAAAAAATGATGTCATTAATTATCTGTATTTTACGGTTCACGGAAGAACTTGAGAACTGGCACAATACACAGAGTGTGGTGGCCAATCAAGAAAGAATAAAAAAAAACTGTTCACGGATGACAGATGCAATTGTAATTTTACTGGTGGCATTTGACGGCCTTAACATAAATAAAAAAAAAACACATACATTTGTAAATAACTCAGAAGAAAGTGGATATAAAAATTTGGTATTTTTAATATAAATTATTATATTATCTCAAAATAGTTTTCGAAATTCTATCACTTTGCGAAAATGAAATATTGTCAGTGTCACAGCTGCCTATATGCAATCTGGTTACTATCAATTGGGTCATCTGCCTTTTTATTAATTTTATTAGATTCAATAATAATGAAACTCAATGCTTTATTCTTTACCACAATGACGGAAATAATATACACAACATAATTTTAAAAAACCAATTCGTTGTCACTTTTGATCTCATTTATCTGTCCCTTGAATTGCCTTGCTTGGGTTCATGAATAACTTACGAAATATTGTTTGTTTTGTGTTAGTTGTTGTCCCCTGATTTGCTTTCACGGCTCCACATTCACTTGTTTTTAGTAAATCATTGCAAATAAAATAGGTAAACAATAAAAGAAACTTTATTTTTTTGTAAAAATATCGGTACAAAAGTAGGTACTATATAAAATAGAAGGTATAAAAACATATAGCAAAAAAGAGATTGCAAAGCAATTTGATTAAGACGACATTGATAATTTGGTTCTTCGTAATGATTACAAATTAAGATTTAAACAAAACACGACTTCAAATACATGTAATAGGTATAATCGTCAAATTTAATTTAGATCAGGTGTGAACCGCGTTAACTCTGTATTAAAAACTTTGCAATATGCTTACGGAATTTTAACTCTGACTGCCTAATTAAAAAGAAGACCATTGCACGAATTTCGTTTTCAATTCGTCAATTTTCAAATTAATTACAACATTTTTAGTGTTTATCTGCTACATAAATAATTATCTGTTATTTTGTAGAAAAGTTACAGATATAGGATGATTGTTTTTCAAGATATAACCGAACAAACAAACGCAAGACAGATATTTTTGATGTAGATACGAGGAAGCCTATAAGGTCGAAATGACTTTGCCAGAAGCATTTAAAGATGTTCTCAGATAAAGTAAAGATTATGACGCTCGGTCGGCAAAGGGTTTTTGAATATATTAATTTTATTTTTTCAGCGTCGTTTAACAGGTTTTGTGTGACTGTGCGTTTTAAGTGGCTTAAGAATGTGTTCTTGTTTTTCTGACTTGTAGACTTTTGTCCGCGAGAACGTGCGGTGATGGAGCTCGTTGGGATGTCTTGTTGTTTATTGATCTCGATGTAGATTTGGGGATTGTGTTATTAGGCATTCAATGCGTATAACATTAGCATACATTTTGATTGTGATTTCATTTAGATACCTAGTTTTAAAAACACTCCCGCATATTAGGAGGATAACCGACCCTTCACTGTTTTCGTGTTTCTGATTAAATTTTCCTTCCGGGGCCTACCTCTTTTCACCCCCTAAATTGTAACGTCATTTTTGTTATTGGTGTCAATTGCTTCACGATAATGTTTTTAAGGTCTTATTATTTTGAAAAAAGTTATTGAATTCTGCACAATAAAGTCTAGGAATCGTATCAGCGCAAAAATATGACTGCTTAAGAAGCTTGTAACTTAAGAGTGAAAAAAGACAAAAATAAAACCAATAAAAGGTAGAAAAGTTCGCTCTATAGCTGTCTTAACAAACTACGGTATCAGGTTGTAGATTTTCGTAAAGATAAAATTTAATACTATGTCAAATCAAATAAATTTAAACCATTAATTAATTAATAGTTTAAATTTAATTAATTAATGATAAATTAATTATTAAATTAATTAATTAATCTTAATTAATTAATCATCTTAATTAATCAATCTTTGCAATAACCATAATAAATAATAATGACAACTTAGTCATAAAATATATACATTTAGTTTACTAGTTAAATTAAAAAGTTTATTTTGTTAATTACTTACTCGTATGTCTAGAATATGACTACATTTTAATAGAAATCCACCAGTTGGCTAAAGTTACACGTAAGCTACTTGTAACTTCAGCCAACTGAGAGAGACATTTTGAGATGCAATATTTTTAGGTATTACAGATACCTAAAAACATCTTGAAAATTTTACTAAAAGCAAGCTCAATATCGTGAACCTGAAGGAGATTGAGCAGTCAACGTGATAAATTAGCATAAGTTTAGTGAAAATTCACTGATGATAGTATCTGAGAACACCTGTTTATCGGAGATGATACATTATCATCAGCCAGAAAACGTTCACTGCTGAACATGGGCCTTTTAGAACGCCATTCCGAACGACAAGCTGCCAATTGCACCCACTGGTTACTTGTGACTTTCACTATGTCGTCGGTCCACCTAGTGGAAGGGCTACCTACGCTGCATCTTCCAGTTCGTGGTCGCTTCTTAAGAACTTAAATAGCTTCTACGGAGAAGTTAAATAGCTTTCAAAAATAAATAAAGCCCTAATCGGCCAGCGTATTGATCCATGGCTTGCACCCCCTTCTAGTGGAGACCCGTGTTTAGCAGTAGAACTATATAATATTATGCAGTGTTCCTCGAGGAAACGATCAAAGCATCCTAGTATGTCGTCATCTCACCAAGCTCTCTGTAGGATATAAGGCAATTGTCCCGGCTTCCTGCTTACAAGTGGCGACAGGTACGAGCGTCTACACTGTAGGTAGAATATGTACTGGTGTGTGCTGTAGGATGAATCAGAGCTGAGGATGCGATCGGGTTATAGCCGCGTTAGACTTGCCTGGATAAGAACCGCCTCGGAAATGTGTATGAGAGAAATATAGACATGATATTGGTTCTCTCCCTCCATCCAAAAGTTTTCAGGAAGAAATTGCTTTAGGCGATAAGGCCTCCCAACGTTTACTATTATTGTACGGTCTTTTATCTTTGTTTGGTGTGCAATAGAGCTATATTCTTCATTCATTCATTCTTGCGCTTGTATGCGTTTTTGCCTTGATTTTTGCTTGCTTGATTTAGATAAATGAGATTTATTTACTCCTAATTAGCTATAAATGTCTCAATAGCCTGCATTAATCAGGACAAGGTTGACTCTATCCTATTTGTAGTAGTGCTGGAACTGTAAATGTCATCTATGCTCTGTTGATTTTTCTTATATAAAAAAATACTTAGAACAGGTACTGGTTGATCAAGAAATTGTAAAAACAAATTGCATACTCGTACTGCGCTCGTAGTAATGTCAAGTTTCAAAGTGAATCGATGGCTTTTAGGTAATCGTGAATAGTGTGTAATAGACTCCCGTTTTTACCCTTTTCGTATGGGGGTTCCATACGTAAAGAGTAAAAACGGGACCCTATTACTATGAATTCAATGTACGTCCGTCCGTCCGTTCAATCGTCCGTCCGTCTGTCATCAGGCTGTGTCTCATGAACGGTGATAGCTAGAGAACTGAAATTTTCACAGATGATATATTTGTGTTGCCGCTATAAGAATAAAATCAGAATCAAATAATTCTTGCACCAAATGTCTTTATTTTTGTTCCATTCTCTTATAATACTTATAATTTTTTTTTGTAGTATATTCACTTAAAAAAAAAATTCCCGTGGATAATACAAAATAAACATACATTTATTTATAAAATCAAATTGAATTAAAAAAATATTTGTAAAATGGTTTAGCCTTATCCACATTACATTCAAGTGAAGTATTCACTCCGGTAGTGTTTCCTTGGTTTAACGGAAACCCATGGTAATGTCCATGGTTGTCGGGGCGGTGCGGTGGCGGCGTGCGCAGGTATATAGGGCTCCGCGCACGTCCGCACGCGTGACTCCACTACTGATGAGGGGCTACGTCATCGGGACTGAGGACTTAACGAGACAGCGGAGTAGGAGCGTTTGGCGGAAGGAAGGTAAAGGTCAGTAGGAATCATAAACTAAAGCAGACAGTTTTTACAAGGCTTAGACAAAAGTCTTCGCACCGCTTCCTTTGCAGCACTCTGACTCGACACTATCCACTAGCAACTTCTTAAGGGTCTGATGACCGAGATGGTGTGTTCCGACAGTCTTTCTTGAGAGCCAGTGTATTTCTGACTTGGCATGCTCCATCTAGGGCTACAGTACCGCTGATTTCCGTGGTCGTGCGAAATAGAGGTAAAATGCTTAGCTGTGTAGGATAAAAAAACCTTAAGTGACTAGTTTTGTTTTAGGACTTTTGAAAATCCGAAAGAAGAAATAGACGTTCCAATTACATTGGGCTGCGCGTCATTGATTTGTTTTTGTACGAGAAAGCAAAAAAATTGAAGACAGACTTGTTATTTATTTGCTGTTTTCAAAAGTCTTAGGACAAAAGTTGTTGCTTATGGTCATCAGAAGCCACCCTTAAAATGATGCGAGTTGATTTCCAGCCAGCATTATCAGCAGTATACTTTGGCCCAAGTCTTGTTTAGAGCATATGCACATATTCTGCTAAATATCTTTTTATTATTATTTTTTAATTGTATTATATGTTTATGAGCAGGAATGTATTCAAAAGTAATTATTTACACCATTTGCTGCTAAACTAACATCCGTGATAGGGATCCCTTATAGCAAGGTCTCTGTGGACGTTAGATTTAGGAAGGATTGACGTCAGTCCAATCTGCTAACCATTACTTAACTTGGTCTCCTAAATTAAAGTCATTTCACTATTAGAAAGTATCTTATTAGAGTCATAGAAATGCAGAAAGATGCCAGACGATTTTTTATAATAAAAAAAAAACAATGGTTGTACAATGGTTGTTTGTCTGTCAGATATGATTTTAAATTACGATTTTATACAGAACATTGTAATTGTCACATGAGGAGTTCTCTTACATCCACTACAAGTAGAGATATATATTTACGTTACTTATTTCGTGAGACATATTCTTTTTAATATAGTAGAAGTGACCTGTGAAAGGAATTAGCATTTATTTTGATGATTACTATAGAACCCTAAATAGGGTTAGATTACAATGTCATCACTATCCTTTTTAACTTAATTTGTAACACTTTAGTGCTAAAAGTTAAAATTGCACAAATTTAATAATCTGTGCAAATTTCTAGTACTACGTAATAGTAAAAAAGTAAAACTTTAAAAAGACTGATCGTTGAGACATCAATATAAATATAAATCGACAAGAAAAGACAAGAAATGTTTATTATACTATATTTTTCCATTATTTTGACTTACACACCAAACTGCTGTACGAAATTATGATAAAATTAAAACATAACAGGCGACACGATAACTATTTAATGACTCTATCAAATCAATCACAGACGTATATTGAAGACCATATCAATAGTAAAAAAAAAATACCGATTCAGGTGTCGCCAAAAAACCGTCAACATACAGAAAACAGAACTTGGACCTCCTTCTATTTTGGAGCGGGTTTAAAATATGATCCGGATCAATAAGAAATCTCCTCCGTTATGGAAAGGAATTCCAAACTGAAATGAACATGATTACTAGAAGAAGTGAGTTTCAATAGACATGGTCAGATCAGATAGTGATCTGGGGGTGTGAGAGTGGCGCCTCCACATAGGTGGCTGCTGGTGAGTGGAGTGTGAGGGGAGGGGGAGAAGGAGGGGGGGATGCACAGTGCACTCGTCGTTTTGCCCCGCGGCGGGCTGTGGCCTGTGGCGGGCTGTGGCCTGTGGCGCGGTGCTAAGCGACAACCGATGTATTGTGTTCCGAGAACATCGTCTCGCGTCGATGTGAGAACATTCTTACACTTGGAGGTGAACTGAAGATGGTGTTTAATGTCATTTCTTAAGAGTGACTTAACACAAAACGTTCTCAATTCGTTAGAATTTTTTTGTATGTTCCACTATGTTCAGAATATCTAGTCTTATATGAAGCATTTTGGTTGAAAGGGGATAACACTAAAGCAAACTTATGTTATACATTTTATTAAAATCGATTCAAAAGTTTGGTTTTCAAGTGATTATTTGTAACGGCGTTTGCGAACTGAAGTCTGTCGGGATCGGGGAATACTTTAAACTTACTAATTTTTATGACATATATGTCTATTGTTTTTAGGTAAGTATATCGCTCATTGATTCAGGTTTTTATAGTCCCTAGACCAAGTAGGATAATCTAAGGTGATCTTAGGTGTGGAATGCAATTTGCATCAATTTGAATACATAAAGTTATGATCATAGTTACTGCAATCAGTAATTGAACATGAACTTCACAGGGCACAGTAAGTAAAAATAAATCTGCTAAGCATCCCAGAACCTATTTGCAAAAAAAATAATTATCCGAATGCAAATATACATACTGTATACTGATTGAAATGAATTTGATTGTTGTGTAATATAGCTGTATTACAAAAATAAAACAGTAGATCTACTCTAAATGAAATTCATTCTAATGTAAAATGCCGCATCCAAATCAAGTGTGTCCATATCTTCGCAGATTGCACCAAGACCGCTCGGAATGCGCCATCCTCGGACCAAACAAAATTAAATAAAAACCAGATATATAACGATCCCTTATCAGATCGACGCAGATAATGGATTGACCCATTTAGCGTGTGAATCATTTAATGATCCACAAACTTAGCTGGACACCTCCCAAACTGACCACACCACTATAATACCCAATAAGTTTCACAGAATTAACGGCAAAAGTTAAGTTGGCAGTGGAATTTTCAGTTCCACCTTCGATTTTCTGTTTGTTTTGGTAATAACACCCTAAAGTGATCCATAATAATAATAAATTCTGTCATTCTGGCGACACTTTGGTGTTTTGTTATTTTTTTATGATAATTTACGTCAAATTTACGGATTCCATTAAATTTATTTGGATGTATTCTTCGTAAAGGTAAAGAAGTACAGACATTTTATTTCGGCGTTAATTTTTTATAAAAGAATGGCTAGCACAATAAATAACTAATTATTAGAAGTTTCTAATATAACACGTTAATAATTTACTGTTATAAGGTCCCTTCAGACTTGTCCTAGAAAATAGCCGTGTACGAGTAATGAGAATCAACAAATTTATGCTAAAAGCAGTTAACTTTGTTGCGTGACATTTCAGATAGGGCAGCAACAGCCTGCTAGCCGATTATATTTTTGACAGCCGACATCAAAAGGCACCTTAGCAATCATATACATAACTTTAGAATCAAAAACATAAAGCATTCGTTTCTAATCGTGAATAAGAATACGAAGGAGTCGTTTGCGTTACAAACTTCAAAACTTATAAAGCCGTTGCTTCAAAATAAAACATCCAGACTAAAAACATTTTTTTCTACCAGTCCTCCATAACCAAAACGAGATGTTAAACAAGTACCTATATGTTCAATCATATTATTATATATATTATAATCAGTAAAAAGCCTATCGAAGACACTGTTAACCTAACTAACGAGTTTATTTACTCGTATCACAACGACCATAACTTATTCCAAAACAGAAACAGTAGTCGCAGTTTTATATCCAGCCTTGCCTTGAAATTTGGGCTTGGCATTAGCGTGCCTAGAAGCTAGGCTATAGGTGATTACCTGCTCCCAGCACTACGTCAGCTAGTCTAGCGACCTTCGCGTTTTGCCCTCTGGCGGCTAATTTGACTGAACCTTATTATTTTAGCCAGACATTTATATCGCGAACACAAAATGAAGTATATCGTCGTTGTCTGTCGACACGTTAAGATACTAGAATTAATTTTGATGAGATTAAAAGTCTAGAGGGCAAAGAAGACTATGAAATTACTAGCCTTGATCATAATTTTATATGATAGGTTAAAATTAATACTCAAATAAATATTGTGGTCCAAGAATATAACATAAGTGATAATACTCGAGTATAGTTTTAGACATTGCTCTAAAGCAGAAATAACATATATTATAATTGTGATATTCTACTAATAAACTCCTATTTTACTTTAAGTACTTCGATACTGATAAAGTCTAATTAGAATAACATAAATATAAAAACCAAAACAAAAAACTACAGTAAAAAACCGTTCATCGACAAAACGCATACTTGATAACACGCAACTTTCTGCTATACTGTGTAATTCAAGAAATGTCATAAATAATGATCGCATATATGGCTGAAACTTTAAAACCATTAAATTTGAAAATAAGTTCTAAACAATTAGCTGCTTCTCATAAAGCTATGTTTATTTTTTTGTGTTGGAACTAAATGATAGAAATGTTAAATGCATTAAAGACACAAAACACAAGAGTTCAGGCGCTTTGCTAATTAACGAATTGTTATGACTACATTAAATAAATATGACAAAAAATAACTTATACAAGTAATTAGTACCCACATAGCGACTTCAAAAAAATACCGACTGTTAAATATTTAATCCTGTGTATGATTCTTAGTTTTGTTTTTTTTTTTTTTAATTTTGATTTACCCAGTTTCACTCTTACGACTAAGATGAATCTATTGACACCATTTATATAAAATACGAGCTAAACAAATATACATACATACATACACTTGAAAAACATAACCCTTCTTCTTTCGCAGTCTTGTAAACAGTATGTCTAGATTACAAGTCCTTGCGAAGGCCAAAACACTAAAAAGTCAAACCAAATAAAAATGTTATATCAGACTGCCATAAAAACGCTCATCAAAGTTCAACAACAAACACTGAATTGTTCGATTCTAATTTGATCGTAGCTAGGGTATTAAGTGGCTCAGTGCCATCCCCAAAGGTCAGCCCTCCAGCCCTCCCGGGTCAGTCCTGCAGACCGTGACGCAGGTGATGCTTGCTGCAATCACTGCTCCGGAGCAATCGACTGTGAAATGCACCTGGAAGGTCCTTGAACTTGCATACAGCTCAGTGAAGCTGTAAGAGCTTTCCTCAACTGTATTTGTCTTCACTTCACCATACTTCACCATAAATCTCCATAATTTTAAGTATTTTATCTCCACAGACGCTTTAGTCCGTGCCTTTTATGAGATTATATAATATTATGTGAATTAAATTACATTTCTTAATTTAATTATATTTTCTTAAATACTATAAAAAATCATGTGTCTATCTTATTATCAAGATTAATTAGTCAAGTACAAGTGATACACAGAAAAAAACAGCAGTTTATTAAATAAATTACTTATACTTGCTCGAGGCTGCATTCCTAATAATCATCGACGAGACAATTTGTTTTGGTTTCTTATATTATTATAATACTATCCTATATCGATGCTATCAATCAAACGAAAAAGTTCTGGGATTTTTTTCTTAGCCACAAATTATAAGTAAATCTGTACCGTAACCAGAGCCGTCACGAAACCACGTGTTCCAAATCCAAAACTCACCCTGAACTCGTTTTTACCAAACCATGCAAAATGCAAGAACTTACCTGAAAATAACGAAAAAACACTATTAGACATCAATTGAATACAAGTATAGAAAAGATCGACCACCTACCACCAGATGGTGGATCTATTAAATTGGTTTTTGATATAAAAGGTGCAAAATCGATTGAAAGGGAAACAGCAACTGTATCATTAGATTACATACTAAAATTTGCTAACACAGGAATTTAAAATTGTGCCATTTTAAACCTTATTCCAAGAGCTTTAAGAGATAACGTAGATTTGGTAGATACTAGAGGTGGCAACAGATGGTTAACGGTAGTAATGGTAATGCAAGATGTCAAATTTTAAGAGGAAATACGTGTCGGTGTAAAAATAATTCAGGTGTCACTTTTAGTGCTAGACGCTGCAATCATCGCAGAGGTACCGGTTTAGAGACAGACAGAATTTGCGCCGCTGGTTCTGAATATTACGTTTTTGTACTAAATATTTTGAAACAGATTAATTGACCTGATTTTTTGCAATCAAACAAGGTAAAAGTATGTAGGATCTTCAGCGTTTAATAACCGCTATGATATGCCAAACTTAAGGAAACCTATTTTTATGCGAAACTTTAGTAAAAAATAAATGGTAAAAAGCATCAGATTTTCTTAAATGCACAAAACTTATAACCATAAGGTATTTGACCATTGAGCTATCATATAACATGAATAAATCTTATCTCTAATAATGAAAATCACTTAGCAAACGTACCCTCCTTATCCCCGAGTAAATACGGATAGAGTTCGTAATGGGAATATTATCAAAACATCCAGAAGCGTGCTCTGAACACCTTGCCGCTATCGTTTGTTCTATCATCGACCATAAGGGGGCTTTTGACTAAAAATACTCGATGTACCTACACCCTCTTCCTGCCAAATATGTGCTCTTTACTTACCATATTTTATACAGATCTTACGGTTCGGTAAAGCCGTATTAAAAGAGGCTAAGAGCGAAATTTGATTGAGTAAATTAAGTATGGTTGTCGTTTAAAGGCAGGTGTGCCACAGGGGCTGTTTCTGGGACCGCGCCTTAGAATAGATTCACAATCTTTAGACACGTGGCGTGGGGTGTGCCCGCAGAAAAACTCGCAGCTTTCGTCTCTCGACTTCCGTATGGCACAAATAAACAGATTTAGACATGTATGATGTTTTTCCGGTGTTGCTATGCTCTCGAGTGGTTTGCCAAATTTGTGCGAGGGTCATTTAAAAGCTGGCTAATGGAGTCGAGTCGAGTGTTTAGAATAAACAGCTATTGTGGCTTCTGTTTTGTCGAAAGAATTTTTATTTAAAGCCCTTTTTTACTTTCAAATATACCTCTATTTTTTTTGCAAAATTAATTGTGATGAGTGAAGACGATATTGAGTTCTAAGATCTACTATCCTTTTTTAAAATTTGAAATAAAATTGACCACGAGTATGTCTGGTAATAGCAGAGTTGCAAGAAGAAGTAAACTAAGTTAACTAATTCGAATCAAGTTTTAAAACTCTTTATTTCCTTTGATCATTGTACCTAGTACAAAGCAACCAATTAAAATATTATCTTAAAATAAACCTTTATTAGTACAGGCAAGAGTAGTACATTTACACTACGTACGTAGTATAGTTTGTACATTGTTTATAACCATGTTACTAGCAAATAAAGTTAATCAGAATTTGAATTTGAGTTTACAAATAATCTAGATCTTATCATATCGCGAGTAAAAAGATTTTTTGAAGCAAACGTGTAAGTCTATGTAAGTACTCATACTACAACAAAGTTATAGTATTTCTTGTTCCCCTTTTTAAAATTCCCAAAATTAATTATGAACGATTAGCTCATGAAAAGCAATTTGTCTCAAATAAGGTCAAGCTTGTCCTCAATCCGTAATCAGTCCTAAAATCACCCCTAACTAAATAAACAAGCACGTTTCATCACGCGAGCGACAAAAACGCACTATGTGTGATTGTAAGTAGCATTAGATGCTAAAGATAAAATTCGTAAGCGTTTTAATGCCGCAATCCGTCGCGTGCAGCAATTTTTATGTGAAATCGATGGAATTACTACAAAGGGGTTAAAAAGGGGCGAAGGAGGGGCAGGAAGGGGCGAAATGGGGGTGCTGTCAAAACTTGCGATCAATGATGTACTTGTAGGGCGAGCTTAAAGCGTAGCTTTCAGTGGATTTATGGTGGGCCAACTACTCAAATTTTTGATAGCGGAATGTTATAGTCAGCTTGCACAGTATTGGTATTTATGCTACTGTACTCCTTTGCACATTTATTTCACAGCTTGTCAATGAATAGAGACAATATTTGTAATGTGTTACCCAGTTAGAAATGTTTAATTTAGCCATTCCTTCTTAAGATCAAACAATATATTATGTAGTAATTACAATCATTTAGACGAGCATTATAATATGTTACTACGAGACAGTGGAATTCAAGTGTGTTCTACTTTATTGAAAATATACCAGTAAACATTTACAAAGTGATAAGCTTAAGGCGATATTGATGAGCGATACATGGTAAACTAATGACAAAAATCGCCAAAGTGCGAGTCAGACTCGCGCATTCAGGGTTTCGTACCATTATGTATTACATCCAGTTGTAACTATTAGTTTAGTTTCTACCTGTTATCAGCATTAATATTGAGCTATAATCACGTTAGTTGTTAACTAGTCCCTAATTTTTACAACAATGTATTATAAGGCATGTATGTACTGTAGGTATGATTGTCATATTTTTATACAATTGTAACTATAAATTTATTGCATGTCTGTGAATTAATTATTGTTAATAATTTCAACTTTATTATTATATCTACCTTACGTAAATTTTGGATGCAAATAAATTAATTGTTGATTATTAACTTAATGCATGTTAGTCTGTAAATTAATTATTGTTAACGATTTCAATTCTGTTATACACTTATGTTAGAGCCTTATGCTAAAATGAGAGACTAGGTGGACTGTAACTGAATGATTATAATGCGCTGATAATACAAGAAAAGTTGACGTCTATTTTAGGTTCGAAGTGCGAAATCGATAGAAGTGCGAATGCTTCTTTGTCTTCGCCGCGTTCAGCCTTATATATGGCAGCCGCGGAGGATCGCGGGCCGCGGGCGGGTAAGGCGCCTCCCTGCACCTTATGTTGTCTCCGACACTTATCTTAAGCAAAATTTGGAAGCAAAATTAAAAAAAATACAATACAAGTTGTTCATACAACAATCGTGGTTTTTACTTAAATATTTATACTTTACTAGTTTTAGTAATTCTTCTTATGGCGGCAACAGAAATACGTCATCTGTGAGAATGTCTTAGTAGCTATCGCAGCTTCTGAGATACAGTCTGATGACGAACAGACAAACACACGGATAAACGGACGAACAGCAAAGTCTTAGTAATAGAGTCTCGTCTTTACCTTTTAATTACAACACCCTAAAAACGTGAAGGCTTAAGTAAAGTAAGTCAACGCAACCAATTCTCTCTGTGTTCACTAAACGTCGGATAGGCTTGCACGGCGTTTGACAAATGTCGGCCCGTGCACGCCAACTATCCGAGACCTAGTTACTGCTCCAGCCCCGAATTACAGGACATTACCCTACCCCCGGGGGGTACAGGTAACTATAGCAGTTATTATGTTACGTACTTTAGGGGACCTATATGTTGATACATAAATTGTAAGCAGTTTTACAGGGAAATTAATATTTCGAGTGACAATTTATTTGCATTATAATTTCAAAGAAGTTTAGGGAAGAAAGGTTTTTGAGTGGCGACCACGATCCAGAAGACGCAGCGTAGATATGCCTTTCACTAGGTGGACCGACGATATGGTAAAAGTCACAAGCAACCAGTGGACGCGAATGGCAGCTTGTAGTTCGGAATGGCGATCTGAGAGGGAGACCTATGTTCAGCAGTAGACGTCTTCTGGCTGATGATGATGATGAACTGTTTACGTGGCTATGAATACTGATAACGAAAAGTTATTATCCCGCGTTTTATAAATTAGTCTTAAAACGGTTCACAATTTTAAATAAATGAGAAAAATATCTTTACATACGACCTACTTATTAAATCGTGGTGTCAAGGTAAAATTATAGCTTTTTCTTTGCTTAAAATGTTTACTATTTTCTATTATTTAATCATCAAAAAAGATGTATTACCCATATATTAATCATATATATATTTTTAATTTTGGACGTAAAGAATTCAATAATGAGAAAAGAGTGCAACAAAATAAATTAATTGTGGTTTAAAATTTAATATAACGCGGCACTTATCATTAACGGCTTTTAATTACTATCAACAAAATCTAAATTGAACATTATACCCCAATACTGTAATCGAAGAATTAACTTAATTCAAACTTAAATTACATTGAATTAGAGTCTTTATTTAAAATCTCCTGACATGGAAACCGCCCCTTAAAATAACTATAGTCACGAAAAAATATTATTACATCTTATTTCTCAGTACATAAAGTTTAAATTAAAACCAAATAAATAAGTAAATAAAAATGTAAAACTTGTAAAGTCGTTACCAAGGGGTGCAGTAAGTTTTTCAAAACAGCTAGCGCTCTCCAGATGGCGTAGAGGGCATCGACTCCTTAAATATGTGTTTTTTCTTTATTTTTTCAAAATCGCGACCCCTTAAATGCGGTTTTTAAATTAAGAGCAACAGCTTATAATGTAGTTTAAGTAGACTCCATTGTGGTGAACGATTTTATTGCAAAACTGCGCTTGAGTTTTTGTTTCATGTTTTTTAGTTTTGGTAATAAGCCTGTATTATAATAAAGAGGTGAAACGTAGCGGCGGTTTAATGCAAAATACTTAATTTTTTTAGCCGAATACGATTTTAGTAACACATATACAGAGAGAGATTTTAAAATTTGCAAAAAATAGTTCTCTCGGGTAAAGAAAGTAGTAATATGTATATCTATAAGTTTTTAGCAAAATCTTTAAATGGCTAAATAAAGCGTAGATCGAAACGTTTACATCTGCAATACTTATCCTCCTTATTATTTTTTTAAATCTATCAAATAGGAACAATTGTCCTGCAAATACAGGTCTGGCTAGGCGACACTTGACTAAAGAAACAAACATCTGTCTGCTAACCTACTTATTACTCCTAGCCTCAGACTGGTCGTGTATCTATAAAAACAAGAAAAAAAAGTTCAGTACAGTAGTACTGGCCGCAAAAAAAACAAGCGAACTCATAATCAACGGTTACCGAACGCAAAGTTCAAAATTCAAAAATAGAATCGTTGCCGGCGCGTGCGCAGTAATTGTACGTTACGGTTGGTACGCCTGATCCGGGATCACCTGCGTCTGCGCAGATCGTTACCTTCACGCGAAATATCTTCTTTTTAGAATTTACAAATTGTGTTCAATTATGTTTTGGAATAATAAGTAAATACTTTCGTATGTATTACATGAGGAGCTATAGAAGCAACACCAGCACTGAGTAATCCATACAAACGTTTTCGTCTATTTTTCCTAGTTTTTGGCATACGTTCATTGAGGCTGCTCCCGCCTTGTGAGACGAAATTAAGGAATAGTGTATATTGTTTTCTCTTCGTAGTAAAAGTTGTGACTCTTATACATCAATTATGACAACCTAGTTAAACGGGATACGAACATCCATCCACCTTCGAATATTACAAAATTGACAAAAATTTAACAAATTTATCACAAAAATATAAAAACACAACAGACTACGAAAAAATAAGTTCCGGTTACAATACCTGGAAAGTCTAGAGCCGCAGTAACCAATGAATTTTGAATGCATCAATACAAACAACTTTGACCATAAACCACTTCTGGCAATATTATAGGTACAATATAACTATTGTTTATACTGCGATAACAAATTAATCAAAATCAGTAGATGTGTTATATATACCTAAGATATATCCAAAAATGCTGTTCGTCCTCTTCATGTTACGCTTAGATACCTACAACTGTAATTATCGACATATCAAGATGCAAGTCAAAACAGGTATGATATCAAAGAAATTGTGGAATGATGGAATTATTGATCGTTATTGTGGATAAACATAAAAAAAAACACCAAATTTTTACATCTAGTGCAAATGGAAGGAACTTTATCGCTGAAAGCTATCTTTTCAAGAGAGTTTCAGATATAATTTACAATATAAAAGCCAAATTTGCAGTAGTTCACATCAACGTGTATTATTCTAATATCACAAGTTTGAATCCCGACGAGCAGGTAAGCTCTGGCAACGTTAGTTAGTTCGTTGGAAAACGAACATGTTTAAAAACAATATAATAACAATATATAGGTTATATATGATAAAAATTACTGTCAAAACAATAACAACAAATCGTTCATTTGTTGTTGTGTTTACAATTTTTGAAGATTTTGACTCTCATATTTTTTTATAGTCGATAGGCTTGAGCTTGACCGCAACTCACCTGATGTAAAGTGATGATGCGGTCTAGGATGTAGCGCGCTTGCCTAGAAAAAACCGATTCACTCCCGTTTTTCAGAGACCGAGATTAAAGCTATCGGGAAATAGAGAACTTGGCAGCGAATTCCACAACCTGGCAGTTCGCACAATAAATGTAGACGCGAAGCGTTTTGTGCAAGTCCGCGGAACGTCTACCTTGAACCGGTGGCGCCTTACAGTATCTCTATATGTCTGATTGTAGAATGGAGATGGGGGAATTAATTCATGCAATTCCAAGGCACACTCCCCGAAATGTATCCGATAAAATTTGAAATGATTGCAACTCAAGCAACACACAACTTACTATCTAGCATTTCCTTAATATATTGGCACTTAGTAATGTTAAGGAAATGCCAAAACCCTAGATAGAAAGTGGTACGCTTCTTGAGTTGCAATAATTTTAAATGAGAGTCATAATTTTCAAAAATCGTAAACAATAACAACAAATCGTTCAACCATCTTACGAAGTTAAACCATCGCCCGCAGCAACGCCAATCATTGCAATTAGGAACGGTAGCGTGCGATTTGAAGAAATGTTGCATATTTGGAGCCAATTTGGAGTTCTGTTGATCTGCGCCTGCGCCGAGAGATCGCTACGGCTCCGTCAATCATGTCATTAGGATGATTACTCCATGTTGATGCGGGAATTTTGCTGGCAGGTTGTTGTTTTCATGGACTTAAAAATGTTCGATTAAATATTTTGAGATATTTCACCTTGACATTGTAAAAGCTAACATAATTTTCTGGACTATGCTTCTTTAGATCTCTTTTAATAAGTTTAAGGAAATAAAGGAGTAGTCAGGCCTAAAAAAATTGAGTACCATAACTTTCCTGGGCTTTGTAGCAGTAGCAAAGCTAGCTGTAATCTTATTATGTAACGTGGTAGTTTCCTCAAAGCAATTAGGCGTATATTATTGAGAGTATGATCAAGAGAAGTCTAAAGGTTCTAAATAATGGAAGTATTTGCCTATAGGATAATAATGCAGCACTGGACCTGGCTGCATGTTGAGCATTCCGGAACCAAACCTAAGTTTAGACTCAGATGACTCATCATGTGTTTTAAAATGTAAGTGCCTATAATTTTATAAATTCATGAATGTTATCAAATATCATCTTATTCCTAATGTTTGATAATTACTTTTGCGACTGTAATTTTAATTACCTATATTGAATTTGATTTTTTGCATTGATTATTATGTTATAGACTTGCTCTGAGATAAATGAATTGAATTGAAATGTAACCAGCGAGAGAATCAACGAGGTAGTTTATATATAGATTTATATTCCTCTATGCTAAAAATATAACTTTATGTAAATAGAACAAAAACGTTTCCAACGTTTTCCAAGAAAATACGAGCGTAGCCGGAGGGCTAACATAGCGTGAAGGCTTGCGTAACTCTTACAATCAGGAAGGTATAGTAGAGGTGCGTGCGAAACATTTGCATAATTCCTCCGAATCTGAATTACTGAGAAACTAAAATTGCTACGATCAAAAATAAAGATGAACGAATAATAAAACTTTATAAAAAGGCAAACAAGTAAATGATTTCAGAATATCGCTAAGGGTGTAGGGGTGGTTAGCTGTGCGGTCGAAATGCGGGTACGCATATTATCATTATCAATATGCAGTTTTCATCACAATGCTTTCTCTTATCACGTACACACCTATGTTGATAAGCCATTATGCTTTCATAAATATTTAGAGCAAACTATCTGTCCGGTATCCCTTTATTAAGTCGGTTACAAATGAGAAGTTAAAAATATAATATTACATAGCTATATCAGTAGCACCAATTCTGACACCTGTATCAAACAGCGTGCTGTCAATTTTTTCATTTCTTGAATTTCTAAAAAAGCTCGCTAGTACTAGCTTGCTTTCCCTCACTAAATGAGGAGCTTTATCTTGGGCAGCATATTAAAAAAAACATATTGACATATAAAATTTGAAATTCGAATACATATTTTAATTTTTAAACATCATTATTTGTATGACATTTGTAAAACTAGACGTATTCTATTTTGTCTATCACTTTCACCGTGCACAAACGCCCCCTAGGTCTGCAGTGTCATCGTAAAGTAACTTCTCGCGGTCACTTTGAACTCGTGCGCAAAACTGGAGCCTTCAACCGTGTAATGTAACGTAATGAAGCGAACAGTGTACAAACATGCGCGGGCGCATCTCAAGTGGCTCCACCTGGCGCATGCGCGGTACAGTTACGCATCTGTCGCGCAGATGGCGGTGCACGTGCTGGGCTCGCTGCCACTGCACTCTACTGCTTGCTAACTGTACCTACATACGGACGTATCAACCCGTAATGTCTTTCTTGTACCCACCATTGGGACGTTGTGGGCATTACACGTGTAACCCATAGACAACGCTGACGCTGCTGTTTGGGGACTCCACCTATCTTCGAAAGCTATTAACCTTCTCTGAAAACCAGGTTTGTTCACAACGGTTTTCTTATTAAAAACTCAGAGGCGTATCCCTGAACCTAGGATCGAACAGTGGCCCTATATTTAATTTATTTTACAAAGCGAATATTCTTTTTGTAAAGGATTTAGGATTCTAAATATCTATACATGAATAGGTATATCATCAGTTTGGAGAAGAAAGTCAATAAAAACATTATGTTATGTTAAGATATATTGATTATTTTCCAATAGGAAAATTGGATATATAGATTATGCGAAGACGCAAGAATATTTTCTTACTGGCGGTGGTAAAATATCTAGTAAGTAAATAACAATTTAAACAATTTGATGTTACAATATAAATAAACATGAATCCAACCAGAAATGTAAAAATGTAGAGTTTAAAATTTGACACCGCGAGAGAGACGCGTGCGCAGAATCGTAGACACGCATCTGCAGCGAAACTTGATACGCTCCTTACATTATGAATTATGGCTACTTCCGAAAAAAATACAAGAAAAACCCCACACACAAAATTGCACCTTATCACCAAATAACAGAGCGAATATTCTAAAAAATCTTCCAACTCACGTTAACTTTCTATTACACATTTGATTTTAAACTTAATCTTATAGAAATAAGGTACTAATATTCGTAAAAAGTTAGTATGCACAGAGGTTTTAGTCGTCAAGTCATCTGGCTAAAAGACATATGCATATTTCTCCGGCGTAGCTCACCAGATGTCGTCACTGGTCGAGTGGAGATGTCACTGAGCAGACGCCGGTTTTTTTCCCCTTCGCAATGTGTCATAGCGGTTTATCTGATCCAGTTATGATATTAGCTACGAAAATAAATACAGTTGCATTCTGATAGCGCATTGTTCGAGCTTTAAGTATTTATAAGTTATAGACATCTGGAACTCGACGTAATCAAGTGCAGGTATGTCATGAAAAGGTACATCTTTATGAAATGTTTTATCATACAATATATATGCACAAAAGCTTGAAGCTGCTAGCCTTAATTAAATAAGTAAATAAATAAATCAATTTATTTGTTGGTAGGATAATAAGTAGGTATGTGACTAACTTTTTATTAGCTTTTTTGTAATTGCTAATACGATGATTACACCATTGCTTGATCGCTTAGCCAAAGCTTGACGTGTGACTTTCAAAAAGCTGCTGTGCTAGTTAGTTAGTTTTATATCAGCCTAATAAAGCTTTACAAAATGGCATTTACAAAAAGTATTCACAAAATGGCATTCTACTAACAGTCATAGGTTATTTGTCCTGTCGCGGCACGGTCAGGTGCAATTTATAAACTGTTGAGGCATTTTTGTATTGTGTCAAAATAAGTAGAATCAATGTATTAGCTAATAATAGAATGACATTTTCGCGAAAAGTCTAAATGAACACGCCTACACATGGTTTTGATAAATTGTTAATTTCCTACAACTTTTGTATGGTAAAAATAATTACATTATTTGAAAATCCTCCGATGTAAAAGAGGGTTAACTCTATTAATAACGCTATCATGACTGGACGTTCAGAGAAAGACTAGACGTCTAGGACTAAACTTTAAAAGAACATGGGCTTTTTAGGGTTCTGCACCCAAAGAGTAAATACGGAACCCTAGTACTAAGACTTGACTGTCAGTGTATTATTTGTTAATATATACACAGTATGTCATAATGTAATTATGGTTGTATGGTTGCCTGGAACGGATCGCTTTAAGCGATAAGGCCGCCATTTAAAAGCTGGTATACGTGTATAATCTTTTCTTTTATTATATTTTATGTATGTTGCTGGTTTTTTAATAAAGAGGTGTCTTGTCGTATCTTAATAAAGTATTTTTTGATAACTAGTTCCGAACAAAGTGTAGGTATGCGTTGGTGAGGGCGCCACTGGCACGGGAGTGGTAGGTGGAGGGGTGGGGAGGGGCAGTGTCTGCGCGTCCCGTCGGCACCTTTGATCTCGCGAGCCGCGGATTAAATACACCATACTACACAAATGGTTCATGGAAATGTACACATTTGTAGAGATATATTAAACACCAACATATTAATCTTCTTCTCTTATACATGCAAATCAATTGCTGTTCGTTTGTCTCGCAACTTGACAACGGCTGGGCTGATTTAGCTGATTTTGGTCTTGAAATGTTTGTCGTAATCCAGGAAAGGTTTAAAATGTAAGAAACATAAATAACTGTTAGGTTATATTTATATGATTTCTAAAAAAAATTGCTTTAAATATATAGGTAGGTATGTAAATATGCAACATAAAATAGTTTTGATCACGTTGACTTTCGAATTTACTTTTGTCATAATATCACTAAGTTTCTGATAAAACATTCATTTACATACCTCAGCAAGAAGGTCTCCACAGGCAAGCCAGACGGACGACAAATGTCAATCATCGCGTGATAAACATAAATTAAAATTAGAGTAGACCATAAATTGTTAGCAAAAACAATGTCCAGTAAGAGTATATATATTCATAGCTCCTTGTCTGTCAGTCTATAGGGGGCCGTGTCGTACCGACTGTCACATATTCTACGGCCGCAGTATATTTGCGGTCAGTCCGCGCCGCGCGCGTCTGGCTAAACTAAACTTAAACGTACCGCGGACGGATATAGGGGGCACCACGGACCAGAATAACTTGGACAATCATCTAAGTTCCCATTCCACGCTAGTAAACGCATGTTACCATTTTAGGGCACTATGCAGAGTTTCAACGGTTTCATTTACTTCAAGCGTATTCGTGTAGCCTGCAATAGTAACAACTGAATGCTTGATACTCGTATTTGGGAGGGACTAAACTGTCGTAATGTACACATGACATTGAGTATCTGAAGTCTTCATCATCATCTGCAGCCTTCTTTATCTGTGTATAGGCTACTCTCATGATGCCATCTGCTTCGGTCTTGTGGTAATCATGACCAGGCTGGACTTATGTCGTTGGCGCATCTTGCCGCCGGTCGAGCGACGCTTTCCTGGTGGTCAAGTCTGTTATTTGAATTGTCTCAGAATTACAATTGCATTGTGCCAAAATGGCCGTTTCGACATACTTAAAAAAGTTATTTAATTTTTTTAGTTCTTAGTACATACAAATATTTATTGTATTATATATTTACATCGTGATTTATTTATTTACTTATTAGTAACATTTAGTAATAGTTGTTCGTTACACAAGAACGATGATTCCACAAGCTGCATTCACATACATTCACTGAGTTTATAAAAGGATTTCTATCAAAATAATATTTTAATTTTTGTTTGAATATTTTAAAATCGTGTTCCATAATGTTATCTGATAATTTATTGTACATTAGTATTTTGGTGTAAAGTCTCTGTTTGCTACACTTAGATAATCTGTTAACAGTCAATTATGTTAAATCAATCATCTGCAGCCTTCATTGAGAGCTATTTCACCCGACTGCCTAAAATGAGGGTAATGTTTTCCAAGTGTATGGTATACTTAACTTGTATATAAGACCTAATATCTTTAATTTAGCGGTGCGGGTGATAACTTGTTATAAGAAGGCAAGCTAGACAGATTGTCGCATTTTTCTTGTACTAGGAATGTAGGTACGCAAGTCTGATAAGGCTATTAGACTAGACAGAGGGAAACAATCCATTACGCAGCCGAAAATACAATTAACCACTTACAATAATGGAAGAAATAGAAAAGCAGCTCTATCATATATAGCCTTTTTAAAAAAATTCAGTCAAAAATCAGAGGAAAAAACCTTATCTAATCCAAAGTATCCAGATACCTACTTAATTTAGGTACCCCTCGATGAAAGCCTGAGATATCAAAACAAACACGGTCAAAATTAATTAATGCAGACCTAAATAAAACGTCCCTACATTATTAATTCCCAGTTAATTGTGTGAAAAGATGTCTATCGTTCAGTAATGAACAGTTTTCATCAAAATGTCGTTTAAAATAAATAAAGTTGCCATTTCCAACCGGCTAAATTGTTTCTTACGCGATGTTGCAAGGGCTATTAATTTTAATGTTGCTTTTTATGGCAACGTGTAATTGAAAGGGTGGCAATGATTATAATCTGATGTCCGATGACTAAATTGATTTTGATGTGACTTTAATAAACTTATGTTGATTTTGTTAGTGAATAAAATTAGTTACGTACGTCAATGTTGAGCATGGATTAAGTTTATTAAAGATTTCTTTAAGAGTTTCTGTTTCAATGCGAGAGATGTGATCTTTGAAATTCGGATCTTTAACATTTTGTGCTGTTATGAAGTGTGTTTTTAACCGACTGCGAAAGAAGGAGGGTTATGTATTTCGAGTGTATGTATGTTTCTTTGGCACGCTAAACGGCTTGTCATATTTAGATGGTAGGGCAGGCTGCACACGCCTACATCACACATGTACTTAAGAGTAGTTTGTTTATATTAAGTTTGTATTATGTTTCACGGACCGTCACGCCAATAGATTCGTCTTAGTCGAGACAATGACGCTGGCTACATAAAAATTAAAAAAGAAATAAATTAAGGATGATACACATGTTTAACGATTTAGATAGAAGACAAAACACAAAAATAGTCAAATAACCTGTGTTATGTATAAATGTTTAAATAATGTGCAAAACGACTTTTTAACATGTTTATTTCAAATGCATTCGAATGTTTTCCAAAAATTCCAGGTTTCGGTGCCAAAATTTAAAAAAGCTTCTATAAAATTCCCGAACACAAATCACGAAAACAAAGAATCGGATATTAAAATCGCATTAGGGCTGGCACGTCGTAAATCCGTGGTGTCGAAGCATCCATCAGGGTTGTCACGTGAGGCGTCTAGACGGACGCTAGGGCCTAAAATACTCAGACACGCCCTCATTTGCGTCTGAGATATTATTAGACGCATAACTCATTTAATTTTAGCGTTTCTTTACAGTTTTTTAGTGTTAGTTAGTATGTTAGTGATGTCAGTTTTATTTTAAGACAACTAGAAACAAGATTGATTTTTGATTTTCGGTAGCAATGTTGCGAAATACTTGAACTTTAGGTTGGTAGGTTTTTTTACGGGATTTTGATTTAGGACGCGACTATATTGTTTTTTTTGACGATAATTATTCCATTGCTAGATTTTAATTAGATCTTTTTTTTTATTTTTATTAGATTAAAAGTTTTAGTGATGCACCCCAGTGCATCGATAATTTTATTTTTAGGTTACACAAAATTGATCATTAATAAAAGTAATACACATATTTTAAACACCATAATATGTTATAAAAATAAACCAACCTCTTATTATGAAACTATGTGATATTTCCGGATAACTCAGCTAAGTTCTTCCCACCCCTCTGTCTACCCCCTACTCCCCGCCCTAGGGGGTAAGTAATGTCTGGGTGTTGCCAGGGCAAGTTGGAGGCTGTAGCGCGGTCCCTGACCTTGGACATTTGGGACTACTCCAAGACACGAGATGCAGTTTTAGTGATGCACCCCATCGTGTGTATCGATAATTTTAGTTTTAGGTCACTCAAA
Organism: Ligdia adustata; assembly: GCA_947049295.1. Classification (NCBI taxonomy): domain Eukaryota; kingdom Metazoa; phylum Arthropoda; class Insecta; order Lepidoptera; family Geometridae; genus Ligdia; species Ligdia adustata. The sequence goes on from OX346229.1 coordinate 12,667,822, forward strand.
ATTTATCATCAGTAAAATTGAGCATAATTTTATTTAGTTTGGTGGTCAGTTTGGTAAACATCCAATATTTGTGAGTTTTGTTTCTCTTTACTTTACTGCCATTCCTAACACAATATTTTTTTCTTATATTATGTCACAAAATATTTATTATCTTGATGCATTTTAAACTAAATGCAAGTCGATCGAAGTTATTGTACGATGACGGCATTGAACATAATTTTTACACGTAAGTATAAAATTAGCTTGCGTCATAGCATAGATTAGTTTTAGAGGTGAGCTTTGACTGCTGAAGACTCATACTTAGTACCAGTTCTTTAGTGATTACCCTTTAAGTATTATTATCTCGTTTTAAAACAATCGACACATTTAAAAACACATATATCCCATCCCTATCAAATGTCGCCTACATCGTTCGTTGTAATTTACAAGGGCTAACTAAAAAAACAGTCGGCTAGTGTTGTAGTCAAGCGACGAAGCTGCCAAAAAGCATACGTTATGTCTTCTTACACAATAGACGAGACTTTTATATTGTGAATACGAGTGTAGTTTGTATATAGGGCATATATTCTGTAGGGCATTGACCCCGAGGAATAAGACGAGCCGAGATAAGCTATGATATTAGACTTTTTCGGGATGAAATGTCGATCACTAGCAGAGATAAGTTGCGAGAAAAAAATAACTACGTTAAGAAATTACTGGCTAGGATTTATTTAGAAAGTAAGAATTTTTTATCAAAGTCCAAAGACTTAAATAGTTTGATCCGTAGAGTACCTATCTACCTAAAAGAACAGATTAGAGAACGAATTTTGTATGCTACTATTTTTTTTGGCTGTAATTATTGGCCGAAAGCTATTAAATGACTTATACAACGTGTAACAGAAAGGTGTGACAATAATAAGGCCACCCACTAACATCTACCCATCTAAGTGAACCTATAGTAGAACGAAATTTTGCAAAAATCTATTTGCGTTTTGCATTTGACCGATCACGTCACCAATTTCTATGGAGAACCTAATTTTTTTTTCGTAGTTTACAAATATTTCTCCCACAATAGGTTGACCTTGATACCAATCAAGGTTAATCTACTAATATGACCAACGTTAAGTATTGTCACACCTTTCTATTGCAAGTTGTATAAATCTTATGTATAGTGTTTTTGTAACAACCCATATACGTCCCACTGTTGGGCACAGGTCTTAAAGGATGGTAGTTACAGCAGCTGGTCAATGCAGTTAAAAAGTTTACGATTTTTTTTAATCAATTGCCATGTACTCGTATTTCTTTACCGATAGAACAAGTTTATTCTAACAATGAAGGAATTTGGTGTTCCCAATGTCTAATATAGTCCCTTGGTTTCTTTTTTAAATCACTTCTCACCACTTCTCAACTGCTATAGCTATCTAGCAGCCAGATAGTAGGCGCTTCCTATATATCAGTTAACACTGTTGCTAGACGTCATCTTTACAATCTAGAAACATTAAATATTGATGGTAATAAAATATTTCAAGTCATTATGAGAGTTCAGCGCTCGGCTCGGCTGCAGTCCCCATTCGGTGGGCGCGACCGTTTTGGGAATCAGTTCGATCATCGGCTGACGTCTACATTCGATTATCATTCGATTTTTATTACCAAAATATGTTGTTTGATTGTAATTTATGGATAATTAAACGACATTGCGTGGTTTTCGTTTTTAGAACAAACGTTTTATCACCTTTTAGACGGTTTAACAAAACTGTTCAATTTACAAAAGTGTAGGTACGGTTTTTTTACTAATCGAAAACGTAATGTCCGATCATCCCAAGGTTGCCTGGAAGAAACTGCTTTAGGCGATAAGGCCGCCCAATGTACTACCGATGTTTTGTTCTTGTTTATATCTTATTGTTTTTTATGTTTTTTAAATAAAATTGGTATCAATACCTCTAACTGGATAAAATTACAAATTTACAAATTTGTTTAACGATCACTCTTATGACTTCCAAAATAGCGTATCATAAATAAATAATACCCCGAAGCAGCCGACAGGTGCCGTGATACTAAACAAATTAAATATTTATATGTTAAATTGATTATGAGCTACTTAATGTCGCCCTCTGGCGCATGGCGGTACAAGCGGTTACTATTAGCATTAGGTCACTGAATTCATTAAAGTGGTAAGTTAAATCTAAAGGAATCATTTCTAGAGATGACCTAATAAAATTACGGAAAATATGGTACGACTTAATTTACTTACCTGAGTATCTTATACTCGTATCATAATATCTAAATAAACCTTTCTATATTTAAGATTTCTGCTAAAAATAACGTAAGTGTGAAATTCATGTTAGTCCTTAAGTACTTGTATTGTTTTTTCTGTGATGTAGGTACCTAAGTCAAAAAAACTGTCTAATACAACACTTCTACACTTCCCCTAATGTTTTCAAAGGGTTATAAATTAAAATAAACAAACAAGAAAGTGGTAATCTTGCGGAGCCACAAATTAAAAATCCCTTGAAAGAAAGTGCTTAATATAATCGACACCCCTGTTGGGGTTGCCATAAAATATGTTACTAAACACCCGTCAAGATGCCGCTGAAAAAGCACAGCGACAGACGGCCCATAATAAAAATTTTGGACAAAAAATTGGAGAGTTACCCCCTCGATACCACTCGGTCGGGACATGCGTAAACTTACTTACTGTAGACCTACAGTTTTTTATAGATTTTTGTTAGCTGTACCTACTTTATGTAAGTCTAGACCACAGCCGTAGATTAAATAGTAAACCAGATAAATTAAATACTCGTTATCACGTTGTTTAACAAAATGCAATACTGACAGTTTGATGGTCTAAGAAAGAAAACAAACATACATAAGTACCTACCTAGTATTATATGTAAGTACATAGTTGGGACAATATTCAAAGATCTGAAAGTCTGACGGTATACCAGTAGTATAGATCGTAGAATATCATTCAGATGTTTGCACTAAATGGTCCTTAGTAAAATTTTAACATTTGATATTTTAATTAATGTTGCGCACATCCCTCAGATGCTGACCGATATTATCCTGTTCAGCAAAATAATTGCAATTGAAACCGAATTCTATTGCTTATCAAAAGACTTGATGCACACATATAACGTGTTAAAAAAAGAAATTCAACTACTTTTCCGTAGCATTTTATACTTTTGTTATGTCTGGTAGCGAAGCAAAAAGTAGGGTCAATAAAACAGCGTTTTATTTGAATATTGCCTTTTCATTCGGGGGCGAGCAGACTGGCAGCGAGCCGCTTTTATCGGCAACAAATAAACGAAAAAAATAAACAAAAACCGACGCGATACCGGCGCCCGCGCACATGCGCTCCCATATTTGAATTTCGAATCGGATGCGAAAAAAATCCGACGCAATGTGCTCTAGCACGCGCCGCGCCATATGTCGACGCACAAGATGAAAAAAAACTGTTTTTTTATTCATCAAACACCCGAAGGGAGATGCAGTAAAAGAAAAAAATAGTAACATAAGCATAATATTAGTAGAAGATATAAATAAAAAGTTGAGCAAAAAGGGCCGCACTCATTTTGAGGTTAAATAGAGAATGGTCGGAGGCGCTGCGGATAATGTTAGGGTTGCCCACGCCGGCCGGCAGATTTACGAATTTTTCGTGAAACAGTGGATTTTTATTGGTAAATCTGGTAATAAATAACTCTATTTAGGAAATTTTATTTAGATAACTAACGCGTGTTTGATTCATATTGTTTAAGGAGACGTGTAATCGTCGATGACTCGAACGACTCATTTCATCCCTGATAAAGTCAACCGAATGTGAACGAAACTATAGTTGGACCTTTTATGTAAGCGTGAAAACCCGTCTTCTTAAACTATATATCTATTTAGGAAAATTAAAATAAATATAAGCTTATACTTTATGAATTAGAAACAGTAAAGATGTTTTTTGGTGAATGTTCCTTATATTATGTGCAGTGCACTCATTTCTACATGTGTTTGACACTCCGCTATCACCACATCACTTGTTTAGCCTGTTTGTTCCACTCTCTACTAACGAGGATTAGGTAAGCCAGTGAGATTTTTTAAATGTTAGTATTTATGTAAAAATAATCCAATCAGATCGAACTATGTAAAAAAAATGTAGATCTTAAATGGTCTGTAGGTAATCTTTCAGCTATATTTTTTTTCTTGTTGTAGTTAGTAATTTTGTTTATGTTTATAAAAAAAATAGTGAATGTCATTTTTGGCAGCCCTGGAGATAGGCAATGCGTTCCGCACACATCTGCGGCAAGTCGCAACTGTAGTCCATCACTCCAGATTTGGATTTTAAAAAGGCAATAAATCTTTAATGAATGTCAAATATTGTTGCCACTAATTTGCAAGTTTAACTGTCAGTGTAAGTTTTATTTAAGTCTTTAGGGTTTGACTTAAAACATAAATACGAACAACTCTAATTCGAAATATTTAAGTTGCAATTTTTTTTCCATTTTTATTCTTGTCCCTAATAAAGTCTATAACTTTTATGCTTTTAAATCTTGAAAGTAAATTGCTTTCTACTGGTAGCTAATGTAGCCCTACATTATGAACTGACCCTAATTTAGGCGGCGGCGTCTCTTTGTGGGGATTATTTTGAAAGTACCCTCACATAAGCTCTACTTACGTATATTTTTTAACATTTTTAAATGGTTTTTAGTTCAAATTAGAGCTCAAAAACAATGTTTTGTTGCATGATAAGTAGGTAAGTATCACATTTTACATCAAGAGTCTGAATAACGTACTTTTAGTTTAATCCCATTTTCTTTTTGCCAAGAACTCTCTTTCGAATTTTGATTATCATAATTATTTCCAAAATCATATTCAATCATGTTTGCTTCAATATTGATTTTATAAATACAGCTGACTATTTTTAAATCAATGTTTTCAAGCCAAATGAGCTTTTTTATAGTAATACTTGACTGATAAACTCTACAACAGAGGCACAAATATAATAATACATGGATGATCAATAAAAATACAATGCACACACTTTTGTATTGTATATTGTTGTATTTTGTATAGAATAGAACTAGTGTCCGGCCGTAACTTTTGCCAATACCGAATGCTGAAACTGACTTCGGAAGTTGTCGTGCACGCTCGCATAACTTCGTCTCTCTTCAACGCTTTGTCGGACGGTGGCGGCTCTGTTGGTTGTTGTCATGCTCCGTTCGGATAGTTCCGTAGCAACAAAACTTAGTCAGTGCGTTATCGCTTAAGTTTGTTCAACAAACTTAATATACTGTGTTTTCATTTCATGTCCCAATCAATGCAGAATAATGGATAAAATGCACCAAATTTCAGTATTTTATGGAATTTTATACTTGACCACGTGAGTTTCGGTTTCGGTTTCGGCTGTAAAACCAGTTTCGGTCGGACTCTAAATAGAACATCAGTAAATTAATACATCACAAACGAAACGAACAAAAAGCGGTATGTTTTTAGCGATAAGACTATCTTGTAGCACTATATTTTGTAAGAATTTTCTCTTATATTTAATTTAATTTTTTTGTTTGTTTGCAATAAGGGTTAATCTATCTATCTATCATAGCTAGAAAGCAAATCCTAGTTAAAAAATTATTTTAGGATAGCTTATCATGATATTGATCATGATAATCATAAAAGTAAAAAAAATAATAAGGTCTAAAATATTGTTTTAAGTATTATTACTTTAAGCCTTAGTTTTAATTATTTGTGATACATTTTTTTCGCCATAATATCTATAAATCGTAATTATGTTAGAGAAGACTATCAGTCAAGATACGGGCGATTTCGTCCAGTTTAGCTGTTTCAATAATGAATTTTGTTGTCCTATACAGCTAGGCATTTGACCACAAGTTCGCACGACCACGGAAGTAAAATAAATAAACAATTTAGATTTGATTTTAAGTAGTGGGTCAAACAAAGTACCTAGTAGTAGTAGAGCATAACTAGTTATAAATACATAGGTACTATAATTGTGATACTCTCGGCAGGTGTGACTCGGGAGGGCAAAAACTCCCTCCCTCAGGTTTTTGAATAGGATTTTTTTTAGAAACCGACGAGGACACGGGCTCTCTTTTTTGTGAGACGAAGCTTTTTAAAGAGTCATTGTTTTTGACTTTTGGGTAACGTTTCTATGTACATTATGTATTATATTACTAGTAGCTGTGTCCCGCGCCCTGAAGTGGAATATAATGAAGTTTCTAACTTTGAACCCATATTTGACTCCATTGGGGGCAGAAATTCTGAATATTATTTCTTAGTAGGTTAAACGTCCGTGCAACCGTGCAACCGTGCAAGGTTAATGTCCCTAGGTTCAGTTTTTCAGGCCCTGCGTACATTAAATAGATCAATTCTTTATTGCAGACAAAAAAATAATTAAATACAAGAAATAAATCCTACATGTCCTACATATTATAGATATCAAACTTTAATTCAGAATTGTCATGCAGAATGTGATCTAGTAGTAATTTAAAATGTAGTTTCAATGAATGTAGAGTGGACTTATCTCCAACTAGGACGACATGTCTCGATCATTAGGTAACCAGTGAGATGAGCGACTGTGAATACTCGACATATGAGTGAGTGTCAGTGTGTTCAGTGGAGAATCATGAATGGACGCTGAAACACGGCGTCAGAGGGAATGCCGCGATATGTGAGCTAAATATAACACTCATTCATAAACCAAACACTTGTATCATTGTAGAGTAGCCAACGTACCGTACAGCCAACGTTGGAGCCAAGTACGTCAATTTAGGTTGGCTGCATTGGCGCCAACATTGCTTCTTTAACGAGAGACGCAATGTAGCAAATAAAGTAAGCTACATGTATCACTGTTAATAAAAAAAAATAAGAGTCAAATATCATATAAAAGTGGCATTTATTGGAAATTATAATGGTTATTGAAAGTTTTTTCTGAGAAACTTTGGAAAAAATAATCAATAATCTTTCAAACATTTGACTATTTTAGCTTTACTTTTAGACAACGTGCTGATGATCGTTATAATTCTAGATCTACGTACTTACATACTTATGCTTAGAACAAATCTATATACCTACATAAAAGATTAAGTCCTGACTGACTGTAACTTACTGAATGACTAGCATTTCATAAAACATGACTTGAATATATTGTTTAGGTGTGTATTAACGAAGGATTTTTGGAAATGCAGTCTCTAAGAGGGTCAAAAGTCAAATTGGAGTTCAGTTTGAAAGTTCTTTGTATTTCACATTATCTCGCGTGCAACAGCTACTATAGTCCTTTGATAAAAAATCTAATCTCTAGATTATAGATTATTTCTAGCCTATAATTTAGGCCGGCAGGTCTCTTAGTAAAAATAATTAAATATTTTTATTAAAATGGACCGCAGGTAGGAGCTACACGCGCGCCGGAAAACATTCGTTATTTTACAACTATTTACTACTTATAAAACTATTATTGGTCGGTAAGTTGTTTATTACCTAGGCTGCGATAATAATCTTTTGTAACCTTAATTTTAGTGTTTTAGGGCTTATAATAATAATTAGAACCGATAAGACTTAGTGATTTCAGCCGCATTGCGGTGCTAAGTGAGGTTCCAGTATATTAGATCATAGACCCGGTGAACTTCGTACCGCCTAACAGTTATATATATTTATACCTTCACTGATCTTTCACAATCATTTCTAAACCAAAATCAGCCAAATCGGCCCAGCCGTTCTCGAGTTTTTGCGAGACAAACGAACAGCAACTGATTTTTATTATATATAAGAAAGAATATATGAAAGCATTTTCGTCCAGATTTTAAAATTTCGTGACACCGATCCAGTAACGTAGTTTTTCTTAAATAAAATCTTAAACACTGGATTTAAAACAAACTCAAAGACGTAGGTAATATAACTCAATTACCATCAAAATAGTAGCTAGGAAGGATTTTTCTTCTCGGGTCCAACGTTTTTTGAAAATAAAATTTAACCTCTAGTAAAGAAGAGTTTATAATCGTCACATGCACAATTTATTTCTTAAAATTGAACTCTTCCAAATGACGCAGATAACTCGATTGGTAACGACACTAACAGCCACACGACCAGAGGTGTTCAGAGATAAAGTTCAGAAATGGAAGAAGTGAAATCTATTTCTAAATCCAAATTTTGTTTTATCGAAGTTGATTTGTCTAAATGTCCAAACGGAACCGAGTTTTTGAACCACATTTGCTTTTTTTCTTTTCTAACTTTAGACGATACCGCCACAGGCGTGTGCATATTATCTCATTTGGTATCGAAAGAGTTCTAACTTTGCGAGTAGTCAGATATGAACAAGCGTGGGAATCGACGCATTATCAGCTAGGTACGTGACTGGATAATTGGCATGTATTTTTATAACTCGCACGTCATGGAGTGACGGTCTTTGTCTAGTCTAGGTAAAATCTATCAATACCTACTGTGAACTATATCTAGGTATTGACCTAGGTAGGTACCTAGACATCGATATAAATAAAACAAGCATTTTGTCGATTTTATTGTCGTTTATACGTATTACAGACCTAGGTGCTTTTTCAGCCTGACCTCGACGTGATACACAGGTACCTATAATGACGTGGGTTTTTTGTAATCATTACTACGTTGTCCCATATAAATATTATTAAAATCAGTAAAATAGTTCGGTTTTAGAATCAAAGCAACTGAAAAACTTTATTTTTGATAACTACTGCTTGTAACAGACATAATAATTAAGTATTTTTTACTCATTTTATTTAATGTAAAATAAAAAATATAATGTGCGGCGGAAATAGACAATGAGCAGAGCTACTCATAAATGTACCTAAGTACACATTTTACTATGTGATTAAATTAAAAACTTATGAAAAAGGAAATTGAAATAAATGCCTACGATGTCCTTAGGCAAAGTTCATTGACCTTGGGCCAAAAGTATGAAACATCTGATCGTTATCCCGTCCGGATCATCCGAATGCTCGGTATATACAATAATAATAATACGTACTACATACCGAATGCATCTATAAAAACCGTGTAAAGCACTTTACCAAAAAAACATTCATTTACTTACAATATTTTCATTACAACAACCTGAGAGGCAAAGAAACTTGTAATTTTTACAACCTCGTAATATCTCAAGCTACCTGACCGTTCCCACGACTCGACGGCGTCTATAATATCAGCTAGAAAGAACTAAAATCATTTTCACACCTCCCCACTGAGCTTTTATTACGAATGTAAAAATAATATTGGATGGGTACATACATAAAACTAAGACTTTCTCTATTTTAGGCATGGTAGCGACATCTAGTGTGATTTGATTGTACTATTTGAGTCAGCGACCTCTATGATAAAGTAAACGAAGCTCATGACCAACGCTGCTATGCTGCTGTGGTTTTATAGATGCAACCATTATAATGGCCACGGTGTCTCGTAGTTACAATTAGTTTAAGTAGAGGACGCTAAAAAGTAATAAAATAAAGTGCAGAGTATATTAATGGAGGACGCTAAATTAAAACATGTAAATTATGTAAAAATAAGAATACATAATAATATAATAGTATAAAATATGCTGGTATTTTTTGCTAATCTATACTAATTTGCAATGTGGGTGATGTTTCGTGCACTAGCTAGCGACCAGCTAGGGGTATGAGCATTTCTAACTACTGATACAAGAGTTATGTAAAAGAACGTAGACTTATAGGTAAAATACTGTAATCTGTGATACTACTTTGCCTGCTGAAGTAGATAAGACTTCTACATCTTCATATAGGCACGTGCTGTAAAACCACAGATTTTGTTACTAAACACAATCTTTCTACCTTAGAGTGGAGGCAGCGGAAGACTACGCAACTCATAGGTACTTATGGTGTAAGAACCTACTTACATAAGTTTATTTAGGTCCGCTGTGTGGTGAGTCACATTAGCTAGAAAGTTGTGAAGAACCTCCTGTTTTGCAGTCGGATTAAAATGCATATAATTATAATTCTACAGGCAAGTTGTTAAGCAACTGACTAACAAAGTTTTAAGTGTGAATTTGACACAAACTCATTTTTATTTTACCAATAAAATATAATATTTCTCAACACCTGTGCTCAGCCCCCGGACTCATAAACACCATCGTTTTGCAAACTTTTCCCAAACTTCCTCTGACAGATATATTACTTTACTTTTAGCGCCATCTATAATGACGGCTGTGATTTATAGCAGAGAGTAATAGCGGCCGTCGTCGACAGATGGCGCTAAGAGTTGTTTATTGGAATCCCGCAGATTTATTGCCAGGGTGGCAAAGGGGTGGTTGGTGAGGGTAAGTGCTGATTTTGGAGATGTGTTCGTGCTTTATCAAAGTGGGAATGTGCGTTGAAGCTGTTTCAGTAGTTATTAATGTAGAGACACGTGCTGTGAAACTGTTATAATTATGTTTATTGACCGAGCTAGCGAAGTCTCTCTCTGCGTCGGGTCTAGAAATATTTTCTTTCGTTTGTCAGTCAAATCAACTAATCTTGACGAAACTTGATGTATAGGTTTTACGTATTTATATTTCTTTTTTGTCGTGGAGGTTCTTTCATTGGGTCAATAATATTTAGTACAAATATGCCGAAAACAACATTAATTTCTATATTATAAAAAAACGACTTGGTTAAAAATTTTATTGTCGTAAGGTAAGTGCGTAAGATAGTAGTAGGGATTATATAGAGTTACTAAGTTATCTATCTGGATGCCAGAATTGTAATAATTGTAATAATGTATTAAGTATTGAATAGCAGAAATTTAATTAAAATTGTTTAAACTTTAATTAATACCTGCTATTCCATAAATATAACACCTACTGATGATTTTGAAACAAACATTAGTACGAAAGGGTATATTTTGATCAATCATATTTTTATAAACAAATTCAAATTCAAAAAACGTCACATCTCTGATTACGTTCGTGTCATCCGACTGACGGTAGCTCCCATGAAATTAGATTTACCCATTATAAAAATGCTTCTCAAACGAACAAAGATATTACAATCTCAATTTTATTATCCTGAAAAATAAATCAGTCAATCCCGCCCGAGCACGAAATTTATTACGTTCACAAAGACAGTGCTGCCGCGCCGTGCGGCGGCGGAATGGCGCATTAACTTAAATGATGAGGCCGCAGAGCTGTTAGATAAGCTAGATTACCTTGAAATACTGAATCAGTATAGTGCTTAGGCATCCATATAGTGACGTAATGGGGTGCACATTTTAGACGACATCCATGGAGTTACTTATTACGTTGTTCGACGAAAATGAGCATATTAGGTATAAGAAGTCGAAGATGACAGAACGTACCTAGACGCGATTTGGAATCGGGATGATTTCCAAAATTTACAGCTTTTAAAGATATTGTGAATCCAAATAAGTATAAATAAAATCAGGTAGTACCTAGAAGTAGGTATCTACTTAAAATCGTAGCCCACTTATGTAAAATAGGCAGGTAATAAATCTACAGCAACTTGCATAACATTGAAGTAACACAGACTCTGTCTGTTAAATAAATACTTTGTGTTAACCAAACACCCCCAAAATCATAAACATATTGTTAGTACGCCACCCCCTGCTACAATTCACATTTACCACCCCTACATGTGAGATTTAAGACAATGGGGAAATCAGGTGATCTGGTTTCACTCTTTTGCCAAAAAAAGAAATGAGGTTTATCAGCATTTATCGTAATATGATATAATACATTAAATAAAACGGAGTTATAATAATATATGGATCTACGTTTAACCATCAATCGTTTGATAGTGAGTGAATTCTGAATTATACCTGTCTAGTGAGAGCGAGTAGGAGTTATAACGCAGCAGACAAGAGACTTGGGTTGGATCTCTATTCTACAAGTGTTGCATCGGCGAGGCGGCGGCCGATTACAGAATTTTTCGTTTATACTTAGGTTTACTGTATTTATTATGTCATAATTTCTTTCATTATGTTATGAGAGCATATGCGTTTTTGTTTTTGTGGTCTGTATTGTTTGTAGTTAAGTATTTCTATTTATTACTGTTGCCCTTTGACTGGCTCTATATTTCTATTTACATATTTCCGTATTAGTATGACTGTTGGGCGACCTATTATTAAATAAATAAATAAATTATACCTACGTTTTATAAGACTATCTGGAATCTGTTTACTTAAACAATTTACTACACGAAAGTAAACCCATTACAGAACACAATTTATCAAAATTAAAATAAAAAATATTAGGTTCTTCATACAAATCTGCCTTGATCTGCCAAGTAGTATGGAGGACGCAATAATTTTTTACTGAGTTTTGCAAAATTTAGTTTAACAATGTGTTCACCTTGATTGTTCGACTAACGCCGTAAGTATTGTCACACCTTTGTGTTATACGTTGTATATAATTTAGTTTAACCCTCTCTCCTTGCTTAATTTTTTGGAGTTGATCAGAAAAATTAATGTAAAATGACCAGCATAGCCTGCGTATTTTGTCACGTCTCAAATGAACATATTGGATCTATTTATAACCGTTGTCTATACATGTATAGGCAAGTACCTGCCGCAGTGATTTTATTCAAATTGTAAGACAGATGAAAGCGTCCATGAGTCATAAAACCTCAGCCCTTCGAACAATCATAACCTCTCAACCTCTTCACCGTAAAATGCCACTTTTCCCCCTCCCCCTCCCTCTCTACCAGTTTCCCCTCCCCTCGTGGCAATTAGTGTTCAATGTAGTGGAAACACTTGCGACAATGATTGTCGTCTGTGGACACTCTTTTATAAGTTGTGGTGGTTTCCATTGGACTTGTCTTATTAAAAATATTGAAAAAAATACCCTATATTGCACAATAAATGAATTATCATTTACATAAAATAATTTAGATTTTTAGAGCGAAGTAGGTATTACCATTGTTATGAAGCTATATAGGTACAACGTGTAACAAGATAGGTGTGACAATACTTACAACCTCCGAATGTCATGACTCTAATGGTTTAAACTCTGCGTTGATTTCTAGCAAATGTCAGTCAATCAGTCAGGACATACTCTTTTAAACATGTATCCTATAAACATTATTTGGTACTGGTGCTCAAGTATGTTATTTGAATTGTCTTAGAATTACTATTGCATTGTGCCAAAATGTGCACTTGAGTGAATAACACAGAAGTGCATCGCTGAGCCTGGATTAGTATAATAAAAAGCCTTAATATACGAGTAAAATGGAAACCAGCCCTCAGCCAAAGTATCTGGTATTCTTCTGCAGTTGGCGCTCCAGTGGGTTTAACGACACCGCGATGAAAGCGCCCCCTCGCGCCGTTATGTGCACTAATTAATAACCACCAAATAGAACCTTCGATGGAGAATCTACAGCTCGAACAAAAGCTTTCGCCTTTCTTTCAAATAATTTCGAGTCTGGTAAAATATTCTTACGTCTGTCGGTTTCTTTACTACGATTTTTTTCTCGAATTCAGGGTTGGTCCTGTTATGAAAGTTGTTCCTAAGGATGGGTAAATAATCCTGTTTTGCAAGTTCAAATCAAATTCTCATATTAAGTTTTTCATAGTTTTAGTTATTAACGACGTAAACCAGCCAACAATAAAAAAAAACGAGTATTTCTACCAAAACACGTCCTATCTCTATTAGAAAGTTCTATTCTCCTATCTTTTATCAAATGACTTGTTTCTTTTTTGGCTAAGACGGTGGTACCAGAAAAATGCCTAAAGATGTAGTTAATATTATGTACTAAACCTGTATTAGTTACCTACGAGTACTTCATTGAGAACACAATTATTTAACTCTGGCATCCCTGGATGATTTTTATGTCCTAAGCGTAGGTCCACTCTGGTCACATTGGTCTATCAACTATACCACTTGTCACAAATGTCAAAATGAACACCACAAAAACGCGCAAATCATTTTTATTCGTAAATAAACTGGAAATATTTTGATTCCAAAGTAATTTTGTACACTGCGATAAGTTACGTTATTTTAAATTTGGTTAATAGATTAATGGTTAATAGCCCCTAACGTATTTATGGATTCATGTACACTGTCCTGGCCGGGGCTCCATACATTATTGAAATATCTCCTTTCCTAACCAATATCACGGACTAAATAATAGTAGGTGCTTAGCTACCAATATTCAAGATATGTCGGGAAAGTTTTCAGCCATAGACAAGAAGACGGTAAGAACTTTTCAAAGGGAAACTTATGCAATTTATCTCGCCGCTACCACCGGCCGCCAGGCGGCGCTAGAGAGCTTTGATTTCATTACAGCTTCAGCACGCGGGACGGGGCATAGGTTTATCGATAACAAAGAAGATAATTATATAATGCCGATAGTCTTAAAATACCCGAGTTTTTTTCATCTTTATAATTTTATAGAGCGAATTAATAGAGCCAGGTATTATTTTGCGGAAATCCATTTATTTTAATCCTGAACAGCTAGCACGACCACAGAAGTCAGCGATACTCTAGAGCTCTAGATGTAGCATGCCTAGTCTGGAATACACTGGCTCTCAACAAATATATTCATTTATATAAAGATGTTGTTTAAAGAATTTATTTATCTAGTGATTTCCCACTTTGCTTTGATGTCAGCGTGAGAAATGAAAAAATATATTCTAATCACACCATAAAAAACAAATTTATTTTTTCTTTTCTCACGCTGGCATCAAAACAAAGCTGGAAACTCTAGATATTCTATAAACCTCATCTTAATATTTTAAAGACCGTCATTCCGCCGTCATTGGCATAAAAAATAAGTCACACTATCTACGCTCGGTCGATGACCATATATTGGTGTTAAAATATTGGTAATCACTTGCTGTACGTTTGTCACGCAAAAACTCGAGAACTGTTAAGTCGATTTAGCTGATTTTAGTCTTGAAATGTTTGTCGTACTCCAGGGAAGGTTTAAAAGGTGAGAAATATAAATAACTGTTAGGCGGTACGAAGTTCGCCGGGACAGCTAGTGTAATATAAAACTGTAATTTAATAATTAAAATATTTTCAAAAACACTAAAAGGCTTTACTATTGTAATTGATACTAAATGTACCCTTTCAAACGTAGCTTATAAAAATTGCGAGTATTATTTTAATGATAGAATCCAATGAATATATGAAGTAAGTACCTGCCTAATAAAATATATTTAAAAAACTATAACTTTAAATAGCAAATCCTACTAGAAGACTGAGACATTTTACTTTATCACCCCTCTGTGAAAAAAGTAAAAAAGGGAGAAGCTAATTCAGGATTAACAAAGCAGTTAAGAGAGCAGTCAAATTAAAAAAATTGCACATTTCGAGAAAATTAAGACGTCTCGAAAGACACAAAAAAGCACCTCAGCCGAGAGTCGAACCTGCGACCCCGCTGTTAAAGTTAATTACAGATTTTAATTTAGGGGGTGAGTGTAATTAAAATATCCGGTTTAAAACAAATTCTTGATTACTGAAGTTTTAATTGTTATTACAGGAATACCGTCTTTGATGAAGATTTTCAGAGTTCTTTGGAATCCTTATTTGAAACATTGGCTATGTGATTTGCTAATATCTGAACGAACATGGATTATTTGAATATTTAAAAATTAAATATTTGTTTGAAGAGAGTATTTTTTTTAATATTTTTATTACGTGACCTATGTAAATCACAATGTTCCACATTGTGATATAAATAGGTCTTCCTTATACTTCTATAATTATCTAATCACTGGGTAACGCGCCGAACGTACATTAAATATATATATAAATAAAACTTGGTTTTTTTTTGATAACCAAGCATTTTTGGAACATCTGAATTTAGCTGAGTAAACAGAAATGCCATAAGTTAGGGTTCCACGAAACCTGGCGCGTATCAATTGCAAAGGACAGCGCGAGGGTTCCCTATGATTTATTACTGCAAGATTATAATGTTAAAACGGGGAAGGTGTGCTCAGAGGTTTACATAAAACCATATACATTCGTTAAAGAAAACTTAAAGAATAAGTATCTTTATAAATTCCTACGTCTGTTTTAACTATTCTTCGATAAGTAGCGATTTTAATACCTTTCTCCGACAAGCAGATATTCAAATGTTTTTTCATTTACTCGTATCGTTTTCGAAATCCTACTTTATATCATAAACGCGAAAGTTTGTATGTATGGATGTATGTGTTTGTTACTCTTTCACGCTGAAACTGCTGAACGAATTTGCATAAAATTTGGCATCAGAATAACTTATGTCGTGGATTAACACACGGAATAGTTTTAATCCCGGAAAAATGCAGTATTCCCGTGAAATAGTCAAATTTCCGCGGGTAACTACACCGCGGGGAGCAGTGGTATGTTAGAATTATTTTTTTGCCTCCCTGTACGTGTAACAGGTATAGGCTTATTAGAGATGAAGAAAGCGCCCGGAGATTGTAACAATTAGTGGATTATCAAAAAAGAAAAAAGCTCCTAAAGAAGAATAAAAATATGTACTTATATATAGTTTCTTCATTTAATTAGAACAGGATCCTCAACGGAATTCCGGTTAATGAATTTTCCGATCACGAATTCTGGTCACGAATGAAACATCTGTATCTAGTTAGCCACCCTCAACCCTGCTTCCGCCCTCCACCCACGCCAGTAAAGCAAGAACAATGATTATTACTGAACGCGTCAACCTTAGCGCTAGAACAAAATGCAGTACTTCTGTCTTGTATTAGCAATAGACAATCTCCATGGGATAAAACAAGACACAACATGCTAATAGCTCGTGTTTATTACATTACCTAATTGAAACGGAAAAAACAACAAGCACGCTTTATATAGTCTGACCGCAACTCACCTGAAGTAAAGCGACGATGCGGAATAGGACGTAACGCGCTTGCCTAGAAGAAACCGATTCACACGCGATTTGAAGAGACCGAGATTACAGCTATCGGGAAATAGAGAACATGGCAGCGAATTCCACAACCTGACAGTTTGCACAATATAAGTAGAAGCTATAGACCGGCCGGTTGGCGCAGTTGGTAGCAACCCTGCCTTCTGCGCTGCTGGTCCCGGGTTCGATCCCCGGACAGGTTAAACATTTGTGTGCATGAACATGTCTGTTTAACCTGTGTCTGGGTGTTTATTATATATATATAAGTATATATTTATGTATTTAATTATGTATATCAGTCATCAGGTTATCATATCACAGGATTTGCCTAGTTTGGGACCTGAAGACCTTTGTGTGGATGTTGACCCATATAAAAAAAGCGTTTTGCCTGTAAAAATCTCTTGCACCAGACGAATTGAGGTCAAACTCATGTTTGTTTTGTAAAATCTTTTCAAGTTATGGTTGTTAGCTAGATGAAGATGTACGTACCCTGAGACACGGCGCCGGCGCGTGCAACTGCCGCACCTGGCCCCGACCTAGGGCTTCTCTTTTCCTCTGTATGCTGAACTCCCGCAGCTCCTTGCGCTCCTCGTCCGACAGGGAGTGGCAGTACCGCGCCTGGAAACCACATGGAAGACGAGACTATTAGATGGGAAACAAATACGGGATTAAATGTAAAGCCAGTTAGTTGAATAAATTTTTGTTGTTACCAACTTAACTTTCAGGGTATATCATAATGATGCAGTTTAAATAATTCAATTCAAATCGTGCAACGAGGGATTCTTCCTCCCCACTGCGCTATGTTCGACTCGAAAAAATCGTTATAAAAAATTCTCCACTTAGGAAATCATACTTGCGGGTTATGAAGAACCAAAAAAACAAACAAAAAACCCTTGAGCCGCTCTATGTGTCTTCTAGTCTATCTTGGTATACAGTGGGAAAGGCTTTTGTCCAGGAATGAACTTACAAGACTCTCCTTTCGTCTTGTGTTCACAAATGACATAGTGATGATGTAAATTCTTAAAGAATTAATAAAGGCACTCATACACAGCCCACTGCTGGGCACTGGTCTTCTCTATGAAGGGCGTTTAAGCTGCTGTCCACTATGCTGGCTGAATGTGGGTTGAGGACTTCACTTATCTTAGAAAACAGGATTCAAATCTTCCTGCACTATAAAATCAACTAGTAATTTATGTGAATATACATAGGTAGATAACGCACGCCTGAGCTGGAATTGAACCAAAATCCCCACGCCTGATGGGCAGAGGATTAATGAAAAGGCTACCACTTTTTACACCTGCTAGCATGTGCTCAAGGAGCGGATTGCGTACCTCATTATCTTGGGGTGGTAGCTGCTGCAGCAGCTGTTTCAGTCGGTACTTCTCTCCGACGCTATTCACGTACGGGACCTTGTCTTCTGGAAGCGCTGAGAAGTACAGGTGCACCTGGAATCCACACAAATATTTACTTTAGCTTGAACACTATTTTATTCTTTTATTATATTTTGTATCTTGTACCTATATAATTCTGAGGCTTTGAAAAATCGTCTCAATTCGCTGTATTAGTATTTTATTTATGTTTATTTTAGCGGAAATACTCTAAACATACTTCGTGATTCAATAATAACACTTGTTATTTGTAATCTAGACATTTTTCACATAGCATTTTATAAGATAGATAGAATCATCATCATCAACCAGAAGACATCCACTGCTGAACATATACCTTCCCCTTAGAACGCCATTCCGAACGACAAACTGCCTATTGCATACACTGGTTACTTGTGACTTTCACTATGTCGTCTTTCCACCTAGTAGAAGGCTACGCTACGATGCGTCTTCCAGTTCGTTTAGATAGATACTTGTCAAAAACAATCCTTGGAAAAAAATTGTTTTATCTCTAACAACAGAAATAAACCTATTAGTTACCGACTAACCTACGACCCGCTCATATAATAAAGCTCGTCATAGATTATAAATAATGCTGGTGATTTGTCCTCCGCGCACGGAGCTCGGGTCTAATATGTACCTACGCTACTAGCACGTTGTGACGTCCCCGCGCGCGGTATTTCTTGTAATAACGCAGATTAACGCTGTGATATATCGCTCGGACGCTGGCCGAGACAGATAACGGTGTTCTGTTATTAAATAGCAGGGGAAAATTGTTTTTATATTTGGAAAACTATGTATCAAAATATCCCAAGGATTTGTTCAGATGATGAAAAACGTTCTGATGTTTTTGATCATTTCACTTGTAATTGTGTAATAAGTATGCAATTCTTTAAATAATAAGCGGATAGAAGAGACTTTAAAAACACAACTAGGCATTTGATCACAAGTACGCACGACCACGGAAGTCAGCGATACTGTAGAACTAGATGGAGCACGCTTAGTCTGGCTCTCAAAAGGAAGGCTACCGGAACACACCCTCCTTGGCGATAGATTGTATAACTTGAGGGTGATGTTTCGTGGGAACGAACCTCTTAACTTTTGTCCAGCAATCGACCCCACTAACCACTCGACCATCAACGCCATAAACCCACAAGTAAAACCGCAAGATACGATCAGTATAGCCTTTCATCATTTGCAAACACAAATCCAATGACACAAAATAGATCTAGGGACCCTCTGGTCACAAAGACTTAAACACACATACAATTATACATATCACACTCGAAATATACACTCAAATACATTAACCTCTTTTCGGACAGTCGGGTTAACATGTCAGGTTTAAATTAAAAAATTATTATAAAACCAAAAACACGACCACAGTTAAATATTATTTCTACCTAACTCTACCCACAAAATTAATTCCATAAACTACCTACGATCTTTTCTTTACGAAGCCATATTACTTAAATACAAAATGGCTAACATTAAAATCAAATCAAATTGCAATAACTACGAAATAAATAATTTAACAGCGGCATATTTCATCTTCGCTCGTATAAATTAAACTAAGACATAAGGATTATTGGATGCAAGGCACGCACGGTTTTCATTAGCCGTAGGCATTTATAACTATTACTGGGTTTATTAAACGTTCTGTACTAACGTGGGGTGGTTAGTCTTTGACTACTTTGCTGGAATATCAATTTGATTAGGGATCGGGACTATCGGCTGGTTTCTAAATTATGTTTTATTTTTTGTAACTTATACAAGAAAACTTAAAAAAATCACTGAAAACAGACTTTAATCCGGCAGTAAAGTTGTTTTATTTTTGTAACTTACATAGGAAAACTTAAATAGGTAATAAAACCGATTTCAATCCGTCAGTAATTTTTGCCAGTTTGTCCTTTTTAAGAATCAGAACCGACCGGACTGGACCGATTTTAATGGAATATTCATGAGACCCAAAGTGGTCTCATTAACCATATAGCCATATTTACTAACAAAACAAAACTTTCAGTTCGGTCAACTTTTTTTGGGATATTAAAAACAAATTTAATAAACTTTTTGAGAAGTCTGTAAAAATATAACATCAAATGTTAACACAAACAAAAAACTTATACATGGCCATTTCATTGTTTAAAAGCGGTCTCTTCCAGACAACCTTTGAAGAAATAGAAAATTATCTATTTATTCCCTTCCTTCTTTTTCTTTTGCTTACGATACAATATTTTCTTTTTAAGTAAATAACCTCATTATATTCAAAAAACATACAAGTGAAAACTGTTCATTAATTACTTTAAAGACGTTACATTTTATTTCTTAATCCCAACAGTGAAATCCGAATAGCAATAATAATTAAAAGAAACAAAGTCTCGTAACGTCTCAACCAGGGAACCTGCCTTCTCCCCAATACCTATAAGAACGAGGGGAGACGAGGAGAGACCGTTTTAATTTTTTGCCTCACTGCCCACTGAGTTACTTCAACAAAACCAACACAATAAGTTTTCTGCAAAATGAGAAGTGGCCTCAACTAATACTTTTTACCACATTCAAAATAGAAGAATGGTAACGAATTGTCACAAACTTTTTTATATTTAATTTTATGTACTTCTATTTCCCAGAGACGTCAGGTTTTATTGTGTAGCAGTAGTAATAGCTTAACGTATGTTACTTAAACAAATATATACATGACAGTTCTAAACATAGTAACATTTAAAAAGGTATAAACGGGACCCTATTATTAAGACTTCACTGTCCGTACGTCTGTCTGTCACCAAATTGTGTCTCATCAACAAATACTAAAATAGATTTTAATTTGTTTTATTTCCAACAGATACAGTAAGTTATTTTATACTTTATTAATTAACAAACATATAATAATAATTATATATTAAAATAAATAAATACGAAAAAATAATAATAAATTAATAAGGAATAATACATTCAAAAACAATTTCTTGAAATTTAGGGTATTCTAAAATAAGCGTAGCTCACATATAATAAAACGTTGTTTTTTTTGAGTTTTTTTCCCGATACTAATAACAACATGTAGACTTGAACTTATGTTGAACGGAACCCTTAGTGAGCGAGTCCGATTCGCACTTTTCCGATTTTTTTACCCTGGTCACCTTACCCGCATAGGTATGTTTTATAGCTAGTCCAAAACCGTATTCTTTATTTTCCATAATTACATCCATCCTGGTATTTGGTATTCGAAACCATTCACTTTTAATATTATACTAACTGTTCACCGCCTGAGGGTGGTACAGGGTGTGTACAGGGTTACTGGCAACTATTGAAGTTATATAACTAACGAGCTGCGCCCTGCGGTGTTACCCGCTAAAATAAAGAATAAAAGTAGCCTGTGTGTTAATCCAGGGTCTAAGCTATCTCCGTACCAAATTTCATCCAAATCGGTTCAGCAGTTTTTGCGTGTAAAAGGAATCAAACAGGCATCCACACATTGTTACAAACTTTCGCGTTTATAATATTAGTAGGATTGGGATAACAAAAGAACAAAATCATAACAAACATTAAAAACAACAAATTTTGATTTTGTGATCCAATATGCAATTTTGAAACTTATTTGAGAATTTTGTTAGATCAACAAAACATTTTTTTGTTAGCATAATAAGAAAGTAAAAGAACATTAAAAAATTAAGCAATTCATATATATTGTTTTCTTCTCTAGAAATACTTTCGTTCGATATATAAGTCCGCCATCTTGGACCTTTCCCAGTATTCAATTTGAATTAACGTTGCATCGCAAACTGTGAAACTGCCTTGATATGTCATACAAATATGCAAAAAGAGCCTGAGCTACCGGTGAAGGAAAACAGCGTGAGGAAACCATAGCAAGGTGGTAGGGCGTTTTCTAACGCACGCCTGGCTAGCACACACCCTCAAGTTAAAAAAATTGCCGCCAAGCACCTAACCGTGTGTTCCGGCAACCTTCTTTGAGAGCCAGTGTATTCCATAGGCATGCTCCATCTAGGGCTACAGTGTCGCTGACTTTCGTGGTCGTGCAAGCTTATTGTCGAATACCTAGCCATGTTGGATAAAAAAAATCGCTTGTTTATTATCCTAACAAAAAAAAATGGTTTTGATGTAACATAGTGTGTCAATGTGGCCGGTTGGTCCCGGGTTCGATCCCCGGACAGGTTAAACATTTGTGTGCATGAACATGTCTGTTTGACCTGTGTCTGGGTGTTTATGATATATATAAGTATGTATATATATATGTATATCAGTCATCAGGTTACCAGAGCACATGCCTTGCCTAGTTTGGGAGCTGAAGACTTTTGCGTGGATATTGTCCCATGTTATTATTATTAAGGTAGTTCATTAGTTACCAGTAGCCCTGTAAACATTTCACGTGCTACATGTTCCACGTTGCCTACACGTTCTCATAATGATATAGCTGAGAAATGTCGGTTACATAATTGGTAATGGAAAAATATATAGAAGAGAATATTACCTACTTGATGATTGACTGGTTATACATGCTAATATACGAGTATCAAGGTTGAGCGGCTTTAGAGTGAATAAAAAAAATACGTGTGTCACTCGGCCAACTGCCGCGGTAAAGCTATTGCATACGCATACGTCTAGTCGCACGCACACAAACACAGTGCCGAAGTCTGCCGAACTGAAACGACGTTAGACGAGTGTTAAGGTTTATTTTATTTACGGAATTTCTTGATTTGGTCAAAGCCCGCGATAAAAGCTATGCAATAGCTTAAAAGTTATTGAGTGCTTGAAGCAGTACTAGATCAGAGGTTTTCTGTTTACGAGAATAAACAATTATTAAGATGAAGATAGCAAAAGTTAAGATAAAGATAGCAATTATTAAGATAAAATATTATACCTTGGAAAATCTAACTTTGTTTAAAAATTGTTCCATATAATAAGGCGTCATTTGTAAGAATAGGCTAAGTTTCCCTGAATATATTTATAAATTGATTTTGAACTTGAATTAGGAACGTTCAGCTCGGTCAGTCCTTTGAGTAGTGACCGTGGTGGTGCTTGAATTAGCAATGTTCAGCTCGGTCAGTCCTTTGATTAGTGACCGTGGTGGTGCTTGAATTAGCAACGTTCAGCTCGGTCAGTCCTTTGAGTAGTGACCGTGGTGGTGCTTGAATTAGCAACGTTCAGCTCGGTCAGTCCTTTGATTAGTGACCGTGGTGGTGCTTGAATTAGCAACGTTCAGCTCGGTCAGTCCTTTGAGTAGTGACCGTGGTGGTGCTTGAATTAGCAACGTTCAGCTCGGTCAGTCCTTTGATTAGTGACCGTGGTGGTGCTTGAATTAGCAACGTTCAGCTCGGTCAGTCCTTTGAGTAGTGACCGTGGTGGTGCTTGAATTAGCAACGTTCAGCTCGGTCAGTCCTTTGAGTAGTGACCGTGGTGGTGCTTGAATTAGCAACGTTCAGCTCGGTCAGTCCTTTGACTAGTGACCGTGGTGGTGCTTGAATTAGCAACGTTCAGCTCGGTCAGTCCTTTGAGTAGTGACCGTGGTGGTGGTTAAACACTTAATGTTAAGTATTTTTAATGTGATCAACAAAAAAAAAAAACATCAGAAGAATTATGTATAACAATATTTGAAAATTGTAGGAAAGGATGGATCACCGTGGATGCAGAAATGATGGCGCGTGCAAGATAAAACCTATGCTCAGCAGAAAAGTAGCTATATATATCATATTGAATGTTAGTTTTGTTTTACTGTCAATAAGGATTATTTTGTTACAAGTAGGTGATGTTTCAAAAAACATAAACTGGATTCCGCATGTGTGACACAAATTCGGCTATTAAATTACAATCAATTGTCACTCTTTTTAAAGTTTCAATATCATGATTATTGGATTTTTTCATAACTCTCTCCATTCTGAACAATAGCAAAATAAACTATAAAACCGTCTAAAACTAGAATAAAACGATCCATCCCAACCACATCTCACTCGGGCTGGATCTTTGAACAAAAACTTGCCGTATCGTTCTTTAGCGATAAAATCTTAAATAACGTCCAACTGACGACATAATAATAAGGGACGAGTGTACTGTAATGACACACAGATGACGTTATGCCATCTCGTGATGACAACTTCTTGTAATGCAGTTACATTTGCTCTGATGGCTTGCTGTTGTGACCAAAACGCCCAGATAATATGAATGACTAAACGTTTCACACTCATAGCTCCCTTCTAGCATTTCTCCTGTGTCAGGGACGCCATGTAACATTCACAAACACGCACAAAGACAACCAGACTTGAAAACAAATGTCCCAACTCTGATCTGAATTGAACCCGGGACCGTCGGATCTCGAAGCAAGCATGCAAGCAAGCAAGTCGCGAGTCAGATACGCGCACTAAAGGTTCCGCACAACATTCGTTCAAGTTTCTAACTATTGTTGTTAATTTCAAGCAAATAACGATAAAAACTCGTTTATTGTATGGGATAAATATTCATTTTATTCAGTTTTTAGTTTTTTTTATTATAGCGGCAACAGCAATACATTACCTGTGAAAATTTCAGCTCTCTAGCTATCACGATTCATGAGATACAGCCCGAAGACAGACGGAAGGACGAGTCTTAGTAATATGATACCGTTTTTACTTTTTAGGTACGGCACCTTAAACGGAATCTTCCTTTATATGGTTTTGCTAGCATAACAGCAACTCAATATAAGTTACTATGATTTTATAAAAGTATATTTATTAAAGCATTACAGAACTGGCACGAAAATCAGACTGAACTAGCACAAAAATTCTATGCTTTTTCAGTTAGTTTTGAGCTACTGATATTTTTTTCCTACAATAAGTAACTTGACTTACACCATACAAAAGCTAAATACATAGCTTAGTGATTTTGCGGTCCATTACACGTTACACATATCACCACCCACAGTGATTACATCGGTTAGTAATGGTATTCGTGGAATCACTTTCTGGACGTTACGCGTTTTCCACAAACCTAAGTGGAAACCTACTACTGGAATGGTATTTCTAGGTAGGCTACTTTTAATGGCAACATCATGTTTTATATTACGAGTAACTGCTGACTGCTGGGTAACATACCTATATGTTTTATACCCAAGTTTTGGTATTGAGATATTGATATTACATTCATCATCGTCAGCTTATATTAAGTCACTGCTGGGTAAAGGCCTCCTTTCATGTGCCATTGGTGTCCGTCTTTGACGAATTTAAAATTGTATATAAATAGAATGTATCATCATTACATAACTGCGTTATTTATTATATACTGGTATGACTCAAATGTTACCGTGCAAGGGCATTGAGTAAATCATTTTATTTTTACTCCATTAATACAAAGGACTTGTTACATTTTCGGCCAGGATAGTGTACGTCTACCAAAAATGCCTAAAGATGTGGTTAAGATTGTGTATTCTCTAATAACTAGAACATTTGTGTATCCTAGGTTGACTGCAATGGCCCGTCAAAACATATCAAAATTGACACAACAAAAACGCGCAATTCGCTTTTTGCGTAAACAATACAATCCAAATTTTTAAATTGGAAATTAATTTTGTTCACTGCGATAAGTTAAGCTATTTTGGATTTGATTGATAGACTAAAGATTAATAATCCCTAACATATTTACGGTATCATGTACCTGGCCGGAGCTAAATACATTTCTGAATCTCTTTTGAATTAATTTCCTAGAAAATTTGCAAGCTTTTTTCTACATCGATCTGCACTCTCATCAGCGATGTCCGAAAAGGTACAAAAAATCCCTAAAACAGGAGTCTCCCGAACAATGGGAGTAGACAATGGAAGCACTACCGCGATGGCCATTTGTGTCTGGAGTCTACGTACAGACTGTTACAGGCATTTCACACTCAAATAGATGCCTTTGTTTCATACAAAACTGGTGGTTTATGGACGAATTGTCAGTCATTTTGAATGGGTAAGAGTAGGTACGAGTACATTGTTTAGTATTAGCTTGTCTGGCTTTGTTAAACGATTTTTGCAATACTCGTAAACAGCTCTAAAACAAAAAATGCTGTTCTAAATTTGACTGATATGCATTGTATTAGGTGAATCTTAGCTTATTTACTACCTAAGAAAATATGAACTAAATTTGAAATCAGGGCTGGAAATTTGAAGCTCTGCCTGTGTAATATAGGTATTTAATAGCTTTTCATTCTAGCTATCAAACAAAATAAGTCAAATAGAGAAGTGACATTATGAGAGGTTCCAAATACCAGCACACAATATTTTGCGTCTAATATCTTATTTGCGCGAACTGCCAGATTGTGGAACTCGTTAGACGCTTTTCTATTACTTAATAACTAACTTTAGTCTAGATCTTACTATGATGTATAGTTATTTTTTTAACTATACATCATAGTAAGAATAAAGCAATAAAGCTATAATCATTAATTCATTTTTTCATAAATTTTTTGGATGATCTTGGGTATTTCTTAGTAATTTAGTTTCAACACGTGGTTCGGTGATAATGTAAAAATATATATATATTAAGATCTCACCTGTTCTGGTCTCAAGCAAGGTGGAACCCACGTGTACTCCTCCAGCGCACACCCGGAGTCATCATCGCTCTGCGAGTGCCGGTGGGGGTCCGCCGGCTTCATCAGCCTCTCCGCATGCTCCAAGAACCCCCTGAACTTCCCCTGAGGAACTGGATGAGGGGATAACGACATGGCCGACTGAGGACTTTGAGGGTACGACCCCGTCGGGTAACCAGGGTACTGATTGCCCTGGTTCAGCTGGGAGACGCTATGACTGTGTAGAAGATTGACTTCTGGATAGCTTTGGCCCGGAACTGGTTGACTTCTTCGGAAGTTTTGGTAAGAGTACGGGTGTGGGGAGCCTGAGTTGCTCGGGATGGAGGAGCCACTTCGGCTTGGTTGTGGGGACTGTGTCGGCGGGGAGGGGAGGGACTGCCGGGGGGAGAGAGGTGAAGCTGGCGCGGGTGGTGGGGGGGAGGTCGCCTGCTCTTGTAGGGGCGGTGGGGACGACCCCGTGGGAGACACCACGCAGTTGCGGCACACTGGTCTGGAAAGAAAATAAACGTTGCGTTAGTTTTGCTGTGTGTAGACGTGAATCAAGAGACAAGTGTGTTTATTAGGTACAATGAAATTACTAAAGATCTAGCATCGTCCTACTAAGGCAAAGGTTGCCTGGCTTTGTCTTTGGACTACGTGCATACGAACAGACTACTTCATTAATATTTATCGTTAATAGTGATTTACAAGTCAGGTTACAATTAGTGTATAATAATAAAATATAAAAATAGCTTGTATACTTAAGCATTTTCATAAATAATAATTCAATATAAGAAAATACTTACTTAGAATAATAAATTAAAAATATTTCGCAATGGTCGTATTAATAATACTTTCTTATTATGTTTTAATAATAATTCGAATTCAAATGCAACATAATACGAGAGAGAGAGAGCAGCGTATAGCGAACACTAGCATAATCTCCATACCACATATGATTATATCATTACTAATCAGCATGATTATTCGTTGGTCTTCTTTCTTTCTCGATGTTCATAGTCACCTCAATTAAATTTGACTCCTTATAGTAAATAGTAGTTCTAACTTTATTGACATGCTTATAATTTTCTGCACCGATAGTTCCGCAAGTAAATCCTTAGTTTTACCAGTGATTGGAAGAAATCTCCAGATATATAAAATAAATAATTTGTAACAACATCCACACAAAGGTGTTCAGGTCCCAAACTAGGCAAAGCCTGTGCTATGGTAACCTGATCACTGATATACATACTTATATACATAAATACATATTTATATTTGTAATAAACACAAAGACACAGGTCAAACAGACATGTTCATGCACGCAAGTGTTAGACCTGTCCGGGGATCGGAACGGGACCAGCGGCGCTGAAGGTAAGATAAGGTGATTTTCTGTGCATACAAGATTTCAATTATGTATTGTGATTCTTATCTCATATTCCCCTGTAGTCCACCGGCCTACGAGTTCTCTTCCCTTCATCAATCAGCCCACATACCCGCAGCATACTTCGCATTACCACTATACTTCGTGACTCCAACTTGGTAGGTATATATACTCGTACATTACTGTCATTGTGTTGATTGATGCATTACGCATGCTCAATGATTTATTGAACGTATTAATTTGTAAACGAGATATCATATCTGCAAGTAATTGTTTTGTTCTTTCATTTGATTGAAAAGGTTTTGTTTCTGCTCAAATGTTATACATTTTTATTTATTTTTTGTTTTGTTTTGGTTACTGTTTATTTTAGCTCGCATGCTGCTAGAGCTATCAATTCTGACGCCAAAATGAAAATAAAATTTCAAAGAATATAAGGAAACGGATTGAGAACACTATGATACAATAGTAACCGTTTTAGGTCAAATAACAACTGTGATATACGAACAAGTCATATATATACAGGGCGTCTGGGATTTTTTTTTGACCAACTTGTATTATCTATATGGGTCACCAAACACACCCATTCGCCTTGTCTAAGCCTAGCACCAAACACGCTGTATATAATCGGGTACCAGAGATTTAACAGAGAAGTCCAGTCAACAACTTGGTCAATCTCGTATGATGTCAGCTAAAACGGTTTGACTAGGACCGAGCTTTAAGCATTCAGATGCTGTATCCCCTACCTGTCACCTGAAGCTTCAGCTTTGATCACCAGCAGATCCAAACTACGGTACTATTGCTGCTCAAATATGAGGCTTTGATCACTCTGACACAGTAAAGTTACTGAGTAAACCAGATATGAGTGACAGCGTAGTGTGACGTTCTCGTATAGTAAAAAATACATGTTGTCCAGGACTTGTACTAATTTAATGCAGGAGGGCTTTAGTGCGTTTGTATTAAAAACCCGGATACCGTTGGAACGGCTATCGAGGGTAGTTAAGACTTACATTTACTGACATGATTGTATATACCATATTAATAAGCGTTTGACCTTGATTTCAAAAAGCCAATTACGACCTGAATTCTCAGCGTCATCACTTTTTATCTAGATAAAACATAGTTTCTACTAGTTGTACCACATTTGTAAGCTGTAGTGGCAGTGGGCCGTTCAGATTTGCCGCAGAACTGACAACCGCTGGGGGAGACGAGTTCTAGAGTGGAGACCGCGAAACGGCAAACGTAGTGTAGGATGCCCTGCGACAAGGTAGAGCAAAGACATACTAAACACTGCAGGCAAAGGTTGGAAACTTGAAGCCCAGGATCGATCTGAGTGGCGTGCCTTGGGAGAGGCTTATATCCTGCAGTGGATTAGGATAAGCTGATGATGATGATGATGTAATATATTATCGCTAGAAATTTGTACCTCTACGTCACAGAATAACTAGTAGTAACTTCGTGATTGTGGAAGCTGCGCCGGCGCATTTATAACTTCACTTGCCTCTAATTGGGCTTGTGACTCGGCTTGACCTCAATAAGGGCTAGTTTTCTCTTATTTTATTACCCTACTACACAGAATGAGACACAGTTAGTATGCACTTTATTATCCTAGTAAAGAAACAGATTAATTATATAGTTATTACTTACACATGTATTAAGTGAAATCGTGCTAAAAAGGAAACGCTTTTCATCTCGTCGTAATATATATGAAAGTTTGTAACTTTATTTTGCAAATAAACTTACGCAGGTCAATTAAAATAAACTATAGAATTATTAAACCATTTTAGATTATAATTATAGTACCCATGTTTTGAATGTTTGGTATTTTTTATTTTACCGAATTCAAAAAAGGTTCTCAATTTGTCCCTATAATTTTTTTTAAATGCTTTCCGATTTTCCATATACATCCGGACCTACTTCAAAAACTCTTAACTTACCGAACCATTAGAAATGATTTCTATTATTTGAGATTATGGTTATCTGAGCCCTTATTCTTATAGAACATGCTAATGTTACAATACAACAATCCTTCAGTAATATTAACTCAACCATATCCAACAGCCATCTCTACAATATTATTATTATTTTTTCTTTTGATATATGGTACCATACGGTACACGGTAAACCCGTTGCCTCACAAGCAAAGGGCGCAGGTTCAAATCCAGGTTCAGGCATGCACCACTCTGCTTTTCACTCGTGTGCATATTGGAATTAATTACCACATGCTTAAACGGTATAGGAAAACATCGTTTGGATACCTACTTGTCGGAGAAAGTTAATAACTTTCGAAGGTAAGTTAAGTCTCCAACCCGCTAATTGGCTAACGTGGTGGATTATGGCCTACACCCCCTTCATAGGGGAGACGCGAGTCCAGTAGCGGGACGCTATGGGTTGAAACACAACACCATATGATTTGTATATTTGCCAGCGTCAAGTTTATCAATTTTTGAGTTATTAATCAATCAAGTTAAGTCAAATATTAAGTAATAAGTCATCGTAGTAAAGTTAAAGTCCCATCATGTACCCTCGTAGATCGGTGGAGACTTTACCAGGGTTTCTATGGAGATTTCCCGCGAACTCGAAAACCATATTATGTTATTCCGTCTTTATATCGCTTGCCCACACTTGTGCACATAAACAAGACATTAATAGTTAATTAAATAATGGTGGATACCATTATTAAACTTTAATAGGTACTTGAAGAATCACTAGATTTGCAATAAATACACACGCCATTTTTTCAGCAAACGACGAGCGGGAAAAAAAACCTTTTTATTCTATCTACCTTTCACAATCCTTAACCCTTCACCGCCGCGGCGTGATTCAGCTACTGCGGGCGGTCTCTCAGACCCCGCCGACCGCGGTCGATGGTCTGACAGACCCAGTATCGCCTCGATCGATCTACATCGCCAGATAACATACTATCGATTTATTAATAAAGCGATATAGTACTGATTGTAATGTTTTGAATTTGTGCTGTTCTTATAGAGCAAGTGATTTTGCTACTGAGCTTTTTGAGTATCGTTGTCGGTTTGGGAATGTTTTATGCGACTCAATAATAAACAAAGTTTTGACTATTGCGTTTGTTTTTATATATTTTGTAGAGTAAAGAAAATATTGGAAAACTAGAAAAAATAGTCGAAGTCCTGTATTTCCGGCTGTTCTACTCTATATGCCGCATCTCTCAATCGATTCTTGTGAAACTTTGTAAGAATGGCCGTTAATTACTACAGAGCATTTTTGGTGTTTCAGTTTTTTCGAAACAAATTTGAAAAATGGTTTTGAATATGGTATACAGCCATTTTATTTAGAAAACTAACCAGTGTTTGATTAGTATTGTTTCCGAAGACGTGTCATCGTTGAAGACACGAACGACTCATTTAATGGAGTTGATGATGTTCACTGAATGTGAACGAAACCATAGTTGGACCCTTCCAACAATCAGGTACAAGTAAAAATTCGTCTTAATAAAAAATATACAACTATTAGTATATAGAGGTGCTAGTTTATTACATTATTTCAGTATCTATTCCATTCACGTTTATAGCTCCGTTTGTTGTGAGCTTTGGTCATAAATGACGTAATATTTGTTAGGCTATAAATCAAACTTTTGTTAACAGGTGTTAGATATATTACCAATCAAGTGATGTTTTAAGAAATGGCTCACTAAAGATATTTAATTTTAAACTTTTAATAAGGAAGTTTTTTTATATTATTTATTTTCATTTTAGGGAGAAAATCCATACAATTGTAAAAAAAACTTAGTCGAATTTCAATACAATAATCAATATAATTATGGCTTACTAGGTATATTATTATTTTTCTTATTGTTATCAATAATCATAATATAATACACGTCAAAACAAATTAGTGGAACAACCCACCCTGAATCGTACCTGGAGCAAAGGTACCCATACCGCGTTGAATGGCAATGGCCAGCCTTCGCACCAAGTACGATCCGGAGTGAGAGATGCCAGTCAAGTCGCTAATTCTATGCCTATCTCCCTAATTAGAGCTTTTGCTTCAGAGCCCCAACAGCCCAGGGTCTCCACGGCAATAGGCACAAAATAATATTGCGGCTCCGCCGCCTACTTCTGCCTTTTCTTACTCGCGGCGTCCTCCGCTGCAGCTAATTATTTATTTATTTATTTATTGGCAGGTTAAATACAAAATAAAGAGGGCTTATAACTAAAACGAAAGTAGTACTTAAAACAAAATGAAAATTAACGTGACAAAGGTAATATAAGATTTAATGTGAGAGTAGGAAGCTCTGCGCAGTGGTCCTCACTGGGTAGCCCCGTATTGAGATCCACTAATCAACCCTCTCCTTACCCGAGCGAACACATGCTCCTTCTAACATATCAACAGTTGCTCTTATGACGAACATAACATACATTGTGTCTAGTGAACAAATTGATTGAATTGATTCAATATACCTACAAAACAAACGCGTAACATCTGTATTTTATGTTATATGTAATATTTTATGTAATGTAATTTTATGTAATAACCCAATATTATTCATATAGTTCATAAAGAGTAAAACACCTAATCAACCAAATGTATATGAAACTTTTTCATAATATTATATTTGAGACATATCTAAATGCCTATTCCCATAAAGCAAAAGCAATCTTTTCCAGTTTTGGTAGGTATGCCTATTTTAACTAGGCACGAATGCCGGAGAATGGACGGTACGAACAAGATGGGTAGCGGCAACCGTGCTGACGCAAGTGGCATCCTAATTGCCTAAATTAGATATTACATTAATTTAATTTAATACATTAATTTAATCAATATGTGAAAAATCTTGTAAGAATTGTTGTTTTTATCAAGAATTCTTGTCAGTAACTCTAGTTGTTTAAGGAACACTTAACTTTTTCAAAACGTCATAAAGATTTTAACTATAATTTTTTAAGATTTTATTAAATTAAATTATAATAGACTTGCGTTTGATCGCAACTTACCTGATACTCGTATAAGCAACGATACGGCCTAGGATGTGGCACGCTTTTCTCGAAGAACTCGCGATTTTAAAAGATCGAAATTAAAACAACTAGAAAATAGAAAACTCGGTAGCGAATTCCACAACTTAGCTGATCGCACAATAAAAGTCGACGCAAAACGAACGTCTACGTGAACGTCTAATCACATGAATTTTAATATAATTATAATAACTGCTATATAACCTTAATTCAATGAAAAATGCAACAATCCTACACGAGTCCGACACCCACGTGGGAGCTGACGTTCTCAGCGGAGCGTGCAAACGGCATCACTCACTAACAATGAAACCAGCGGATTTACTATTTCTCTCTACTTGTTTTACTCACTAATAGGTAATTAAATGTCTGTCTATTAATATCACTATAAAGTGGCATCAACTGAAACGCGTCATAGAGCTTTGAGTTACAATACAAACAAGTAGTTAGATGTGACTTCAAAAAACCCGACTGTTAAATTTTAAAACATGTGTATTATGTTTTTATTACCCTGTTCTATCTGTCCTTATTTTATTTTCTTAATTTCGATAGAAGGGAAGACTATGACAAATGTATAATATATATTTATAAATGTATAAAAATACGCTAATTAATCTGCAGAAACACGATACGATATTTTTGAAATAGTTAAATAGCTTTGCGTAGACGCGATTCCTAGACGGTATGGCCATGGAAGTCTTAGGAAAGTGTACTGTTAAAATTTGTTAGCTGGAATGAATCATGAACCTGCGTGAAATGTAGCAGAATGCAAATTAAATCAGGTAGTCAATATAATTCCTTTTCATTGTGTTTTTCATGTTAAAATATACTCGTAGTGAGGCTGACAAAAATAATTTTCACAAGTTCACAAGTTTTAAATGGCATCACTAATCGGAAAAGATCGTCAAATGTATGTCTATTTTTGTGTTGTATTAAATCCGAAGGTATTGTTTCAATACTAATCTACTAAAATCAGAGCTAACTGATATTGTTATAGCTCTGCAGCAAGTCACATGTAAGTAACCTCAGAATTAGAACTATCTCAATACTAAAAACATACATTTCTATATGTTATTAATGCAATTCCGTTAATGTTTAGCTGAACTCTTTTTGGTTTGATTAAAAAAATACTATCGTTACCTGCTGGATCATTGTTCATTGTTAATGAATATATATTTTCCTATATATTTATGAAACTAATTTTCATATGGATGAATAGTTAATGGTATAGTTAAATATAAAAATAAAGAACTCATTTTTGTAGCAGATTTATAAAGGAAAAATTTTAAAAATTCTTTTTAAGTAACTGGCTATAAATGAACGTAGAAAAATCTTATTTCACAGCTGTTTATATAAAATATTTTATGAAAATGGACCACAGGACATATGGTACAATAAAATATCATATGCGTAACGTGTCACATGCACCATTATTATTAGTGGTACATAATATTATAATATAATGTGAGTGAACGTCCTCGGGACTCCCGGGAGGACATTCCCACGTGTTTCCCTCCGTGCCACGCATACTAACATATTTGCTACTGTGATGGAGTTGCTTGTTGCTTGATACTAGGGAGTTTATGTTGCATATTTATTGCTTAATCATTTTCTCTTGTTACTTATAACTTCGCTTAAAATAATCGAGAAACCCAAGTATTTCTCGATTATTTTAAGCGAAGTTCGCTACTATGTCGAAATAAATAATTTACGCCCATAATTTTAAATCAAGACCTTAATAAAAACGGTACCACGCTTTTCTAAACATCAAGTCATAATTAGTCATACTGTTCGAATTAGCCAATTTTTCAAGCCCAGAGTTTACCCATGGAATCTCCGCCATGAAATTATCTACGGCAAGCTGATCCAAATAATTAACCCAGCGGACTATATCGAATGATAATAACCATTTCGTGGCAACAACCTCGTCTCTCAGAATTAACCGTTTACGAACATTGGGGGTCTAGCAGACCGGAAATAATGATAGAATTAGGTTTAGATAGTAATATTAGCTGCGCCCTGCGGTGTTACCCGCGTTAATACGGGATAAAAAGTAGCCTAAGTGTTAGTTTAGGGTCTAAGCTATCTCCGTACCAAATTGTGTCCAAATCAGTTCGGCAGTTTCTGCGTGAATCCAAACATTCATATACTATTACAAACTTTCCCTTTTGTAATGTTCGTAGAAGAAGAAAGACAGTACAAGTTTTAGGGTTTATATAACTGTGTTATTATATATTCTATTCATCTATATATATATATATATATAGCCTATGTTATCTTAATATATATAAATCTCGTGTCACAATGTTTGTCCTCAATGGACTCCTAAACCACTTAACCGATTGTAATAAAATTCGCACACCATGTGCAGTTCGATCCAACTTGAGAGATAGGATAGTTTAAATCTCAAATTATAGTCGCAATTTTAATTTATTGCTAATTATTTGTCTGTTATTATTTGACAGTCACAATTATCTGTTAACTCCAAATGATTCTAACAGATGTCCATACCTTTCGACTGGGTTGAGTAAGTAATCAATAGATGGCGCTGCTATGGTAAATCTACGAACGTGTCATATAAGCTACATTTTAACAGCATAATTACCACGTGTTGTTGACGCTATAAAATAGCCACAGCAACGCGTGGCCGGGTCAGCTAGTTCTTATATATATATATATATATATATAAGAATAACATAGGCTATTAAATTACTATAAAAATAAGAGATCATTACGAATTCCTACTAAAAAAAATATAAGGTGTAATTTTTTTTGTCATAAAATGTCTTAAATCGCGTGCGCTGCGGTAAGTATTGATGATAGAATAAAAACATGTAAATAAGAAAAAGAGTAAGTCCTGACTGACTCACAGTTCACATGCAAATACAGAGTCTAAAGCGCTGAATCCATAGAAATGAAATTTGGTGGGTATATTCATTATAGGTTGTAGAGGGGTATACTATAAAGGGAAAATAAACCCTTTTTGAAAATAAACCCTAGAGAAGATCAAATGAGGGTTCATTTTAAATCACGAGCAACACCGTGGGTGACAGCTACTAGTTAAACTATAAGTAACTTAAGTATGACTTCAGCGAAAAAAAAACCAATCCGTAGCCAAGAATTTTAAGTTTTCGAGAGTCAAAGTTAAAAGTAAGGTTACTTCGAAATACTCTGTGGAGCCCCATCCCTTGCCTCTTATAGTGAACTATGGCCTTCACCACCCTCTTTGGAGAAGATCCGTGCCAAGCAGAAAAACGTTATAGGTAAAGATATATATCAATCGAATTAGGACCAATTATACAAAGTTAAATTATTATTTAGCACGTTTATTCCTTAAAATAACAAGTAATTATTTTTAATTTTATAATTTAAGTTATTTTTTAGTACTTTTCTCATGTAAAACATATTGTTTAAGAAGTCGGCTTTTCACTTGTACCTGATTGTTGGAAAGGTCCAACTATAGCGAACCTGATTCACATTCGGTGAATCAGGTTCGCGTGAAAACCCGTCTTCTTAAACAATATGAATGAAACACGCGTTACTTTCTAAATAAAATTTAAAAAAATGTCATTTTCTCGTATACGCACATTTTCATGTAAAGCCATAATTATCAAATTAATAGAAAACAACACGCGGTCTGAGAGACTACCACCGCAAAATTACAGAATTAACCGCCATCTTATACCTTGTCAACTATTATGAAATTATGTAACATTTCATAGCCCATAATTAAAAAGCCGCAACGATTTCCGACATTGTCCGGGCGATACCCGCATCGCTGCGATTTTCAACCGGTCAGAACTGGTATCAGCCATGTACGTTAAATGCACGTTAATTGGTTAAATAGCAATAATTGCATGTACAGTTAACGATTAACGTGCTTATGCATAATTATTCAGTGCGATTACACTGCGATTTCCTGCCGCACATGTTTTGGGTCTCACAGATGAGAATAAATTTTAATTTTAATTTTATTTTCTTAATGGGCAAGTGCCTTTATTAACATTAACAAAAGGACAAACTACGACAACAAAAAATTATAGTAGAAAGATTTCCCACAAACTATTTAAGATCTACAGATAATCCAAATGCTTCAACCCACCACCAGAGGGCAGCGTGCCCAGTATGCTATACAATTTTTGTTACAGTTTGAAGCTGTATAATGTAGTTCTTATGAGGTCACTGAAGTTTTGTGACTTTGATATTGCCTACTTAGGTAGACAAAAAAAGGTCAAAATAAAGTTAAATTCCTCATGTTTACCCTACGACGGGTTTACCTAAGTAAACATGAGGAATATAACCATTTTTTTATGACTCATTTTTAATTCCTTGACATAAATATATTTTGATTGCCAAAAATATATATTTTTTGTCATATTTTAAGAGTACATTATCATTATGTAGAAATCATAATTTGATACTTGAAAAGTTTTCGAACGGTTTTTCAAAATAAGCCTGGGCATTGTTGCCTCTAGCAACTCTATACTCTATTACCTTTAACCGATAGTGAAGAAAGGTTCTTGAGAGGCAACCACGAATCTAAAGACGCAGCGTAGGTAGGCCTTCCACTAGGTGGACCGACGACATAGTCACGAGTAGTAACCAGTGAATGCAATTGTCAGCTTGTCGTTCGTGATGGCGTTCTAACGGGGAGGCCCATGTTCAGCAATGGACGTCTTCTGG
Source organism: Ligdia adustata (assembly GCA_947049295.1). Taxonomy (NCBI): domain Eukaryota; kingdom Metazoa; phylum Arthropoda; class Insecta; order Lepidoptera; family Geometridae; genus Ligdia; species Ligdia adustata. The sequence continues at coordinate 12,705,588 of OX346229.1, forward strand.
CTGATGATGATGAGGATATATATAAATAAAATACGTGTATTTTATTTTATGTCATTTGCAGCCTTATATTTTAAAGATTTTCATTAGTTGAGTCGCTGTATATCCAAAATTAAGATAAGAAGATAGAATTTAAAAAGCTTACAAATTAATCTAGCCTCTCGCTATTTAAAAGCCGAGTACTATTTAATGTTAGAAACCTCTGTTATAAAGCTAATCGCATAAAAAGTGCAAGTATTGGCTGCATTTGCAAGAAACTGTGATGAACTGTGTGCAAGCGAAAGTAGCGAGCGAGTGCAGGGAAGGTGTTTGATGGGCTAGTGGGAAAACTTACTGGTTTTTATTAGCCTATTGCTAAACACATAGCAAGAAGAACTACAACCGTTTTTTATTACACAATAACGATGATTCTACTCGTACAAGCTGCATTGACATATATTCGCTGAGTTTATAAAAAGGATTGCTTTCAAAAAAATACTTCAATTTTTGTTTGACTGTATTCAAAGATCCATTATACTATCAGGTAACTTATTGTACATCAGTATTTATTTTGGTATAAAGCCCCCGCTTCTTACATTTAGCTAATTAGGATTCGCCCTTTTAAGTAGGTATTAATAATTTTTACTATATAAGGATTATGTGATGATATCTATGTATTGTACATTCTAGTTTGTTTAGCTGCTAGGAATCATATTTCCTTTGTATTAGAACTATATACGCGTCCTTTGTCTGTACTTCCTCAAGCTCTACATATAATAGAGAGATACATTAAACAAACAAAACGTGGAGAACTAGAGCATGTAACCACTGTAACACTACACTGACAGACAGACGGACAGACGGACGGACGGACGAGTGTCAGGCGTGAACCGTGAAAGTTTGGCTCGGGTTACTCTACTTGTATATCACTTCTGGTAGATTCACCATCATGACTAAGATAAGTAGGATACAAGGAAAAAATAAAAACATACCGGGACAGTTATTAAAACTGTCCCGGTATAGGGGGACAAAGATGAATTTTTATTCCTGTCTGAAACCTTAAGGGGACAAATTGAGGTGACGAAAAGGAATAAATCGGTTTCGCGCGGGTGGACACATTATTGTTCCATATTTTTTCGCCAATACTTTTCGCAGCGCACCCGATGTAAGACACTTTATGGCAAATTTTTTTACACCTTGGGTTGGTTAGTTAGAGTTTCTAAGGATCTCTATTTTTTTCTAGTAAAAATATAGTCTAATATAAAACTAGTTTTTCGTTTAAAATATACATTTATGTAGATATAGATATCTATATGAACTTATTACCCAACTGCGAAAGAAGGAGAGTTATGTTTTTCGAGAGGCAAGCCCTAGAGCCTAAACGGCTTGACGTAGTTTTATGTAAGTGGTGTCAATAAATTCATCTTAGTCGTGAGAGTGACACTGGGCACATCAAAATTAAAAAATATAAGGATGATACATAGGATTAACGATTTAGCAGTCGGGTTTTTTCGAACTCGCTTTTAACCACTTGTTAAACACATTTTTTCTACAATATCTCTGTTTTACCAAACGCATGGTGACTGCATACGTAGGCGCCATGTAAAGAGCGATGGGGAGGATTTTTAGATGAATTATTTATTATAATACTTTTGTTATTAGAAACGAGTGAGGAGTTCTGACAGCCGTAGCCGTGGAGAACAAGTCAGTTCAACGAGTAGTCTGTATGAGATATAATATGAGAAGTTAGTTTCCTCAGTGTTATTAACTAGTTGCTTCTCGCGATGTCAAAAACTTGTCTTAGTCATATTCTAGGCTATCTATATACCAAATTTTTCATGAAATCTGTCCAGCCGTTTTTACGTGAATAAGTAACGTAGCTACATAAAAGACAAACTTAGACTCGTATTAGCATGATAAACTAAAAAAATAGTAAGTTTTAATTCTGCTATAGAGAGTAGGTAAGTTTTTTTAATATGATTGATTATTTTATTATTATATTCAAAATAGTTTTCGAATAAATTCACACAGCTAAGTATATACTTCCACTCGCTTTTTATTTCGTTTTTACTCTAATATTTTGCTTTGATTGCTTATGTTTTTGAGGGTTTTATTTTTCGATGTATGTATATTTCATTGTCACGCCCTAGAGCCTAAACGGCTTGTCGTATTTGTATGTGAGTGGTGTCAATAAATTCGTCTTCACCTGCAGACTGACCTCAGCTATACTAGCTGCATCCCGCGATTTCACTTGTTAAGATACGTGACTCTAAAGTTCTTGGAGTAGGATTATTTCATTTAACTTTAATCCATATTATAATATTTCTTAATCTGTATGCTTATTGTTTTAGTTCTGGGTGTTTTTAAGAGTTTAGTTTATGAATATCATCTTATTATAGTAATACTTAAATGCTATTACAATACAATAGTACCATACTAAACTTTACGAAGCCACTTTTTCATCATCACTCCAACATAAATAGGTATAATCTTCCACGTACCTCACACTAAACCGCATTCAACTTTTTAAGTCTCACTTAATAAGGCTTGAAAGTCCTTTATCAGCGCATCTTTATAAAGGACTTATCTCAATAAAGATCTTAAAGACTACCTCATTCTGTTGCAAGCATATATAAGACCTTTGACAAGGACATAATTCAACCTTATTGCATTTAGATGAGAGATTATTTGGCTGCACTTGTGTTTTGGTAGACAATAATGTAAGGGTTATAAACTTTATTATATTAATAAATGAATAAAATCATAGGATTAATTGTATTAATTAAAAAAAAAGAGACATTTAGTTAAAAATTAATTTTGAAGTTTTTGTAGAAGGAATAGCTCGCCTTAGCGTTAAGAGAGTCTAGGCCACCTGGCCATATTACCTAACGTTGTATATCTACACCAATATTATAAATGGAAAGATTTTTTTACTATTAATTTCTTATTAGTATAATTTTCTTTTTATAAAAGCTAAGGAAAAAAACATCTAATAATAAACCCCCTAGTAGAAGGAACAGTTCCAAGAAAGCTGGAAAATTTGGATTTTGTATACAAATATAACGAATAAATATAAATATTAATGGATCGATGTGAAAAAAAAATGCTTTTAGGAAGTTTTATTATCACCGAGTCACATTAACTATATATACTATAGGAGTAACATATTTATGACAATAAAATATTAGAGATCCTTAGAAATACCTTCTAAAACCAAAACCAAGGTGTAAAAAAATAAGCCATAAAATGTTTTTCATCGCATGCGCTGCTCAAAGTTGATGATAGAACAAAAATGTTCTGAAATATAATAGAACATTAATATTTACAAAAATATGTCACCCGTGCGAAGCCGAGAAGAACTGCTAGTTACTAATGTATTTTTACAATACCCCGCTATTGCAACAAAGTTAACTGTAGTTCTAAAATAGAAAAACCATGTTAAGATTATTTTATCTAATTATCTTATTATTTTATATAAAAAAAGGGTTATATACAAGTTTACAAAGAGGCCATAAATTAGGCAATAATAAAGACACCGCGTACTCTGAACTTTGAAAAATCGTAAACATGAACTACATTGGTCTAGATGTTCTGTAGATTATTAAAATATTCTCATTTTTCGTTTCTTTTTCATTCGTTTTCTTATAAGTACTAAACAATTGTATCTTGGTATTACAATAGTTATAATAATATGGGACAACATCCACACGAAGGTCTTCAAACCGCAAAATAGACAAAGCCATGGTAACCTGATGACTGCTATACAGTATGTTCAAAGTTGTATATTTTACTAGTATTTTATTATTAATCCTTCTAAAAGTGTGTTCTGACCCTTATCCTCTACTAAATACTATGTATTCTGTGTCCTCTCATCCATTTTTTGCACCTTTCTCACGTAAAACACGCGAGATGATATTCGATGCGCCCAATTTTTTTCAAAACCGGGATATCAGGTTTTCCATTGTGTCGTCGATTAAGGTGGCTTTTTTACATATTTCGCTTCTGGGCTTGAATACGAGTATAAAGAGACTGCGAATATGCAAATAAGTACAAATTTTAATATAAGTATGGGACGGGGAGAGAGCGGTGCATCGAACTTTACTTAAGATAGTCTATTACCTAAATTATGTAAGTATACATTAAGCCCTACAAAACAACCTTCTTTTTATACTACACAGCTAGGCATTTAACCACAAGTTCGCACGACCACGGAAGTCAGCGATACTTTAGCCCTAGATGGAGCATGCCTAGTCTGGAATACACTGGCTCTCAAGGTGCTTGGCGACAGATTTTACAACTTGAGGGACTACCCTAGCCAAACGAGCGATAGGAAACGCCCCACCACCATGCTATGGTTTCCTCATCCTAGAGATTTCTAGTTATTTTCATTTGTGAGAGTTGATGTACAACTGTACTGAATCTGTTAATAATACTATTTGCATCTGAGCTTTATATACACAAACATACAAAACGTAGAATTTTTACTATTAATTAAACTAAACTAATCAACTAACTTTGGTACAAAATATAAGACACTTCTAATTCTCGCGAATTTCGCGGCTGACAGAAATCGACTGTGGCCTAATGATTAAGGTTAAGGCATTCTGCGTGTTACCCGATACAGCTTCGAATTCTGCCTGTCTTAAAAAAATCGTTCGCTCTCTTATAAGTACTACTAATTCGAGTCAAAACAAACCTGAAAGGATTCAAATTCCCTCGCAAATACACAAACTTAACTTAGACATAAAATTTAAAAGTATTCTTTTATTTTATTTCTCAAACGCCTATTTGTTCTAATCGATGTAACTACTAAGGCTGCCTACACAATCAGCGACAATCTAAAGAGCGACACATAAAGCAAGATGTCGCATTAGTGGGAGTGCGTCCGACGCCTTATCGCAGGATCGTCTGGACATTGCTAACACTGCCTCGAGCGCTGAAGGCGTTTGATACATGGTAAAGCCTCTGTATCTTTCACTATACACTAATATTATAAGTAAATGTGATTCCTTACTCTACTGTATGTACATTGTATTTATTTTAAGTAATTAAATCTTAATATTCGATGTTAACATTAACATAAGTTTTCTAGTAAGCAAACGCTTACCATAAAACTTGCACTTAAACCGCTAGGGAAACCAAAACCCAATAAAGAAATTCACTTGTTTCAAGAGAAGTTTATCTCGTTGAGACAAAATGTATGCAACAGCTAATTTCTAAACTTTAAGTAAGTTACTAAGTAAAACTTGATCTTCACGATGATTATAAATATCCTCTTTCGTACTCCCGATTAACATTTAAAGAGTACTATAGCAGACTACAAAATATTTTTTTCTGAGTAATCTGCAACTTTTGTATATATACTCGTACCCGTATTCAACAACCTCTTAACGGACGTGCTCGTAGCTGTATTATAAAATGACCACAAATTCAACGAAAGTCCGCATAAAACCTCAGCTTCCGATAATTTGCATGAAAACTTTCCCCACAGCACAAGAGGCTGCAATTTCTCCATAGAGCTGTCGTCATGCATCACGCGACGTCGCGCGTCATGTCGCGATTACGTGCGACAGATTGTCGCGTCGTGTGCAGCCCGCGCCTACGCACTCACTGCAGCAGGTTTTTGCAGCAACTTTTGTTTAACATTGTATTTCACTATACAATTAATAATATCACAAATTATCTAGATAATAGCGATTTTGTAGCGATGATGGTGGAGTGGTTGGTGGGGTCGATTGCCGTGCAAAAGATACTAGGTTCGATCCTACGAAACATGCAAAAAGAGCCTGAGCTACCAGTGAAGGAAAACATCGTGAGGAAACCATAGCATGGTGGAAGGGCGTTTCCTATCGCTCGCCTGGCTAGCTACAACCTACAAGTTGTAAAATCTGTCGCCAAACTCCTAACGGTGTGTTCCAGCAGCCTTCCTTGAGAGCCAGTGTATTCCAGACTACGCATGATCCATCTAGGGCTAAAGTATCGCTGACTTTTGGGTCGTGCGAACTTGTGGTCAAATGCCTAGCAGTGAAGGATAAAAAAAATACTGACTAAAAATCTAAGAACAGAACACAAATTTATGTATAATCTATAATTTCACAAAATTTCGTGCTCGCCCACAGATTATCAATTAGGTACGTTCAAATAAAAATTAAGTGCTGACCTCTGAAAAAAAAGGTTTTTTTTTTTAATTTTAAATTTTTGGGAGAAATATTTTTCTTTATTTAAAATTCACGTCGTTATAAAAACTATTATTAAAATTATCCTTTTAGTTAATATTCTATCTATCCTATGTTACTCGTATTACATTTCTGGGAATTCCACAAAAAAATCGCGGATTGAAATCTTGAACATGGTTGTCTAATTTGTTTCGATTCTGTAATACATTTCTAGTAAGTATTATTGTAATATATCGCCCTCGCGTGGGCGTGGGATAGCCCTTTGCCCATATTTGTCAGCCCATGTTTTACCTCCCGCAATATTTTACTAGGAAACAGATAGTAAAACCGAGTTCATAAATACTGGATTTTACTGAGTTGCGGATTTACATGAACGCGATTTCGCGATTAATCTATCGTTGCTAACATTAATGGCGAAATTTATTATTGAGGGACTTCAAGAGGAGGACGTTATTAATGCTTCAGTATCTTATACGAGTATATGTTTCACAATTTATCAGAAATGCCTGCATTAATGTTTGAAATACTTTGCAGGTGTTATTACAATCATAACATTTCATCAAAATCGATAAAATAGTTTGGAATCTAAATCAAAATAACTAAAGCATTTGCCAACTGAATTGAAGTCATTTTTAAAAAAATATTGATTGCATTACTTGTTATTTACGCTGCGTGATTCGTTTCTGAAGTTACGAATGATTATTATTAGGGATAACAAAGAAATAGTCGTCCAAATCATTGCAAAAACTAAACCGCACTAAATCGTCTCTCTGCATCATTACTCGTACTCCAATAATATTTGCAAACAGTAACTTTCATAAAAATAACATTTTATTACATACACATAAAAAATAAAATGCAGTAACATAACTTTTTAATGAAGGTAATTAAAATAAAATAAAAGATTATATTCCTAATAAACTGCAATATCAACAACGACACTAGTAAAATGCAATCGCATTTATTAATAGCCAAAGATAATCAAACTACAATAAAAACACGAGGAAAAAATAGTGGCTTTAATGCGGTCGACAACTTACCGCTGACATAAAACTCCAAGAGGACGTAATAACTTTATCTTACATTTTGTAAAATTATCGCAGGAATTAAGCATTTAAAAGATAACGGCAGTACTGAGTTTCCATACAAAAGTAGTTTCTAAACACAAGACGTGCCGAACAAACTTATTTTTTATTTTTGTTTTATCTCGGCACCGGCATGACCATTACTGTCAAATACCTACTATAAATAATTAGCCGGTAAATATCTTTCCTTTTTTGGCGAAAAATATTGTACTAATCGAAAATCCTTCTAGGCGAAAGAATCTTCTTTATTCTTATTTCGAACACTAACGCGCGTTTGATTCATATTGGTTCAACTTCATCTCTGATGACGTTCGCCGAATGTGAAGGAAACTATAGTTGGACCTTTCCAACAATCAAATTCTGAATTCGTGTTAACCAATATTAAAGACTCCGGCATGTAAGCCGTAAAACCCAAAAAAATGCCATATCTGAAGCAGAGATGCTTCACTCGCTCGGTTAACGATCATCATCAAAATAAAAATGACCATGCACTAAAGTCCAGGAAGGTCATTTAAGAATAAAAATTGTATGAAAACTGAGTATTAGCGTTATCTCTCAAGGGTTTAATCGACGTGAAATAAAAAAGTGTCGTAAAATCCTTCGCCGTGTCTTCGGCTTCATTCGCCCGATTACACACGCACCGCGAAATGACACACGCGATCTGATTACGCGTAAAGTCGCTCGTGTGTACACTGCCTTATTTCTGAAAAAAGATCGCGAAGACTTTTATGTTTTTTATTATTATTATTTGCATTTACAGTGCGACAAGCGTGTTTGTTGCGTGTGCAGATATTGGAACTGACGTCAAAACTATACTTAGCCAATGGAACGATTTAAATTTACTAAAAAACGTTAAGAGTTTAACGTAATGAAAGGATTTGAGTAATAATAACATTATATAACTAAAATAAAATCTAAGATGTCCGCCATCACAAAATAGCGTGTATTTATAATATCAACCACACGTTTAACAAACCTTGTCCACATGTAAATGCATATTGGAAGCGTGAAATTTTGTTTCATATTGAGTTCGTTACATATTTTAATGGAAACCTTTACCAATGAATATCTCTATCTGTCAGTAGAGAAAGAATTTCGCATATTTAGTTACTTCATTTGAATATTAATTGATTTTCTATTGATAAAATAAGTTTAGTCGTCAATGTAACTATTGCCATTAACATTAGTTTACCGTATAATGGTCTCATTTTATAAGAACATAGAAATAGGATATAATTAATTTATAGAGTGATTCGTTTAGATTAGTTGCCATGTTTTTAGCATAGTATGCAAATTACAGATGAAGAATTTGAAATAGTTTTTCTGATAAGTACTGCTACTTACTATTTGATTAAAAAAATTAAAAAGGTTTTTTGTCCACCGTCCCCTGTTGCATTGTTTTTATAAAACTCTAAAATCCTCTCAAGCCATGAATGAGGCACCGAATCATAGGCCTTCTTGTAGTCAATCCAGGCAGCAGAGAGACCTCCCTTGTTCCGCCGGACTTGTTGGCTAATGGCCAAGTCTATGAGGAGGAGCTCCTTAGTACCACGATACCCAATCCTACAGCCATTCTGAGCAGGAGCCAAAATATTGTTCGCAACAATGTGCGTGTTCATTTTTGTGGTCAAAATAAATTAATTACTTACTTATTTAATTTTTAATTTTGTGATTTTTGGAAAAATCGTTCCATAACCGAAAGTTGAATTAGTTTGTGTCCTTTAAACGTGCTTCAAATTAATGGTACCTATACAAAAAATTCTGATTATACGTTTGGATACCAACAGCTATTTTAATAATCAAAAACCGAGTAATTAGTTGTTGAATGAATTCTTGTTATTTGTATTCAGTACTAAGTATTGGCGACTTTCATTGCGGCAGGAGTCGATACAATTTGTTTAGTTATTTGAAAAGCAAACATTAGCACGATTTTGATGAAATTGAAAAGGGACTACAGAAGTTTACCCTTTCAAAGCAAAAAATATTTTTTCAAATCGCTCCAGCCGTCTCAGAGAAGAAAAATACAATCGAAATAAAAAAAATATAATAGTTATATTATAATTAAATTATAGATTCAAAAATTCTTATAAAAAAAATATTGACGTATTGAGTATATCCTTCTATTTTTTGGGAGTCGGTAAAACAGCAAATAAATCAATCATAGGTACAGATTCCTAACAATAGATAACATATGTTCTATATCAAACCATCCTTTGTCGCACAAAGTTCGAATACCGACTGGACTAAACTCAATAAATCAGCAGTAATCTCCATCTTCACGGTTGTCGCATCTGATCGCATCACGAACGGTGCAGCCGATTCGCTCCCGAGTTTACCACGACTTAACTTAATTGAGAGATCAACTCAACTTGATCAACTTACTGATAAGTTATTTAGGCGCTACGGGTTTTGAGTGTGTTATGTATAAAAATACTAACAAATGGTTCTGATGAAAACAAATAACTTAGTCGAGAATAATACGGGGTTATCAGTTAGAAGTGTTTTATGCCAAAAGGGGGTCAATATAGTCATCATTACGAACAATTTTCCTTGAATTTAGGGCTAGTCCAACCCTGAATTCAAGGAAAAAATTAGATATTCCCATACAGAAGTTTATCGTCGACAAAATGTACGAACATCTGATTTTTTCCCGAATTCAGAGATGATCCCGTAGTAAGAGGATGAGATAGTGACCCCATTTCATCTTAATATACCCCTAACTGATAAAACAGAATAACTAGTAATTCTGCGAACTGTTAATCTCTCGAAGAATTGTGTATTTTTGTAACAAAAAAAGAAAATCTGCAGCAAACTAAATCAAAATTTGGGAAAAAACATTCCTTATCTAAATACTCGATGTAGGGAACAAATATAATCCAATATTCAGTCTCTAATTGTCTGCTTAATATTAAATATTTGTAAAAAAAATAGTTTTTTCTTAACAGGTCCCGAATTAAAAAAAGGATATACTCATATATTCAGGATAGTTAAAAATAAATTGCAATACAATTAACAAATACTATTTTCAAATAAAATAAAATAAATCAATTGCCTACGTAACGTAGTTTCTAAACATGTTACGGTGAAGACTGTTATTTTTTTGTAAGTACGTAACTGGTTTTCAAGTGGATATTGTACGCAACTGTGCCCAATTTTTTGTAGAGAAATGTTTAACCTTAACGTGATCATGTTACCGATGTACCTATGTTTAGTATATATGAAAATATATCATTATTAAAGTAAGTATTCTTAATGACTTATGAGTTAGGATCATTTAATATAGGTTATTGGTATATAATAAATGGGAAATTTATATAATTAACTGATATATAAGTCCATGAGTCACTTCGTTTATTTATGGTTTATATCTCATTGAATACTAACAACTTTAGAAGAATAAGCTATCGAAGTTAAGTTGCCGGTGATTCATACATTTACTTAACTAAGTACCAAGTAGGTACACATCTTATATAATCTACAAAAATGTTTACAAATTTACTTTTTATTCTTGGCACCTAACCTACTCAACATGGATTGGTGCGGGCAGTGGTAGAAAACCGAAAAATGTGGAAGTTTTTTCCTTTGACCAGGAGTGGTACGTGTTACAGGTTAAGGTTTCATATTATTAAGGTAAAGCTCTCCACCAGGACTTCTTCTAAATTGAACATGATTATATTAAATAATTAATTAAAAAAAAACAAAAAAGAAAACTATTTAAAATTGCTGTTGTTGTTTTTTACTAATTTGAAAACAGAAAAGAAAACTTACAATACAAAATTAGTATATAAATATAATTTATAATAATATTTATGACTTTGTATTTTACCCAAAAATTAAGTGACACAGAGCGGGGCAACGCTCGTCCGACACAACACGACTTGACCTTTTAGGAAGACCATTAACGAGATCTGTCGCTTTTACTGATAGCATCTCAATAAAAGTAATGGGCTAATTGACTGACAAACGGAATGACAAATCTTTTTGAAGATTTGAACGTCGGGTCGGGATATCTGATAACGTCACAGTCCTCTAAATGGTAATGTCACAAAATAAAACTTATGTGACGATCTATTCGTAGCATTCACTAATTATTCGGTAGATATATTAAACGACCAAAAAAAAATAACATTTAATTTAATTTATTTATTTATTTCTCATTTCAAAATTAACATTTTATTTTAAATTCTTTTTCTCTTTTTAAAATTATTTTTTAATGTTAACTTTTTTTCTGCTTCAGTATTGGCAAATATTTCGTTAGTCTGTCAATCAGGATGTTTATCCTGAAATTGAGTACTTGCGTGCACTACGTGATTTCCAACAATAACTTGGTGTAGGTATAGATATGAATATTCTTGTAGTCGTCGGTGATTGTAATTACCGTACAGTTATTACATCACAGGTTAACATGTAGATGTAGTCTGAAGTGGCATTACAAATATTATTTTGCAATTTTTTAGGCCTTTTCAGTTTTAACATCTCGTATAATCCACTTTGGCGTCTTATTTATATATATAAGCAAATTATATAAATTATAAACTAACGGATTAAAAGAAAAATCGTAGCAATAATTTGTAAATGTTCATAATATGATCATTCTTATTCATTGGTCTGGCATAAGAACATAATTCTTTCAGTCAATCAAAGTAATCGAGACATATTGCGTTAAACATAATTATTATTTCAATTAAGTTTGGTGTAATGACTCCTCTGCTCGGTTTCATTACTCTAACACATCATAAATCAATATTTGACTTAATTATTTCACATCACACGGGTAAGTCATACCTTCAATATTACTACCTATTTCTTCTTTAGCATACTGTTGAAGAAACCGAAATGATGAATTCAAATGAACTTACCTGCAACAAATAAAAATCATTATAAGACAGTATTTAAATGATATGAGGTACCAGGTTCCCACGAAACATGCAAAAAGAGTCTGAGCTACCGATGAAGGAAAAACATCGTGAGGAAACCATAGCATGGTGGTAGGTAGGGCGTTTCTTGTCGCTCGCCTGGCTAGCTACCACCCTCAAGTTGTAAAATCTGTCGCCAAGCATCTAACGGTGTGTTCCGGCAGCCTTCCTTGAGAGCCAGTGTATTCCAGACTAGGCATGCTCCATCTAGGGCTGCAGTATATCTGACTTCCGTGGTCGTGCGAGTTGTGGTCAAATGCCTAGCTGTGCAGGATAAAAAAGGTAGTCTAGTAATCATCATTACCAGGGTGTATTAGTCTACTGCTGGACACAGGCCTATCCACCTTGCACCAACCGTTTAGACTATGATCCTATGTTTATAGTTCAGGAATATCCAGTATGCCAAACAGTCTAGTTTCGTACAACGTCTTGTCTCATCTTGTCCAGTGTCCTTAATTGTGCAGTAGAAAAAAAAGATAAAATAAGATACTATTATAGTCAATACCTATTTAATAAGAATTAAGGTTAACCTCGTCTTTGCCATCAATGAATCAAAATCCCGTAAATTATTCGTGAGAAACTTTTAAAATAAAATGCTTTAATGATATGTACGAGTATAACCCCAATACTCGTACTAAGAAAATAACTTATCTTACATTTTAAATAACACACAGACACACCTCCAAGAAACCGTTTACGTCGAAACATATTTCGTTGTCAAATTCTTGTCGAATTAACATAAAAATGTAAGTTTAATCTCAATTTGTTTATTTGTTACATTTATCAACACATTTGGTATTTTAACCACGGAATGTAATTGGCTTGTCAATTCGACAAATCACAGCATAAATATTATAAAAAAAATACTACATAACAGGAATTTAATAAGAATTTTAAATGAACAGATAGAGGAAATCATTTTAAGAATGTTAAGAGGAGGAAGAGACTTATGAGTTTCAACAGAATACGAGAATATAATGCCGTAATCTAATTTTAATAAGATGGCATATAAAGAAAATGTAGTGTTTTCCCGCCTCGTCTTGATGTCAGCGTGAGAAATTGGATAATATTTTTGTTTTTATGGTGTGGTTCCTCCTCACTACCTCCACATCTCACCTTATTATTTCTCTTTCTCTCAGTATCCGACTTCCTCGACACGTGTCTCGCCTTAGCACAAGGCATCCTCAGGAGATGTTGACTCTTCAAGCGCTCGCTCGAATGTGAGCTTTGCGCCTCTGCGTGCTGTTTATATATTCTTTTACACTAACTATTCATTGTTTCTACATTAAATTAATTTCCGCAAAGTAACGCTTGACTCCATCAATTAGAACCTATATTTTATAGCTGCGTCTTAAAGCACTTCAAACTCGGAGAATATAAAAAAACCATATAGAAAGAATGAAACTAGGATTCTAAATGATCCTAATCAGATCCAGAAAAATATCTGTAAAATGATAAGGAGAGGAAATGCTTGAGATTTACCAACATATAAAATGCCGTAATCTGATCAAGCAAATTTTTTTATAGCTGATACTTAAAGCACAAATATAGAAGGTTTAAAACTAATACCGCCGCTGAGCTATCCATAGTATCAAGTTTCAGTATCTATGTTAGGTACATTATGCTAAATACGTTAGCCATTTCTGGCTACTTAGATTAGCTCTTAAAGTGGTCACACTTTAAGAGCTAATCTAATAACGTTTGCATTTAAAAACGCAATTTTCTCGTTTATTGGTAGGTTAGCTCTAGCCTCTTAGTAAACTTATCTCGGGTGTGAAACTGTGGTGAAACTTCATACTGGTTCAAAAGTTAATGATTTAAAAAGTTTTAGCTAAAATAGTAGTTAGATCAGTTTTTTTTAATCTAGGTTATTATTTTCGTTCTCTCTTTAACTATTGTTCTGTAAAAGATATGTTTCAATAATGTATGTAGCTCCGGCCAGGACTGTGTTCGTGACCCCGTGAATACGTGCAGAATTATTAATCATTAATCTATCAACAAAATTTTAAATACCGTAACTTATTGCTGTGTACAAAAATACTTTGGATTCAAAATATTTTGGCCATTAATGGGTCAATATTTGTGACAAGTGGTACCAATGTGATCATCGGAGTCATCCTAGAATATAAAAATCTTCCAGAGATGCCATTATTCCACTATAATTCTCAGAAATCAGATATTTTGTACACAATGAGTAGGCTTCATTAAAAACATAATGCTAATGCAGGTTTCATTAAAAACATAATACATATTAACAACATCTTAAGGCACTTTAGTCATTTAAATAATTCTCGTAGGATCAGTTTAATTTACTAAAGTTAATCCAGATCATTTATTTTTGCAATAGTTAATCTCTCTCATATATAACATCAAAATAGGTTCAGTAAATATCTTAAATTTTGTATTTAGTTCCATGCGCATGTGAATTTTTTTTTATGAAGGTACTCCTTATTTTGCTTGACTAACCGAATAATATATAAAAGCCATAATATTTGTGTGAATTCATTAAAAACATTATTACACGATATATGAAGATCAAATGTTTCCAAAATGCTTTAATCGATCACTATTAGCGATAAGGCCTCCTTTTCGTTGCACTACTAATAATAATTTATACTTTCTGTATTTCTACATACAAAAAAAAGTGTTTAAAGAAAAAATTGTTTATAATTGGGTAAATTTTCGGATTGTTTTTGTTGTTTTAGTTAGTCATTTTGTTTATGTTAATGAAGATACTTGCCCGGTTTGAAAAAAAAAAAGTGTTTTCTGTCTTCTATTTATTTATCATTCGACTATTAGAATCGTAGCGTGACCTGTTCCCAGCCACGACATTTTGACCTGTTTCTAAATTCCTTTAATTTTTCTCTTCTTATATCTAGACACTAGTTATTATTTAACTTCCCACCTGCTGACGGAACGGGCGCGACCAGTTCCGGTAGGGGTAACCGCTATGATATTTAACTTGGCTGTTTTTTCATATGTTTTTTGTTGTTCGTGTTTTGTTTTGCAGCTGTCTTGTGGGCTGGTTAGAATCTTACGTTGTAATCGTATTTTAAGTCCATAATTACTAAGCTGCTAGTTACTGTGTGAAGGTTATACAAAAGGTCTCCGATATGTATAATGCAAAACAAATTAAATTGCTAGCGGGTAAGCAGCAAAATTAAATAACTAACGAAACCAAAAAGCTTGTAAACGCAACGTAAGTATTATCTTCTTTTTTTTGATAATTACATACACAATTAAACTTATTGCACATATAACACGTTTTGTAGTTGAACTTAGTCATTTCGTTTTTGTAATAAAGGTAGAGAAAGTTATTAAATATTACATAAGAAATTATCAAAAAATAACGTGATTTTTGTAGTTTTTTTGTAAAAAATTAACTAAAAAAAAATTGTTAGATGTTAAGATAAGATAAGTCAACTTTTTAATATTAACCAGCTTAAACAATACAAAAACACGCTAGACTTTTAATGGCGCATTATCGGTTAGAGCGATCTCTTCCAGGCAAACATGCACGTTCTAGATATTACAAAACTGACGTATTATTATTTATTGAATTATTTCTTGAGATTTGACATCTGAAACTGTCATTTAATTTGCATGGAGACTACAAGCTCACCTCGCCTCACCCATGTCACATACTTAGTTCAAAAAACTCATATAAAGCTAGAAATAATACAAGAAACCTTTGCGAGTACAGAATATAAAACAGCGTGTACAGATGTTATCTTACATGTGTGGACAAATTGTAAGATCTAATTCTACATACCGAGTAACTAAACTAACTCGTTTCATTTACTAGTTCTGCAATACACTTAAAACTAGAAAGAGACTATAAACTGCCTAGAACTCACAAAATTACACTGTAGAGATTGATATCACTATGGTTTATGCATTAATTTTAAAACTATAATTTAGAAAACTAACGCGTGCTTGATTCATATTGTTTAAGAAGACGGTCTTTCACGCGTGCCTTATTGTTGGAAAGGTCCAACTATAGTTTCTTTCACATTCGACGCGAGTGCAAGACGTGTCATCGTTGTAAACACGAACGCCTTATTTCTTCCCTGATGAAGTTCACCGAATGTGAACGAAACTATAGTTGGATCTTTCCAACGATCAGGTACAAGTGAAAACCCGTCTTCTTAAACAATATGAATAAAAAACTGTAAAATAAATAGCAAAACAAATAAAAAAAATTTACATATATATTTACAAATTCCCGACATTTCTTGTGGCAGCCATCTTGGAGTTGAAATTATCATACTATTATAGATTCTATTAGTCAAGCCTTTACATTTGATACCATTGAGTGAGTTGTGAAAACTTTAGTTCTTCGCAATCACTTTTACCACAGAAACGAGTAGAAAAAAAATAGTGAAATGTTTATTGACGGAAATTAATAAAATACATTTTAGAACCGACTACATATAACACAAATCAAACAGTTTTACTAACTTATAGTTAGAATCAGTGTCTTCAAAGCAAGTGTGCTCCAGCCGTAATTGCTACGCATCAAACAACGCAAGCTAATCTTCTGTAAATAATAACTAATTTTTCTTTCACAAACCAGTCCCAATTCAACATAATGAATGAATGAATAAACTCCTTATTTATTCTTTATTGCAGACAAACAAACATCAAATATAAAGGAAAAACCACAAGTTATAGTTACATCTAGTGACACAAGTAGCGGCCTAATCGCTAAAAGCGATCTCTTCCAGGCAACCTTAGGATGGAGATAATTTACAAAATAAATATAGGACGGGGTATACAGTAAAGAATATTAACTAATCAAATTTATAGGACTAAAAATCAACGAATAACAGCAGAAGAGAGAAAAAACAAAAAAATTAATAAATACAGACAGCAGAAAACAAACGATCTTTAGCTAGTTCCAGAGCATAACTGATTGAACAGCAAAAGAGTTTTTGAAAAAGTTTTACAGTGTGTTGGCATTTTGAAAGCAAGATTTTCCGTTCACCGAAGAGGTAGGGTGTGGGAATCGTGCAAATGAGACACACAATCTTTTAAATAACGCGGTGTTTTGGGATTGAAAAGAATATTATAGGTAAGAGAGAGGATGGAATGGTGGTGGAACAACCAGCGTTGATAAATAAGTACAAAAAACCGAGGTACCTAATAAATATTGCGTAACATGCAATCGAAATGCTATTGCTTGAGTGTTAATTGATTCTCCAGACCGTTAGATGGATGAGCCGAGATAAGCCGCCATTTGCATGGTCACGTGGTTTGTACCGCGCATGCGTAGAATGAGTAATGCTCAAGATTGTCACTTCTATACCATAGAACAACAGGATTTTGCGAATCAGAAGAAATGCTGCAAGAATCTCAACGCGCATGGCCACTATAGTGCTTCTTGTTCTATAATTCCATTTGATAAATGTAATTTAATGCTGCAATATTGTTTATCAATTCAGGCCCTGTACTGTTTCCAATTGATCTCAGAATGAGACAGCGCGATCGCACTAAGACAGCTAATTATATCAGGTATGTTGGGAAATTGTCCCAAAAAGTTGGATAAAATCAGTGAAATGTCTCTTATGAATACTCACGAAATTCATAAGCAACTACATAACTACGCAACTTATTTATTACTATTGACTTATCTAACTCAAAGATCCATCGATCCCACAGCACTTATTATAACATATTCTTAAACAATATGAACCAAACACGTGTCAGTTTTCTAAATAAAATTTCATTCATTCATTCATTCGGCTTTGCACACGTCTAGCAGATAGATAACTTCGTACAAGTAGCAAGAACCACGCTACTAGAATGCAGTGAACAATACAGATCATAACTAGATACCTCATCTTCTCATATATTGTCATACTCGTACATACGTGCATTCTAAATGTTTGTTCACACATTTTTCTAACATATTCCGCCTCTGTCTAACCACGTGCGATGGACAGAAAGGGAGTGATGTTAAATTTCTCGGTAGCCCGCGAGTGTTTGCCTACCTCTCGAAGTTGGTTTTCTAATTGGTGATGGATAAGCAGGTGTGGGGAGATGGTGTAAAAAACATAATTTTCGAAGGGCGCATTTTGTCGATTCATCTGATATTTTTTTAACCGACTGCGTAAGAAGGAGGGATATGTTTTTCGAGTGTATGGTTGTATTATGTATGTATGTATATTTGTTTCGTAGAGCCTAAACGGCTTGTCGTAGGTATATTTATGTGAGTGGTGGAAATAGATTCGCCTTAGACGTGAAAGTGACACTGGGTACATCAAAATTTAAAAAAATTACGGATTATACCCAGGTTCAATGATTTCGTATTCGTCGATTTCGAATACTTTTTACAAGTTATGCATAAATAGTAAAATTAAATTACCGTGCTTTTGCTTACGTACTTATAAGTAAAATTTGTACTTATATATTAATTTAATTTTGTGTTCAACCTCTGTAATGTAAGAAATGAAAATCGAAAAAATAAAATCCACCGCAATGGAATTACCTAAATGGAAACCGCAATTCTATTTCAAATACATAAATAGAAGAAAACCGCTTAACAACACGGAAACAAGCTAACTTCATTTAAACCCGACTGCTAAATCGTTAAATTGTGTATCATCCCTTTTTTTTGTTGTACCCAGCGTCAACTTTCACGACTAAAACGAATCTATTGACACCACTCGCATAAAAATACGATAAGGTTCTATGGCGTGCCAAAAAAAATACATACATACATACAATCGAAAAACATAACCCTCCTGAATGCTATGCTATCTCAAATCAGTTTACTTTTATCTAAACTTAAAATATTTCCAAAAAGAGTTATCATTCACGAGTAAGTTTCTTAGGAGGCAAACCAAACGGTAATTAAATCTAGCTTAATTACGTTCATCAATTCATTGCAAGAGCGGGCCGATATCCGCTCAGTCGTTCCAAATACTAAACGAAAGCTCGTTCTAATCTATAAGCAGGCATCGATAATTAGGTGCATGTAAGGGCGGGTACACACGAGCGTGGCGGCATGCACCCACCTCATTACCCGCTAATGAGAACCCTGCTTAAGATACTGCAGCTGAGAATTATGTACCGGGATGTTTGCGGATAGTTACGGAAGCTTGAGAGATTATACGGAAAGTATGTTCGAAGAAAGCTCGCGTTAAAGCATATTAAACAGCCCATGTGGCCATTGTATGATTTCGACTTAGCACTCACTCATCTAGTTATATTTATAATTTGGAAATATATCTACAAATGTATGCCTTTACATGTCATTAAAAATTTTAGCTTATAGCTTCTTCCACAATGAAGTTACAGGGTGCAAAAAATCGCTCGAACCGCTTCGAGAATAGAGTGGTACGGCCGTGCAAGATTTGACGTGGGCACTGCCGTGCCCCCAGATACTTTAACAGGTATTTTATTTAGAAAACTAACGCGTGTTTGATTCATATTGTTTAAAAAGATGGGTTTTCACTTGTACCTGATCGTTGGAAAGGTCCAACTATAGTTTCGTTCAAATTCGGTGAACTTCATCAGTGATGAAATAGTCGTCCGCGTCCGTGTTTACGAGTACAACGATGCGTGATGTGCTAGACATGTCATCTATAGTTTCGTTCAGCAATCAGGTTCTACAGTTTTATTTCATGTTTTTTTACCGAAAAAAAGCTGTAGGATGTTCTGAAGTCAACGCGTATATTTTTATTTTATTTTTGACTATGATTAACTTTTACAGAGTAGTTTGATTTTTAATTATTTTCCTTTACTATACATATATCTCTGCCTTAGGCACAGTTATTTGCCGGGGGAACTAATCCGAACGCTAGTGATACCGATCCCTAAAAATAAAACGGGTGATATCTCGAGCTCTGCAAACTATAGACCTATCTCGCTGGCCACGATTGTGGCCAAGGTATTTGAAAGAGTGATTCATACGTATGTTTGTAAAATTGAAGTGGGTGACGGACAATTTGGTTTTCGCACTCAAGTTTCAACGGACATGGCGATATTTGCACTAAAAGAAGTTGTCAGATATTATACTCAGCATGACACTTCAGTATATGCCTGTTTCTTGGACTTGAGTCGTGCATTTGACACTATTAATCACGACATTCTATGGAAGAAAATGCAGGATACGGATGTACCACCAGAAGTTGTGGGTCTCCTGGCGTATTGGTACAACCATCAGAGTAACAACGTCAGATGGGACTCTGAGGTGTCGGATGGCTACCGGCTGACGTGCGGGATGAGGCAGGGGGGGGTTACCTCTCCTGACCTGTTTAATTTGTACGTGAATGACCTGATCGTGGAGCTGAGTAGCACCCCAGTTGGGCTCAGATTGGATGGCAGATACGTCAACAATCTGAGCTATGCTGATGATATGGTGCTGCTTAGCCCCTCGATTAGCGGACTACGAAAACTCATATTAATTTGCGAAAGATATGCTGAGGATCATGACTTAACGTATAATACCAAGAAGACGGAGATGATAATATTCAGGTCGGGAAAGGGTCCCCAAAATGTGCCCGTGGTTCGCCTCAATGGGCAGCCGGTGGCCATAGTCGACAGTTTCAAATACCTTGGCCATATCGTGACCAGCAGCTTGTCAGACGACAAGGACATCGAACGACAAAGAAGGGCGCTTTGTGTAGTAGGCAACATGGTTGCAAGAAAATTTTTCAAAGCTGCGGATGACGTCAAGGTCACTTTGTTTAAGTCTTTTTGCCAGACATTTTACACGTGTCAACTTTGGACTAACTATACACAGAAAGCGCATAGTGGAATACGTGTAGCATACAATAAAATTTTCAGGCACTTGATGGGCCTGAAATGGTATTGCAGTGCTTCGGAAATGTACACTGAATCGCGGGTGGAATCCTTCAATGCTATACAGCGGAAAAGGATAGCAATGTTCATGTCCAGAGTTGACACGTCTAAAAATTGTATTATTAAGAGCTTGGCTGACCGCCTTATACTGACTTCAACATACAGACGATGGACGGCTATTGCTACGTAATAATAACCTGTACCTAGTTTTATCGTTATTTTATTTAAGTTTTTACTCCTAACTGTAATATTACTATTGTGTGTATCTATGGATCTTTGTGTCTGAAATAAAGTATTATTATTATTATTATTATATATTACATTATGTTTTGTAACTTTTTCCCGACGAATCGGTTTTGACTTTTTAAGTATAACTTGACCACGTGGATTCACTTTTCTCCTCTACTTAATTACCTAAAGTGACAGAAACAAAGACATTTCTATAGAAAAACGTGCACCAACCTTTATCAAGTCCATTAGGCTAAAGGCTTCTACGTAAAGTTTCCCTAGCGTCTAATTAGCGATCCAGTTCACGCACAGAGCTTAAGGCTACGCGACAACGAACCCGCTGCAATAAGATACAAGTTCGCGTGGCGTTTTTTACTGCGTGTGAATAGGATCGCTTAATGTTGGCCTCGGTAAGAGCGCTGGTTACGTTGACTTAACCCATTACGGGTAGGTATTGGTTACCTTAACAGCGGAGCGTGCCGGTCGACGCCGGTTAGTTTAGGCAGCTCGCACGTTGGTGGTAATTACTAAAGCAGGGGCAAAAATTGCTAGTTTCGATGTATACGGGAAAGTGTTATTAAATCGACTCTGAAAATTGAAGGTTCTCAATGTTGACAGTATTTTTTGTGTGTAACTCCCGAGTATAGCTATTGAATAGAAGCCGGGTAATCGGAGAACTTCAAGTCGTAAAACGTTTATTGTAAAACGATATTTTTTGCACTTAGGTATAATTATGTTTTACAAAATATAAAACAAGGAATTAAAACAATTAATTAACTAACTAAAACAACGATAATTATCGTTGTTTTAGTTAGTTAGTTTATTAATAACTAAACTAAATGACCTAGAGAAGTTCGGAAAGGATTGGAATGAACTATCTTGTGATAGGAGAAGTAGATGACCTTTGCCCCACGGTGGGATAACACAGGTTACTTAAAAATCTCTGTTATTTTCAGAGATGCCTGGATCAATTAGGAAAATACTCGCTTCCATTTGTAAGCATTAATTTCACATAGTCCTATATAAATTATCAAATAATCGGTACATTGCAACATTTTGTTTTACAAATCGAAAAAAAACAAAAATTTGTTTGTCGGAGTCAGCATAAAAACATTTGTTTATATTGACGACTTATCGTTTTTTACATTATCTAAAACCCTATGTTCTGAACATTTCAACCAAATTGACTCCCCGGGGCATTTCCCGGTACCCTATTATTTCTACCTGTCCAAAATCGTTTAGAATACGTTCTCAATACCGAAGTATCAGTTTTATGGCTCTCTACCGAATGATGATTGAATACAGCAGGCTGCAGGAATTTGGAAAAAAACTAGTTTAGTTTACAGCTTCGAGACTGACTCGTTTTAACTATTTTGAAGAATCAAAAGTAGACATATTGTATCAGAATGATTTTGTGGGGCAGAAAAGACGTTTTTGAAAATATTGGCATTAGTTACTGCCAGTTTTATATTATGTAATTTCGTTACTGTATCGTTTATCTATGTATATATTTTAGTCGTGATTAAAATACGAAAGCTTTTTTTTTGGCGGTGCATTTATTGTGTAAATATAATGCCTTCATGGAACTACTTATTGAAGAAATCTTAATATTTGTACGATGGAAATAGCCAATGAGGTAGTACCATTATTATTCTTAAATCTGCCATATTACATTTACAACAGCACTCTAACCGCTTTAAGCGATTTCCATTATCAAAAGTGTAAATGTATATATAGCATTTCAAAAAAATTACGTTATGTATAATGAAAGGCGCAAATAAATCGATTTTTAGTTTCCAATACCCGGTGAGATACGAGCAGTACTGAATCATGCGTGAGCGCAAACTTTATAGCTTGAAAGCACGGTAGCGAGAATATCACCAGACTTTACGACTTAATATTTTTGTGTTACACTGAATAATTTAAATAATTAAGTATTTAATAAATGTTTTGATTTGAAAACGTTTAGTGTCTAGAAAGAGTGAACAAAATTGTCTAGGCTAGAGTTTATTTAAGTGCAAATATACGTAACAAGGAATAAGGTCATCAACGTGAGCTAATGTCATGTACAATAGAGAAATAGACTACGTTTGACCACAGCCTTACTATAAACCATTACGAGCTAGTTATCGTATATTAATATAATATTTAATAGTTCGTAACCAGTTACAAATTTGTAAATATTTCAATAGACTTAGAAATATTTTAAATAGTCACCATCAAAGAATTTATGTTCCTATTGATATTACTATTTATTAAGTTAAAATAAACAATAAAACGATGATGAGGACTTGAATAAAGCACATTTTATAATAAAATCAATGATACAGTTTGAGGAAAATCTGAGCGTTTGTTTTTAATTTCTGCTCTAACTTATAGTTTCTAGTTTTTACTCCTGCAGAGCCTTGACTTGACTTGACTTGAGCTTAGTTATTTAGTTTATGACTAAGGGTGTCTTTAGAGCGGCTAACAAATTTGGTAAAGAGAAGGCAGTAAAGCTACTGTTGCGAAATTTATCGAAAGACTTGTAACAAAATGTTATCAAGAGCTTGATGACGAAGTGCAACGGTAACAAGTATATCATGATTAGTAATAATCAGGAGAAATAGTGGCAAATATCACAAAGATTAAAGATAAATTACTGATATTAAGCTAGTTGGTGTGCACCGGATTTTACTTGCATAACGATAAACTAAAACTACTATGAATAAATTATTTAGGTTTTTATGAAATTAAAAACTTTCATTAATAATATCAATCACTCGTGACACTTGATGTAAGATTTTTCCTGTATATTTGATGTTTGTGTGACTGCAATAAAGAGTTCATTCATTCATTCATTCATTCAACCTGCTAACTATAAGTTTACCTACAATACTAAGTTTATAAGGAGTGGAAGTAATCTAGACTAGTAGAGTGTTCTTATATGGCACATTAATTAGAGCATTACTTACTTATTGAGTACTTATAGAGATCGTTATCAACGTGATAAGAATCCGCCTACATCGCGGTAAGTAGCTGCCGAGTGAGAAATAAGGCGATGATCACTCACAGGGCTCGCTGATGACACAGGAAATAAATACAGTAGCTACATACCATGTTGCCTCGTTAGCTCCGTGAACACCGGGAGCTCATCTTATTTTGCAAAACATAACAGAGCGTTTGATCGATTCGACGCGTAATTAGAATTCCGATTTCTATCTGGCCTAACGTATAAGCATTGCCATTGAGCGCGGTAATGCGTGTAGCATTATGGGCACGCTTCCACCTAGTGATGGGTTGGAGCAATTAGATTATCTGTAAATCTTAAATAGTCTAAAGATAAACTTTTAGCTATATTTTTTTGTTGTTGTAGTAAGTCCTTTTAGCAGTAGATTAAAATAAAAAAAGAAGAAAAATAAGGAGGATTTTTAGTATTGTACAGTACTTAAATATATGGAGATATAGAGATATGCGCTAAACTCTAGTGAGTTTAGCGCATATCTCATTTATAAAAAATGCCACTGGGGATAAGAGAGCTGGCTCATTCCTTGGTCCTCAAAGGATTTCTGTGACAATTGAACGCGGGAATGCAGCCAGCGTTCTTGAGACTGCCACACGGATATCAATTTTTTTCAGACTATTAATCATTTTTACAGTTTAGGTTCATTTAAAGCAAGATGATCCTTAAATTAAAATATTGGCAGACATGATATTTTTTTCGTACCTAGATATCCCACTGTTAACACACATACACTGTGTCATAAATTTCTCTCGTTCGCTAAATGTAGGTCGGTCTTAATGCAGCTGATTAATTTAGATTACCAACATCGATAAATATGCTGCTTCGTACGAGACACAGCTCGACCACGATGAGAACTACTTTCAACTTGAAGGGTAAATTATTCAATTTATAGATGGCTCTGGTCATAATTTCATTGAAATACAAATTGTACTCTCTGCTCATACTTTGACATAATTGGCTGTTTTTAAATTGAATTGCATAAAGTTTTGAGTTGCGAAGTTAGTGGTAACCTAGTCGGTAAACCCGTTGTCTCACAAGCGAAAGGACCCGGGTTCAAATCCAGGTTCAGGCATGCACCTCTGTGTTATTCACTCATGTGCATATTATTATTAATTACCACATGCTTATACGGTGAAGGAAAACATCGTGAGGAAACCTGCTTGTCGGAGAAGGTTAACAACTTTCAAAGATAAGTGAAGTCCCCAACCCGCAATTTGGCCAGCGTGGTGGACTATAGCCTACACCCCCTTCACGGCGAGACCCGTGCCTAGCAGTATGAAGCTACGGGTTGATACGACTTAGCAAGACTATTAGTAATATGTATTCTGTAATTTAATGTAGATTTGGTTCGCTGAGACCAAAAAAAGTAACGTTTAGTGATCTTCGACTGGTTTTATGTTTATCTGCAGATGATCATACGAGTAGGCTGTACATATCTAAAGGCCATGCTGCTGTTTCAATCATGAAGATACAATGCTTTAAGTTTTTTGCAGTTAGGTTCATTTATCGTCAGTGAACAAAAAGGTGCAAGTCCCCCGATGTTTGCACCAGGTACGAACCTGAGCGGAAGTCCCCAGATTCTTCATAGTAATAATAATCCTAATAAAGTTTAGAATAAGTTTATTACTTTGTCAATCGTCTTATAAAATGTGACAATATAGCAATGACATTAGAGTGTAACTGTCATCGCGGCCAACCTCCTCGAGTGTGCCTGCCGGGTGACTCAATAACCGTAGTAGTACGGTTATCAAAGATGTTTTGTACAAGTATACGATACATATGCACGAGCAAATTCTATTAGTATATTGGTCAAGTATTACCAAAAACGAAATGACTAAATACAATAGCAAAAAATAGCAGAAGGATTTAAACCATTTAAGATCTACAGATAATAGAAATGCTCTTACCCAACACCAGAGGAAAGCGAGCTCAGAATGCTACCCGCATTGCCACGTTGAATAGCAAAGGTAGGTATTCTGTTACGAATCTATAATTTTATCTATAAACTACCTAAATAAAGGTACATAGATTAACTCTCGAGGTATTCGCGTTCGCTGAAAAAATGGCGTCTCTGCCTGAGTACGTATTTATTGCAGAACTTGTGATCCTGCAAGTTTTAATGTGTAATATTCGTTGATAATATTTGGATTATTTGTCATACACATAGTTACGAACACAACATTAATTAATATTGTTGAAAAGAAAAACGATAAAGTTGCTGTCGTTTTTTTTGCAAAGTCGAAGTTGACTCCAATTCGGTCAGGCGCAACACTGACTAAACTAAAAGTTCATAAAATTATATCCATCCATTTCTCTGTTTTGGAAACAAAAAGAGAGGAGACAATGTTAGTAGAACTTTCAAATTAGGTTAGTTTAGTAAGTTTCACCTGTCCTAATCAGGGTCTGATTGTAGTCGCAAGATTGACAGTTTGCGTAACTACGTACCTGTTGTAATTGGACAGATTATGACAACTATGATTCATTCTTATAAATCAAGAATCAAAGAATTACTTAAGTATATGAAATTTATTTCTAGATAAATATAATAAAACCCAACCCAAGACAAACAGTCAAGAGGCTATAGTCGGTTATTGGATATTAAAATAACTGGGCAGCCATTACACACGCCGGACTCGTGCTCCGTACAACAGCTACATACATACATACATACACTCACAGCGTCGTAACTCCGAGGGACTGAGGCGCCGTCACCACGAGCGTTCGCCACGCGTCTACGTCACGAACAACTGACAGATGACAGTGACATATACAATAAACTCAGAAAGTTGCTGAGACACACACAAATACAAGTTATGCATATTGACTAACCTCTTAATTTGGATAGAAGCGGTTAATGTATTTACACCAGTAGTGTGTACACACAGAAACTTTGTAGAACCTGTATATCAAATTTCGTCGATATATTTTGATTACTACGACCTGTCAGCGATTCATAACATCAAAACAACTACGAATACACAAATAATAAAACTAATTACTAGTATAGGAAGAGCTTCGAACGCTTGATCTTTAATATAAAACAAAAAAATAAATTTTTAAATACCCTTTATAAAGCCATGATTTGGCGGCCATCTTGGACTGATTTGTATCAAACATAGCTAATATTAATACTCCCGATTAATTCACCTTCCAAACATAAACACCATCATTTCCACCAGGTTCATCCGTTAAGGAGCTACAACGCCATAAACGTCAAATTCATAACACCTATTATATTACAGTATTCTATTGGTATATATTTAAATTTAGTTTATGTAAGGTAATAGAATGCAAGTATGTATATTTGTATATGTGTAATTAAAAATAGATTACTTTCTTTATTGTAAGTACACTCCCGTCCCGAAAAAATATATGTGCATTTGCACATATATTTTTTTCAAAACTTTCCATCCATAGGTTGTATTGAAGAGTTCGTTTTGAGCAATAAGGCCGCCACTTGTAGCACTACATTCAAATTTATATTTTTGTATTGTTATGTTTTATGTGTCTATAATAAAGCGTTGGCCTATCTATCTTTCTAACACCCTGTCGTTTTTTCGTCGAGGATAAAAATGAGAAAACCAGCTTGTGTAGATGTCTTCTTACTTCCAACCTCTCTCCTCGCCTTGTAATAAGCAACTCATGTTAGATTCGCCCCCCGCCGCGATCAGTGAGACTACATTGATTTATTTGCTATTTTCGTCGCATTTCAATATCATTTAAATAAATGATGGCCTATCTTAGACTTTATTAGTAATAATTTGAACGGTAAAATCACGCTGTTTTTTTTAGACAAACGTTTTAGGTTAAGTGAGA
Source organism: Ligdia adustata (assembly GCA_947049295.1). Lineage (NCBI taxonomy): Eukaryota > Metazoa > Arthropoda > Insecta > Lepidoptera > Geometridae > Ligdia > Ligdia adustata. The sequence continues at coordinate 12,733,597 of OX346229.1, forward strand.
CTCATAGGTTCTCAAATTTTTGATACAAGTTCCGTTTGCGCTTTAGTTTTAGATTTCGTAATTTTAACTGAACAACTATTGCTAGTAAGTATATAGTTTTCCTTTATGATTTAGCCAAGACTAAAAAACACATATAATGTTATTCGGTTTTTGTAACTGAACCTAGACCTAACATTTGTTGTCTTCTTAATTTACTCAATTATTACATGTTATTGATCCTTCATTATCCGCAAAACTCCGTACATACTTTATTCTATAAATTTATATCAAAATAACAGAGAATTTAACCCGTTTTTTTCTTTCGTACCGTAGAACTGGACAGATTCTCAGCTGGACAGTTTAACAGCTAAACAGAACGTGTCAAGTCAATGACATAATGAATGCTACTTTGATAATAGGTATTTTATTTTGGGCTACTTAAATAGAAAAGAAATAAAATAAAACTATACCTTACCTACATAGTTAATTTCTTTAACATCTTATTTTTATTTCCGTCACATACTAGAACTAATTCTAGGTCTACGTTTTTAGCTTATGTAAATGATATGAATACTTGAGCATATTATATTACTGCTCTACAGAAGTAGCCGCTGATATTAAACCAAACTTAAGACCTACTCGATCCCGATCTAATGTCCAATACTAACCGGATCAAGGGTTTGTTCTAGACTTTATCGACGGCGTGAAATTCATTACGTCGCCGATCTCAGCCGAGGTGGAAAATACTAATCTTTATGAAAATTGGATTGGCTTTCGAAATAATCTCTAGACTAGAAAATTGGATCAAGAAGATTGCATCTTGCCCCGTTCGAATTATAGTGTGGGTAGGTACAAGTATCTATCTTATTTGCCGTAAGACGATAGGCAGCTACGAAGGTAACGCGAAAAAAATGTAGATTTGAGTCCTGGATTCTGGCTTTAATAACTTTCGTGGCATGACTTTCATCAAATTTGTAATCAATTTAAAAAAATTAGTCATTTTTGTACCATGAACAATCCGTGTCTTTATTTTATTCTATCTAATAACTACGAGTATGTTATCTTAACACAAGATTTCGCATCATAAAATTGTAGTTCTACGTAAAAAACATATTATCAGAATTGACAGTGACAAGTGACGTATTGACAGATTTTCTATCCATGTTCTACGATGGCAAATTCCCCGCTACAATGTAACCGAATGTTAAAACTTAAACTTTTTACGTCGATGCGGCGAATATCACAGCCGAGTTTATCTTCCATCGAGAGAATAAGAGTTTAAAATCAGGAAGAGTCGATCGATCAACAATCGATGCTATACAATGTACATCGCCGATACTTGTAAACGGTAGCGTACGGAAGATACCATCTTGTCGTTGGCGCTCGACGCACGACGCCATGTTGCTTTTATAACTTTTTTATTTTTTTACGGCGGCGGAGACTTAAGCTTCAAGTCCTTTTAAATTGGCTGGATTAAATTGTACACTCGACAGTGTTTTTGGAATAAATGCTGTCGGTGTAATAAATTCCTCTGATAACAATCATCGTTTTATTGATTGGCAATAATAAGGTTCATCAATGTCAGCTGTTTTTAATGAAGGTTATGTTTACGAGTATGGCTGGTCGTTACTGTTGTTGATTGAAGTGGTTTGGGGCCGGCTGGTGGGCACTGAGTTATCATTAGAGCGGAATTATACAATTAGAATATTACAGTTAATTTAGTGGCTTTCATTTATACATCAAATATAAATGTGAATTCGTTGGAGTGAGTATGCTTTGCGAGGTTATGCAGTATTATAAACCAAGCTAAATAAGTTCAGAAACAAACAATCGATACTAATCTAAAATCCAACAAAAAAAAAAGAATTATGTTAGGTATCTCTACTATTTGGTATTAGTCAGAAGACACATTAGATATTTCTTGTGATTTAATTACTTCTTAAGTGAGCGTGTATCTAAGTCAATATTGAAATAAAAAGTAGGTACCTAAAGGAAACAAACGTTATTATTCTGTCGATCGAGCGATGTCTTTAGTATAATTTTGTTTTATGACTAAGCGTTTGTTATTATGATTGGCAGAATGCAGTTATTTCAACTGATGTATATGCGAAAGTTTGCTTATCAGTTTATTTGTCCCTCCTTCACGGCGGTTCATAAAGTTAACGAAAAGTTAATAAGTTAAAGCTTCTAATACTAATTTAGGAAATTTTTTTTTTCATTTTAAAGATTTTGTCATAATTAGTAAATATAAAATCGAATTGAAATGTGACACAATTACAACACATATTGATTCTTGTCGTATATAAAATTATCTTTAGCTTGAATATTTTAATCAAGCATAATAAGAATTAAGGCAAGAAAATTTGCACGTCTCTTACATATTTGATTACCATCAGCTTGTGTTTCTAAAACTTTATATTTTATCAATGAACCAATCCTTATTTAAACAATGCGAAATAAAGCCAACCTATACATCCATTCTTCACGTCACCACCTCACCAGTGAAGTCGACCGCAAGTCTTGCGAAATTCCGCGTACCGTCATTACTGCTCACTACAATAGAGCAAGCGCAGTATTCCTGCACATTGCCAGTATTCGCCTTATAGCAGAGACGTCAGCCATTGTTGGACGCGAGGAAATCATTCAGAATAGCTTTATTCTGCCGAGAATTTATATTTACGACCACCGTTCTAATAATAAGCAGAATGGTGTACTGGAATGTCAATTAGGTTATGTTTTCTTGCGGATAACTTCACAATGGATACGTTTTCATCTTCAGTATTTCTCACATAAAAAACAATTGAAACTTTCTTTGGACGAGACTTTATTGATGCTGCTTTAAGTTTTAAATTACTTAGTTGAGACTAAAGCAACTTTTACTGAACTATTTTAGCTTCAATAATATTATTGAATAATATTAGTAAGTTACCTGCACAGCTAGGCATTCGTCCACAAGTTCGCAAGACCACGGAAGTCAGCGATACTTTAGCCCTAGATGGATCATGCCTAGTCTGGAATACACTGGCTATCAAGGAAGGCTGCTGGAACACACCGTTATATGTTTGGCGACAGATTTTTATACGAGCCAGGTGAGCGATAGGAAACGCCCTACGTCCATGCTATGGTTTCCTCACGATATTTTCCTTCACCGGTAGCCCAGGCTCTTTTTGGATGTTTCGTGATATTGAACCTCGCATCTTTTGCATCGCTACAAAGTATAGAAAGTAATATAAAATAAATACTCACTCATTGCATGATGTAACCGTAGTCTGCGAGACAGTCACCAATGTAGTGGTGGTGGTGGTGAGCTGGTCCCCGAGACACTTGCTTCTCAAGCACTCACTGAGTACTTTGTCCTCCTTCAGCGGCTGCAGAATTTCTTTACTCTTATTCCGTCCAGTCTTCACCGTCGATCGCTGAAACCTCAGATTCGCACTCGTTCTAAAATCCGTCGATATCTCCGTGTCTTCAGTAATTATCGCCCCTTTCTTCGTCCTACTCACTAACTTACTGCTCTTACCGACGGTCTCACCGTCTCTCACCAACTCTTCCTTAGAATCTATCACTTCCTTGTGTAGAGGTAGACCGGTTTCAATCATGCTCTTAATGCTATCAGTACTGAGTAATATGTTATCTAAATCTGTGGTATTCATATATTCGTCGTAGTTTTGTTGTATCGGTTGTCGTCTTTGGTCTTTTTGCCACGTGTTTTGGTTATCAATGCCGTATATAGGTTCTGTTTCGACTCCGAAGGTTCTAGTTTCATCAGGAGCCGGTTCTATGTTGGTGTCTTCGAAGAATTCATCTGTTAGTTCTGTGATTTGAGCGCCAGGTCTTTTGGTGTCGGTGTTATCGAAGTTTAGGAAGTTGGTGTTGATGTTGTTGAATTTTCGTCTACCATAGAGTTGTCTGTAGTACTTCTCCTGGTCGCCGTACATCCAGCACACTTTCCACCATTGCTTGCACATGAGTATGTTTGCGGAGTTCGATGCCTTCACTTGTCGGGTCGCGGTGGCCGACATTTTGTTTGTTTTGTTACTACTACTGCTGAGTGAGTAAGATTAATTTAAGGAAGATGTTAAACGTATAAATTGACGTTTATGGAGATAAATGAGATTGCAATTCGTCTTAATGTTTATTGCTGAAGTGATACTCGATTTACGAGACTCATTATGTAACAATAATTTTAGGTAAGTAGTTGTATTTTTTGTTTACGAATACGGGCTTTTACGTGTATGTATCTAATCTGATGATTTGAAAGGTCCAACTTAAAATTAGTTTTAAATTGAAATTCTTTTATCAGTTGGAAAAAAATATTTAAACTTTATGACGATAAACAATGGCGATGCCATGCTACGAGTAACACGTTATTCGTACTTCAGTGATATAATTCCTCGGTAATGTAGACGTGTGCCGGAGCCCTGCTGTATCTCATCAGCCTTCCAGCTTGAGCCTATCATTACGTCGATTCTCGCTACCTCTCCATCTTGCGGTTACCCTCACTTATTTCATTTTATTTGTAGTCTCGAACATTCCATTGTCTACGTGATTTACCGTCTAATTGCAATTTTACTTTCCACTTTTATGACGAGATGGTATCAGACACGTTTCATTTATTATGGAGGTTGTAATAAATGCTATTTTTATGTGAAGTATAAAATTTAAAATATTGATTTAATCATTTTTTATTTAATTAATACTAGTTAAATGCGAAAATACCTATTGGAAGTATAAAGAAAACTAAAGGACTTGAAAATACCCTGTAACGTAGCAATGTAGCTGAGCAAACTTATGGGGCTATATTATCCTATAAAATTTGCATTTAACTCGATATTTTTAATGAACAGACATTAGGATCGGAAATAAAAATCCGGTTGTAAAATAAAGAACTGATATAACAGAAACGGTACATATTCGTAATATACATTTTTATTGGCGACTCGATGACTTTATCAATCGATGCCAGAGTAAAGTTACCGATTACTTTATTAGTCTGATTGGCAAAAAATACCAGTAGAGTTCACAGCAGATTTAAATTTTCGGAGGATTCATTTTTACTAAACGAAATGATTCATTTTCGAGATCTAATAATTACTTTGTTTTGTGATACATTGATGTAAACAACATTAAACTTTACAACCTACGCGGTCGCATATATTAATTTACGAAAGACTTTAGTTAGAATATTTGTAAGCAAAATCAAAATAAAATCTTCATAAATATATTTTATCAATTAATCGTGAAGCAACGTCATAATTTAAACGATGCTCAATGCTTTTCCGAAATAATACAACGGTCTTGAAATATACCCTTAGGCACGGTTTCTCAAATGCACTGACTTCGACCGGGTACGGGTCGGGCAAACGATTATTCATGGTGGTAAAATGTGTGACCGTCTGCTGATCGACAGATTAATGAGAAGGTCAACGGAACGGTGGCAAATTGACATCGACGTATTATCATCGATTATTACATGCTATTTAAAGCTTAACATTTTATACTTGATCTTAAATCGTAAATACAGTAAAACTACATATCTCTTTAATAGATATAAAAGTATGTATTGAAAAAGACTGGAAGATAAATGAGTAACTCTTTGGGTAAAGATGTAACTATATTTCACTTTTTATTGAAACCAAGTTATAGAAGTTATAGAACTATATACATTGTAATTACTAAATTATTGTAAACATTTATTTTGTCAACAGTTTTACAAATCAATTAAATAAGATATGTAAGTAATTATTAATTTAAATAATTACATTCATCAAGCCACAATATTGTGTTGTCAAACATACTACCCGTCTCTGATTGCTCCCGGTGCAGATGTGCCTATAACGCTTACTGCATTACCGCGCTCGATGGCCATGGCCAACCTCTGCACCAAGATTTGCAGTTATTGTATTAAATAATTCTGTGTTAATAAACTAGCCGCTGTTTATTCTCATGTGAAAATTAACTAAAACCTGTCAGTTAGTTATGCACGAGTCAATAAACAGCAATAAGCAAGGCGGCACCTTGTCAACACTACCATCACTAACACGTTTGTATTCACATCGTGACGGATTAACGAGCGAAATTTACACAATGTCAAATACGATTTCAACAAGTTCTACCGTTATCGCATTAAATCACCTTATTAACCAGTACACGGATCTGCGCGCACGCATGCAAAATAACACCGAAACAACTCGACACCTGTCTCTTTTGCTCCACTTTGTAAATGGACGATAAGAGTGAGATAGGTATGTTTTTGTAATGGCAGCTAAATTGTTATGGTAATAAATTATTTTTGTATTGTCTCACCGGTACAGAAGGCTTTCGGTAGCTTAATTCAGCGCGGCCTCAGTTTTTGTACAGATTCAATGATTAATGTCTGGTATAATACAACCAATGCTTGGCTAATAACTAAGTCTCGATACTTTATGTGAAGTCAGAATAGAGTTTGTAATAAGTTAGATCATTATTTTATTTGTAAATGAGAATGATATCACTGTCATAAAGTTTGTTGCCTATTTCACTGTCAATTAAAACTTTAGTGTTCGTTTATTAAGTTGCCGTGTATAAAGATTTGACCGTTTTTACTTCATGTTTTTTGTGTTGTACCTATATGTAATAGAATGTATGAGTAGTTAACCTATTAGATCAATATATTTTTTTTCTGGGGACCTTAGATAAAAAACCTAAACTATACTCGAAGTTTACACTATTTCAACAAATACACAAGCGAAAACACAAATTCTCACAAAATTTATTTTAGAAAGTTTCGAGCAACTAACAACTTTAGCAACTTTGAGTAGATCAGTTTATTTACATATATGTATTTTGTGGTTATTCGTTTGATTCCATTCAATAACTCTCTATATATTTACTAAGACAAGTCTTGTGGTGTATGATTGCATATCAATACTGCGGTAGTGGTTGTCAGTAAAATTGAAAGCTTTGATTAAATTATGAGCTGGAATTGAATCACGTACAGACGGATGATAACTTGCATCTGTAGCTGTAGATCTGTATGGACAATCGGGAAACATTATGACGAATGTGAGAAAAGACGAAGAAGTATGAAATTATTTGTGAGCTGGTGGAAGTATATCATTGTCTTGTAATAGCATCTATTGCAGCATTCAATTGTAAAGCTATGGCACTAAAGCCTACAAATTCACATTTCTATCTGTCTTTAAATATTTAATTATAAAGTACTGCTTCACTTGTTAAATAACCATAATATGATATTTGCCAGCAAATGGTTTTATATGAGCAACAATAGCTCGAAACACGTTTATTTGTTGTGATCATTAGTAAATTCATTGTTCTAGGATTATGTACACTAGAAATAATCAATTATTTGTTATAATTTATAAATGAATAAAGACATTTTAAATTGAATTGAACTTGAATAGCAGCTACACAATGATTGTCTGTGACTATACTTAAGTAAATTCAATCATACTTTATAAGTAAGCGATAGGTGTCCGAATCTCGATCTTAACATTTTCTGTTTTATCCAATATCACCTCAAATTAAATGTAGAGTCATTATCATTATATAGTGTTTATATGTGAATTCCGTTCTATATATTTTCCACCATACAAAAGGTAAACGAGATTTTTTAATTCAAAGATGCCTATCGTACGCAACGCTAAAAGTGTTATAATTTAAGACATGTCACTAAGACCGTAATCTTTTAATTCCTGTATTGACAATAGAGTTATCTTTTCCAAACTCCTTTAGTGTTTTCGTATCAAAAATGTATATAGTTTTAAAGTCTACAATATAATCTAGATAGATAGATAATAAACCTAACCTAATAATAAAGCAATGCACATTTGCCTCCACTTGACATTTTGCAAAAAACAGTATAACAATAAAGTGACCCGTATTCCCCTATGTTCAATAAATCCTTTCCTCTCCTACTCACGCATGCCCTGACTCCTGGTCAGCCCCCATCCATCATTCAATTCCGATTTACGACTTTACTTCTTATAGCTTCCTTGTCCACCGCTCGCCACGTTTTCGGTAAAAAAAACTGTATTGAATCACTTAAAGAATGTTTTAGATATAGGACTTCTAACTCTTTCTCTGTTGGTAGTAAATCAACTTAATTCTGCTACTTATATGTATACCATAAAATTTCTCAAAAGCCAACTAATAACGTCCAGAATTTAATATACTCATATGTTAAGCATTTTAACGTAGACGATATGATTCATAGCGTTCTTTACAATTGTCAACAGCTTGTGATGTTATGTGATAATGATGATTATCAATCCAAAGGCTTTTACTGTGTTAGCAGTCACAACTTGAAATAAAACTGTGTTTCATTATGTCTGCCTGTGCGACAGTTGAACCACCACGAATTAGATTAGAAACGATTTGACCTAGATGATACTATTTTATTAGTCAAGCTTTTATTGCTAGAAAAAATAACAAACGCAAAAATACTTTGTAAAATCACAGAAGAAGTAACGGCAAAAAATATTTTGGGTATTAATTAATTAGAGATACTTAATTAAAAGTGTCGTGTTTATCAGAAACAATTTCGAGCTCGACAACGCTGTTACCACTCACATCAATCATACCGGATACGTCAAGTCAATCAATAGAGTTTATCTAGCCGGTGGGTGCAAACTACCGTCCACTATAACTCCCATAAAAAGTGTATTGAATCACAGCTGGAATGCTTCAGATGTAAGGCCAGTGGCTGTAGTGAGACGTTTTTCGCATTTTGCCGCCGCAAGCCGCTCGCTGCCGGCGGCGTCGTAATTTGTTGTTAACGGCATTACTGGTTTGAAGAGACACTGCGCGAGATGGGTACTGATGCTTGCGTCTTTAATGTCCACGCAAATGTGATGCTATCATAATATTATTAAACTTCTACTGATTGTCAGTCTGGGTTATTTATTTAAACAGAAACGTCTAGTAGGACTTCTAGATGTTTAAATTTGGTAATAAGTATCTCGTGAAACAAAATCCTTAGTATGTCTACTTACTTTACTATTTATCCATTTATAATAAGATGTTATATAAAGAATATGTAGCGTGTTCCCGCTTTGTGTTGATGTCAGCGTGAGAAATAGAAAAATATTTATCTTTTATGTTGTGTTCTTCCTCACCACTTCCACACCTCACCTTATTATTTCTCTTTATCAGTAGCTGACTTCCTTGACATGTGTTTTGCCTCAGCACAAGGCAATCAATGATCAATCAATCTCAGGAGATATAGACTTTTCAAGCTCGAGCTTCTTTGAAATATTTTTAGATTTCTCACGCTGACATCAAAACAAAACGTGAAAAACACTAGATATTCTTTATATAACATCTTATTAGTTGACAATTATAAATATGAATTATTTATTTTATTATTTCGTACGTAATTATCATTACATACATTCCCTACATTCATGTACCAGTTAGCTAATTTTTACACTTAGAAAAATATATTTAGATTTATTTTATAAGTTATAACAGACCCAAGCGCAGCAAATATAGACAAAATTTCCAACGACATCTAAATTCAAGACACGTTAGAACTCCACGCAATTTGGCACAATAGGAATCAGCAATTCCAGATTTCTATCTATTTCCACACCTCCGTGTTGTCCATAAACCTCGCTGGCATGTCCAATGTCCTCGTATACCACCCTATAAGGACTTTCTCCGGACGACAGTGAGAGAATCTGTTTTACGATTTATTTGTATTTGATTTATGTGAAACTATTTACAGTTTTGGACTAACATCAAAAACTAAGTCTAATGATTAAGTATGTATGATTATGGATGATATAAAACATTTTGTGTACTTTTTCTCTTCCCATATTTTTACTGTAGTTACCCATTTCATATTTATTGTAAATTTAAATATTTTATTAATTGTTCAATGCTACCATATATATGATTAATTAATAATAATAATTTTAGATCTACGTAAGATAGATTAATTTTATTATTTTATTATTATTGCCTGAACAAATTGTATAACAGAACTGAACTACTGTAGAAGAAGCTTTATTCCATTTCAGCAAAGACATTTTGTAACTCGTACTGAGCGAGTTTAAGTAAGCTAAAAGGCTATAAATCTATTTACGCTTGAAGTAAAACTAAGTGCTTCGGAAGTTTATCATACTCGTAGTGCAGTAGACATCACCAGACGCGGCGCAGCCTTTGTCATGAATATTCATGAGACATTATTGGCTTTGCCCACATAATAGCTTTTTTAAGTAATCATATAAGCTGGCGCAATAAAGTGTAAATTATTTTGATTATAGCTAAGTATGTGAGACTTGTCCGAACCTGTTTCATATAAGTACTTACATTTAATTAAAATATTAAAGCACAAATATCATGATGAGACATAAAAGAGATCGAGGCAAGAGTAAAATTAATAAGTTACGTGTATATATGAATAAACAGCTTCAGTATTTTCTTGAGAGAAATGACAACGGTTGACAAAAACATCCAACAATACACACAAAAACAATTTCACCAAGACAAGAGCTATTCAAGTATCTTATAAAACGACACCCGTAGCTCTTGACATTTATATTAGCACACATCGCGTGTTCAGACTCTATAGCTTATACCATTATATCTCAAAAGCAGTAATACATGCGTCATTTGGACCCCGAGCGAAGCCAGGCTGCAATTTAAACAGGACCTAACCCCGGGCTATGATATTATTAAGGCTTTCAAAAATAAAACACTGTAAATGCAACTGTATTACAATGAAATAAAGTCGATCAGCTTTGAAATAAGTTTCGCATGCCAACGAGCAATTTTCTGCTCTGCTGCGCGGGAGTAAAGTTGATAATTAGTTAAAGGTTGTGAACATAATGGTTCGTGTTCCAGGTTTCGCTCGCGGCCACCTGTGACTACCGCTTCTTTATAAGGTTTCTGTTTTTCCGTTCGTAATTGATATTTGATGAGATTGTATGATATTATTTAGATTATAACTTCATGATCGTAGTTCTGAGTTAAAATTTAGAGACATAAAAATCAATTTCACATAATAAGAAAGAACATATTTGAATGATGTGTGACTTAAAATGAATCCTACGTCTTTAAAAAGAATACCATGCATTACAAACAAGTGTACAAAACACAGGGAAAAGTTTTTTTGAAACTGTGGTTGTTCTAGTGGCGTATGAAATTCCATATTTTTATTTTGGTAAAATATAAATACCATGTAGACGTTGAAAGATATAGATATAAATGAAAGCTAGAAATTTCATAAATGTATAATATAATAATAAATAGCGTCAAGTATTCGCTCCCTCACTTCACAACATGTTTCTTATTGTTAATGTAACGACTAAACAACAGTACCATAACAATGGAGCGTGCGTTTGCGCATTTCCAACGACACAGCTTAACGCATAGTTAGTTAGTAATCACCACAGATTATTAGACAGTCAGTATGACAACATCACAGATTGCTGCATAGTTAGTTTGACAACAGTTTCACGATGTTGTTGTGAACTATTTGATAATGGGCAATTCATTCTGGTTCCCAGTGTGTCCATAGCTATGTATTGTGACTGTAAATTTATGACATTTTCTTTTTTTTGTTAAGCGAGTACCCAACAGCCGACTGTGAAAGAAAGATGTTTATTATATTTATATCTTGTTATTTAAGTAAATGATTTATTTAGTATATTTTTTATAACAAACTAAGTAACGTTAGACCACGACACGATATCACCTGATGCTAAGTGAGAATGCACTCGAAGATGTAGCACGCGTACCTAGTAAAACCTTACTCGTATTTAGCCTGTGCTTGAACACACTCGTGCCAATAAAGGGGTGCACCCATAAAAGATTGAACATCGCTGTCTCTGCAAAGGTTCTAAATTATTATATAAATCAGCTTCCTTTCTCTGTGAAGTATTGTAATTATAAAGTTTATTTTTTCAATTTTAATTGAATATTTTTTGTTTTCTCATAACAAAAATTCCTCTCTTATTTATATTTTGTAATTTTTTGTTTTTTTAATTTTGTACTTTGTGCTTTTTCATGACGTAGGTAGAAACGAATAACTTACAATCTCCGTGGTGGAATGGTTGTAATTGTAATATGCTTAAGATCAGGTGGTCCAGGTTTCGATTGCCGTAATTCGAATAAGTAAGACGGTTCGAGTAATTCGAATAGTGAATTTGAATAGTCTGTGTATTATTTTGTGTGTCAGCATCCCTTAAGGGAGAACCGTAGTGGGAAGCTGAAGGCGTTAATAAAACAAAAATTGTTATTTTTACTAAACTTTATTACTCCATTTTATCATTTAGATGCAGCTTATGAAATTTTATTTAGTTAGAATTTGAAAAAAAATTATGCGGTGGCCCGTAGTTAATTATTGTCAATCTTCAAAAAGAAGTATTTTCGGTAATTTTTTTTTGTAATATACCCTATTTCTCAAAGGTAAGTTTTTTTGCTTGATAGGTAATACTTTCCAGTTGGACCCATGCAAAGTATATCAAAATCGATCCAGTAATGTAATTTATGAATCAAAATAATTAAAACTTGAAAGTCAGTTTTTAATTCATTTTCAGAGCGAGCAGTAGTGAATGTGCGAGCATATATGTAGTGTAGTGTAGTGTAGTGAGATACAATCTAGAAGCTTCCAGACTCGCTACAAATTATGAGAAGGTATTTTAATAACCTAGCGCTTGTCTCAAAGCCTAGATCCTATCTCCATGATGTATTTTATGCAGTTAAAGAGTAAAATGTACGGGAGTTCATTGGGTTTATCGATTTAAATTGCAATTGAAAGTAGTGATAAGAATTCTGACTGCGGTCATTTCTCGTAGATATTTTAGGATATTTTTATTTATAAGAGTCAAATGAGTCGTTCGTTGGTTATATTAAAATCAATAAAGTTCAAACTATAATAAAATCATACAAAAATTATTACGTAGTCATAATATTTATAAGTCATTATAAAAGAATCATCAATGCCTTGCTGTCATCAGGTAGCTTACAAATATTATCTAATAATGCCTAAGTTAATGGCAATATTTAAATACAGACATAGTTAATAATATACTATGTGCTATTCAGCCAGTATCTGGTGTAAAAACTATGCAGATGTGACCATTACGTCACACTGCAGGTGGCTCATTTCATTTTATTACGAGTGACAGTTAACTTTTTTTGTTAGTTAACTGTTATTAGAAAACTGTAAGTATGTATCAACGGTATCAAGTAGAGTAAGATGTCATAAATTACTGTGTATATATATAAAGATGAGCCCTTATTACTCCTGCTCACGATATACCTTGACAACGGCTTTGCCTTTTTTTTTATGTTATCTAATTACGAATTTAAAAAAAATAAGGAGGCATAACAACTACCTTCTTTTGGCATTTTTACGTGTGTTTCTAATGTTTAGCTGGACATTCCTATACGTACTATTTTTTACACTCTCGTGAAAATTTGAAACTACCAAGTTTGTAACTTATTTTGTACGTTGAAGCTTGGTCAGTATATACGAGTATATATAGCTTTTACTAGTTTTATATATTGTTGATCGCCGAGAATTTTTGATTGGGAAAAAAATTTAGATATTTAATTTATTTTATTCAATTATTTATTTTTTATTTTATTATATTTAATTTATTTTATTCAATTATTTATTTTTTATTTTATTATATTTAATTTATTTTATTCAATTATTTATTTTTTATTTAAGTTATTTTACTATTATTTTCTTTTATGGCTTTTTTATATGATGATATGAATAATTATATCACCTGTATTTCTCACTTATTAAGTGGCACCAACTTCAAAATAGGGAGTATGCTATGACACCATTTACCGGCTGATTTTATTAAAATTCGTCAGTCACATGCGGAACACAACTCTGAATAAGAATTCAGAATATGTATAGAATCGGTCATTAGGTTACGTTTCTTACAGCCGCAAAAAGTATGTTCAACACTCCTAGTCATTTAGTTCATAAACTAGTAGCCGATACCCCCCCCCCGCGCGGGGTGCACGTCACATTAAATTAAATAAACTATATCCTGTTTTGTCCCAAAAATAATAATAACAAATAAAAAATAATCCTCATAAAATTAATCTTAAAACCCCCATTTGACCTCTTTAGGGGTTAAATTTACAAAAATCATTTCTTACTACCCTGAATACATAAATACACTTTCCAAATGTCATGTGTTTATGTTCAGCGATCTACTCGTAGGCTTTACATAGACTCTTAGCAATATCAGTCTCTACTTATATTTTACATAAATATATATAGATAGTTGTTTCAAACGTTCTTGTATTTCTCGCTGATACAGAAGGACGGCTTGAAACTACTGAAGCTGTATTATATTACCAACTAAGAAACGTATTCCTGTATATATATACGAATAAATAAAAATGAATCCCTATATCCGTTGGTCACGTCATCACACGTGAACGGTTGGACAGATTTCACATTTTTTTTATTGTGATTGTTATTGTCAGGAGAACTTTCTTATGACAAAAAAATATATATAAATGAATCCGTTTGTTTCACTAAAACTCGAGAACAGCTGGACCGATTTAGCAGAGTTTTGATATGATTGTCGTACTCCAGGGAAGGTTTATAGGGTGAGAAACATACATAACTGTTAGGCGGTACGAAGTTCGGCGGGTCAGCTAGTTATAATAAGGTACAGAACGTTATTATTTTTAACTAACATATCTGTGATTGCTACTCGGGTTAAACTATTTTAACCTTTTTATCAGACTGCGAAAGAAGGAGGGTTCTTTGTCACGCGCTAGAGTCTAAACGGCTTGTCGTATTTTGTATGTGAGTGGTATCGATAGATTCTTAGTCGAGAGAGTGACACTGAGTACATCAAAATTAAAAAAATGATTAAGGATGATACACAGGTTTTAAAAATTTAGCAGTCGGGTTATTTTGAAGTTGGTTCTAACCACTCGTTTTAATATTATGTATCAGAGTATATTAAAATTAATTTAGCTTTGAGGTTATTTATTACTGCCAATTAAAATAACTTCGTGGTTATGTCTGACGTTTTAACAATGCCTTTTGATAGAGGATTTGCTTTTGTAACTAAATATATATTTCTGACAATATAAAGATGTTTGTGTAAGCAAAATATCAACATGGATTGTATTGAATAATTGTTAATAGATCTTTTATTTTTTTTAATTTATTTTAGGCTTTGTCGCTGAGTAAGTTACAACAAAACATTCAACCAAGCACTCTGATGCATGTGATGGAAAGCGATTTATGTATTCCACCACTTGAGTTAATAGATCTTAATGACTAGTATAAGAGGAGGATCAGAAGTGGAAATAGAAAACGTTATATGCCGACCCCACCTAGAGAGATAAAGACGCGATAGTAAAGTTTATTGTTGACATATTTGACATAAACTTTGGTATAATAACTATCTAACTAATTAATAAAACCTAATTTCGTAACTTTTGTAGAGAATTTTATTTAGAAAGCTAACGCGTGTTTGATTCATATTGTTTAAGAAGACGGGTTTTCACTTGAACATAATTGTTGTAAAGGTCCAACTATAGTTTCGTTCACATCAGGGATGAAACGAGTCGTTCGTGTCTTCAACGATGACACGTCTCGCATTGAATCGGCTTTGTAGACAATTTATAAAGCTACTTAATATCTAATTAGGTTCATAGAGTCATGTTCTCACGGAGTCTGTGATGTTTTGTTCAAATAGCGAAAATAAGGTCTTTCCATTCATGAGATAAGATCAAACATACAGATTAATAGTCTGTATTTTGTTACTACGAGTATTATCAGCATTATTAAGCTTTAAAAACTCTACATACATACTCTATTTTTAAATTGCACCTATTTACGCTAAAATCAATTTTCTGTTTTAATTTTGGCTTCACGTGACGAGAGCATTTAGCCTATGATTATAAAAAAATCTATAATCACGGCTAACTACGTAGTTTGCTTGCTTTTCACATAAAGTTGTTCTAAGCTTTAATGTTAAGGATCTCTCTCGAAAATTGAGTAAAGAATAAAAATCTAACTGATTTCGTCATTGCAATCTCATTAAACGTGAAGATGTGTCATTTGAAAGACAAGTCTGTAGTTTTGACTGTTCTTCCATATATTTACCTTATTCGCTAATAAACCGTATCTCTCACGTCTCACGTGTTCCAAAAATTACACTGTAATCCTTTGTCACTTCACTTTCTACGTCGCACTAAAAAACGCACGAAATCCGCACTGAACCTTGTCGTTCACGCGGCGTGTCGCCGGCATTCTGACCACGCCCTTATATCACTGACACATCCAGAAAATTCAAATTTCGAACGTGTAACACATCCATCACCGAAACACTGGCCACTGAGGAACGAAACGCGCGAAAAACATTCGAAATTCGAACGCGAACGCTTCTAGCGACCGCGCATGCGTTACTGGCGCGCGAGTGGCTAACCGACCGAGATGCCGACGCACATGAGACAAACTATACAATTTTCTTTATAAAAGACAGAGATAGACAATAAAACCATCCCTCGAAGGCAAGGCGAAGACTAGTTTTTATTTTTTAATAAATAGCATAGTTTAATCGAGTTTTCTGTGGAATATGTCACTGCGACATTACGAAACGTCGTAAACATTGTAAACAGAGAGGTTTCCATTTTAATTAAAAATAGAAAGTTGTAGAGATGAAGAACGTCGGAACTTCGATTAATGAGGTTCGTAATACAGAGTGATAAATAGTTTTTTTTATGAGTTTTAGATTAACATTGATCGCGAGGAGCTTTCGTTTTAGAATTCTGTTTGTTAGTTTCGGACTGAAAAGCCAGTGGTAAAGTCCGACCTGCAGAGATTGATAATTAGGCACCTAAGAAATGTTTGCTGTTGTTTTTTTTGTTTTGACCAAAAAAGTTTTGCTATGACGTCACCAAAAAAGCAGCTGTCACTTACTTTAAAAGCTCGCGGTGAGAAATGTGGCAAGCAATTTTCAATCAAACAATCCTAAAATAAACTATATAAGTAAATAACATTTATTTTTTATGAGGTTGTTAATTAAGTATATGCCTATACAAGCTCATCCACACTCCGGATAAATGGTTAAAAAAAATTAAAAAATAATTTACATCACTTCCTCTTTAGTTAATTAGGTGTCTAGTTTTAGTACACTTTGATTTAGTTCATTATGTTTATGCCAGATAATAAAAGAAGGCAACTTGACTGGTAATTATTAATCACTCAAAAAATGTACTGAATTATTGTAAACAATAAAAGACACAAGTTTATAGTAAGAATATAAATATATAAATTATATTTTAAAGTGACTGAAACCTTGAAAAACGGAACCACCGGTTTCAATTCAACAGTACCAAAAAAAAATAGATTTTTTTCAAACCACGCGAACTATAATTATATTTAACTACTAGAGAAATCTCGTAACAAACATACATACAAAAATAAAAAGTCAATTGAGCGTAAGTTCATGACGTTATAACCTATTATTTCCAATTTCCTCTTATTCTGGTTCATGACGTTACAATCTTAAAATATTATCACTAAAAAAATATATTACATATTATATTGACACCAACCATAATTAGACCTTGTCACATATCCACAGACAACGTTAAAGAAATAATTGATGAAAGTATTTAATTCCGCTTAATTTATTATAACTTAAACCTCGCGTTAAGCTAACGAAGAGCGCTCTATTTTTGTTAATTATCAATTTATATTCATAATACATAATATAATAGGCAACAGAACAACATCAATGTATCAATAACCCGTTACTGACTGCATGTACTAGTGGCAGCTTCTACATCAGAAGCTCTGAAGAATATGTGTCAATGCACTCCGCTAGAGAGCATTAAATCAAACTAAATAAACAGGTCGTACCACTAATTCCTTAATTATAATATCGAATAATGGAAATATTATCAAAATTTATTTTTAAGTTAGATTTGAGTTTTAAAATCTGTCGCCAAGCACCTAACGATGTGTTCCGGCAGCTTTCCTTGAGAGGCAGTGTATTCCAGACTATGCATGCTCCATCTAGGGCTACAGTATCGCTGACTTCCGTGGTCGTGCGAACTTGTGGTCATATGCCTAGCTGTGTAGGATAAAAAAAATATCACTTGTGAGCGGTGCGGTCTTAGAGACAGGCCATCGGGGATTGTTTTATTAGGTATAATCCTACATAACCTCATTTTTTTCCTTTATTACCAAAAACTAAATGACGACTAAGACTAACCTACAGACCAAGTAAGATCTACAATTTTATCTAATAAGATCTTTATATTTATTTATTACCTCTTTGTACTCCAATGGCTGGGAACTTTTGTTAATCTTTCTAAATAAATAAATAATAATAATTAATTATTTTTTAAAGGAGAAGTAGTTTTTTGTAGGACATGGTTTGCCATTAGTCGGAGGGCTTCCAAACTCTGCTACGCCGCCATTTGCCAGCAGACTTAATAACGTTCAAACAAACATGTAGTACTTGAGGCACGAAATAAAATAAAATTCGAAATTACTACCAAAATCGGTTGATGAGAAATGCAAAAAAGTTTATGTTAAAACTATTACCATTTATTCAATAGTATTTCAGTACATATCTGTGTGCAAGAACATGTATGTTTAACCTGTGTCTGGGTGTTTATTATATATATAAGTATGTATATCAGTTATCAGGTTACCACAGCACAGGCTTTGCCTATGTATAATAGGGATATATATATATATTCAAACACCTATTTATATCCTATAAAACATTTAGAAACATTTTAAAGCCTTAGTCCGTTTTCTTTGACTCATTAGTTAGTGGATTATATTCGTTTTAGATGCATTCCATTAAACTTTAATCAATATTAATCAATGTAAGACTTCTGGTTGTATAATTATGAAGTAGGCCTTTTATCTTTTAACTAATTAGAAGATGCTCTCTAATGAGTTTTATTATGGCTTCTATTAGCTTCAAAGTAGTAGTTTAGAGGCTGCGTTAGAGAGATAAGGCAGTAAATGTACAAATTAAGATGTGCTTTTGATTTGACAAATTTCTTATTTTGTATACAGAGTCGGTCAGACAGTTAAATAACTCTTTAAAGTAATTTCTGGTCAATGTTTGCTGACAGGCCACAAGAAAAAAGCCAAGAAAAAAACTACGCTCTTTATAACTAGAGCATTATTCCGATATGGCAAAGTGGCCACAGCAATGGGACAGATAATTCCGATGTGAATATACCCCATTATATGAGATACATTTTGTTATCAAAAAAAGATTTTTTATGTTTTTTTTATTACACTTTTTACACACTTTATACACTTTTTAAATACGCGAGGCAAAATGTACCTTTGAGACTGCTTGTTTGAGCATGTTTTGGGCAAGCGTGTATATTGCAAGTTACCCGGTACGAGTATAAATCCTTATTTTAGAAATGTTAAGTAAATAAGATGTAATTTAGCTGCTATCATTAACTCAATATTAATGTTTTAAATATATTTTTCTTATGTGTGTGGTCAACTGATACATTTACGTGTTACGTTTGTCGTATGGGAACCCCCTCGAATATTTATATTATTTTAATTTCAATTCATTATTTATTTTAATTTAATATACGAGTATACAACTAAATATTCTCTGAATATTTCAAACGTGTATCTATTGCCGTCATTAATATCAAGCAAATAACTGCTAAAACACATTTGTTGTGTAGGAGCCTATAAATACTTATTTTACAGTTTTTAGCAATAGAAATACATCTTCTGTGAAAAATTCAGCTGTCAAGGTATCCCGGGTCTTGAGACACAGGCTAGTGACGGGTCTTGAGACAGCCTAGAACGGGACCCTATTACTAACGCTTTGCTATCCGCAAAGCGTTAGTAATAGGGTCCCGTTAATAGGAACTCTAAAATGATTCTTATGAATTTGAATCTGTTCAATATTTGAAATTCGTTAATAACCTGCACTAAAGCATGAGTCTTTATCTACCTCTACCCTTCCTCTATGGCGCGAGTGGCTGTATCACTCGCCAGTCATCCACGCAATGAGTGCACGGCAGCGGCAAGCCTGCGCGGGCGCATCCTGAGGGGGTTACTCATTGTATCCCATTGTAACTTTTCTATTATTTTTGTTGGACGATCTGTGACCTGTGAGTATACAAACGCGAAATATTTATTCATTTATACAGTCGTCATCATCGTCAGTTACCAGGTTATCGCCTTGAATCACAGGAGAAATCCTAGTGGGGAGCTTCGAATGTGAAACTTAGTTTATTTATTTTAGTTTAATTGCGTTAGTCTTTTCAGTTCAAGAGATTGTGAGTAAAAGACATCAACGCGCGCTTTCTCTCATTTTTTCCGGGAACTTCCAGCTTATTTTTTTTTATACGCACATTATATGCTACAGTAATTCTGTGAACTGTTGACCTCGCGAATAGAATTTTCTGTCACTTTATATTAAACCTACAAGCTCTCGTGGCCAATTTTCTTTTATATTCAGGATTTATAGTGTGTTTTGCACATCTCTGTAAAGTATTATTAAATTAACCTGGTACTCGTAACTGGCTGTGGTAAGTAAGCCTCCAGTCTAAACTAAAATATCTAAACTAGCTGCAGCCCGCGGTGCTACTACGGGGACACGACATTTTTCAGGGATAAAAAACGGCTCGTGACAAAAACGTGCTTCCCTACTAATGCATTTTCTATTTTTGTTCAATATTTCTTGTTTTTTTTTTGACACAAATAAACCATATTCTATTCTATTCCTGTTGTAATACATAAAAAAGTAAAGAAGTAGCAAACACACATACATACAATATTTTTATCAATTTCAAACATTCATTCACCCAGTTAATAAAGTAACATACATTTTGAATCAAGTTTATAAAATAAAAATATTTATTTTAGCTAAAAAAACAAAAAATAAAATAGCTAAAGTAACTATTTTCCACTACATATCTCGTTGGCCATTCAGAGAGGGAACGCTGCTAGCCTGATGGGTACGTTTGGGCATGGGGACTCTTTAATGTTAACGTGACCTTATATGGGTCAAAATAATTTGTGACTTGCACTTAGTATTAACTTATTATTAACATATGCCAATAAACAACATCTTTGACATAATAAAACTATTTTCCACCGATTTCTTAAAAAACTTCAAGAAATAGGAGGTATTCAATCCAACTGTATTTTTAAAATTTATGTTCTGTATTTAGGTGTACCGATTTGAATTCTTTTTTGTTTGAGAGTTTTGTTTTGTAAAATAAATAATTCATGTATTAATAAAAAATATATTTCTTTGCGAAAGTTTCTCGAGAACAAGCCGTAGCATCCCTAAGCGCACGCGCCGCTCGCTATCTACTTATAACATCACACGAATCTACACTCTAACCCATTGATTTACTGCTCAATTTACCTTATCTATATAGGAATTTATAACGCTACCACGCAAACAATTTGTACTTACAACTGCTTCAAGGTAAAGTTAACTTAGAAACAGCAACTTTAGAGTTTAAATCGCAGTGTCTTTAATATTCGACTTTTATTACTTCAGTTCAGTTAAAATTAGTCTTTAGTCTCGTTGAAATAAAATTGAAATTAGATTGTCATTAGGATAATAGGTTATTTTGTTGTGGTTAGTAGTAGAAAAGTTCCGGCAACAATGTTTTACAGTTTGATTTAGTAGATCGGTTAGAGATTATTAATGGAGTATAAATGATACTAACTGTAGTCTAATCTGTGTCGGAATGAGGATTAGGTTCTTGATCAATGGATAGCGGATTCTTTTAAGATTTATAAGCAAGAAAACAGTGTCAAATAAATAACTTTTCAAAACGTTGCCGGATAAGAAAGGAATGCAAGTTGAATGTTTGTGACACATCAGTAGTACTTGATACACTTTCAAGAAACTTTAATGCAAATTTATATTTAAAAAAAACATAAAATACTAAAAGATAAATTTTACATTAAATGCCAATATGTAACGTAAGTGGCGGCTTTATTGCTAAAAGCAATCTCTTATAGGCAAACTAATGAATGTAAATCTATAAATTCAAAACATTCAATAGATCTCCATTTTCAAATACGCTGGAAAAGTATGCTCTGCGATATTAGTTGTTCCACGTGACGGACGTGACCTCAAGATATGAGAACATGATGATCTTAATTTCAAATTTTAACTTCACAGGCATTTAATTTAATTTATACTTCTTATAAACTTAGTGAATGTATGTGAATGCAGCTTGTGGAATAATGTTCTTGTGTAACGAACAACCATTACTAAATGTTACTAATAACTAGAGAAATAAATCACAATGTAAATATATAATATAATAATTATTTATTCTTAGAACTATAAAAGTATTTATATATAAGTATAAGTTTATTAAGTTTTTTTAAGTAATTAATAATTCAAATGTAACAAGACTTGCCTGTAACGAACGTTGTTTAAAGGCCAATAAATATTTCTTATCCTTATTCTTAAAATCTATTTTATCCACTCCCCATGCTAGCTTTACTAATATAGTAAATCCCACTCCCTCAGGAAGTGTGTCCAAGGTTGAGAAGTTCCTCGGCTGTCTCCAGGGCGTGGTCGACTCTCTCCCGGCGATGATGCGTGAATCCTGGCCTCTGTCACACTTAACTGACTTTCGTTTCGACTAACGTTACTACTTGCTTCATAACATTCGCTTTTTATTGGATGTTATTAACCACGTCCGTTTATTTTCCCCGGTTCCGGTTGGGTTTATTCTTTGCTATGACTTACTAAATTTGAAAAATCTAAATCGTTTTTGAAATATTTACGCTTATATGTTAAAATTAAACTTTGCAATTGAATTTTAAATTTTCGAAAAATATAACCACATGCTATTGCGAATCGAATGACACCTTAATGATAGTTTATTGGATAATTTGAAACAGTTTTGACACAAAAGGCATTCGTTGACTTATCCTGAGTGGGTTAGCTTCAGAAATACTGAAATTCAGTTTTATTAAATCACATGTTTGTAAACATTTTCAGTGGCGTAGTTGTTTGTTCGTGAAATCAGTTCGAATATGTTGTATTTGTAAGTTTTTTATATATATTGCTGGCCAAAATAAAATCCCGAAACAGGCTACTGACTAGGACAGTAGAGTTATTTGAATTGTTTCTTGATTAAGATTGCATTGGGTCATAATGGTAGTTTGTAAGAGATTTGGTAGTCTGCATTAAGTAAAAAAAAGTTAAAAAACAAACAAACAAACACAAAAGCGAAGAAAAAAAAGCATTCACAGGTATAAAAACGAATCTAGTAAAAAATCTAAATTAAATTCTTGCATTAAGTTTAATACTAACCCAGACTTGCTCTGTGTCAAAGCGACCAAAATCAAACAAAAACCTTATTAATCTGACTCCTGAACCTCTGAGTACATATTAAATGAACTGCTTTGCTTTCCAACAATCGTTCGGCTCACGTTCAGATTTGTGTCTTATCGTTTAATAAAAACATCATTAATAAATCTGCTCTTTAAAAAAGATTAGGTAAATCTCTGGAAAATAAACCTTTAACATGTTAATTTACATCATTTCAATATATCATATTTAGGCGTGTTGTAAATATTACATAGAATCCCTAACACGGGTAAATTGCTATCCTCTGAAGATTGAAAACACTGCGAGTAAAACGATATACATTCATTATTACTAACACTTTTAATATTGTTTTCACAAAATAAAAAATATAAATAGGTTGTAAAAGACCCCACATCATGTATTGGGGTATTGAAGATTAAATTAAAAAAGAAAAAATACGCATCGTTTAGTCGCACGCACACAAACACCGTGCCGAAGTCTGCCGAACTGAAACGACCTTAGACGAGTGTTAGGTTTATTTTCGTTACGGCATTTCGCGCTCAAAGTCCGCGATAAAAGCTATGCAATAGCATAAAAAAACTCTTTTAATATTTAAACGCGTGAACAACACATATGGGTTGATAACTACGTACTGATCTAAGATTAAACACTAATAATGCCAATTAATACTAATGAGTTCAGTTCTCATCCTCGATTTCAGACTAAGTACAATATAGTTCCGAGAATGTTAGCTTGAGAGAAGCCGCGGCCATAAACACTTATAGATACAGGCCTATAACGTAATCCGAACACCATAACCATACTGTTAACTAAGTGTCATAGAACTGTATACTTACGCCTTTTAAATAGAGTGGCCACTCTGCTCACTGTAGAGGACGATGTTGACAATGCAGTTAATAAAATAGTAGGCGATAATTTGTCAAAACTTTATGCAGGAGTTTTTCAATGAAGATTTCAGATTTTTACGTACTTTAGACTCTCATTGTCATCTACAGCCCGTATTCGTCCACAGCTGGACATAGGCCTCTCCTAATGAACGCCACCGAGCTCGATCTCCAGCTCGTTCCATCTAGTTCATGCCCACCACTTGTTGCAAGTCTTTTTCCTATCTAGCCGGCCACAGTCCTACATTACATTTGCCTAAACGCAGTCTGCACTCCAGAACTCGTTTACCGCAGCGGTTGTCGGTTCTTCGGGATAAATGGCCAGCCCCCTGCCACTTCAGTTTGCTGATTCTATGAGCTATGTCGCTTCTACGTTGGAACACTTCATTGCGAATTTACTCCTATAAAACAATTCCCATTAGAAACTTGAGACTCTAAAAACAGGCTATTAATGTTATATTTTTTGAACCTGTGTACATTTACTAATTGCCGCCAATCATCAACTTAAGAATGTTGTGTTTTAGTTAATTTAATTTAAGTTAATTAGATCAAAAATCGTTACATTAGATTTCTAAACTGCTGTCACACAGGTCGCTCCTATAAAGCTCGCTGGCTCGCGTATATCATTCATTCATTCATTCATTTTGTAATTGGCCGAGAGTCACCCCTTCAAAGATCCATAAAATCCTTAATAGATAGATCCTTGCTATTTAAAGGTCCGATCTACACAATATTGTACATCTGTGTCAGCGTACATTGGTAACCGTTCGGTTTCATCGTCCGCCTATAAACACGCCCGCCTATAACCCGCTCGGGCGGGTGCCAAGCCCGCGGGAAACAATTAAATATCTGGGTCTATGATTGTAATTTATTTGGAGTAGTTTTGGGAGTGGATTGACACAGATTATATTGATAGTTTGTATGTTATTACGTTCAGGTTCTATTTGTGTATTTTTTTGAATATTTTAATATGTTATGTTCCAGTTCTCTAAGCGTTTCATTATAAACTAGCTGACCCAACGAAGAATTATTCATGTTTCTCACCTTTTAAACCATCCTTGGAGTACGACAAACAGTTCCAGACCAAAATCAGCTAAATCGGCCCAGCCGTTCTCGAGTTTTAGCGAGACAAACGAACAGCAATTGATTTTTATATATAAGAAGATTTTAAATTAAATCAGCTTATTATAATCTTCTTAGTTAGTAATGATACTTTTGGTTATGATATTTGACTCAATGGGTCAGCTGTTGACAGACGTTTCAATAATGTATGTAGCCCCGGCCAGGACAGTGTGAATGATATGTTAGTGCTTATTAATCTATTACCCAAATTCAAAACAACGTAACTTATCGCAGTGTAGGTATAAAATTAATTTCGATTCAAAATATTTCCACCTTATTTCCGCAAAAGGGTGATATTCGCGTTTTTGATGCGTAAATTTCGACATTTGTGAAGGGTGGTACAATTGATAGACCAATGTGACCATTGGAGTCCACCCAGGATGTAAAAATAATCTAGGATTACCATAATTCCACTATCACAGAAATTATATATTTATGTACACAATGCAGTAGGCAACTGATGCAGGTTTCATTAATACATAATATTAACCACGTCTTATGTCATTTTTCGGTAGATGTACCTACACTGTATTGGCCGAAAATAGAACAAATCCTTTAAGTGGAATCCATTAGTGCGGACGTGTAGATGTACGAGTATAATCAAATGTATTTCAACAAGCACAACATGTAATTCGATTGTTCAACAAAACAATTGAATAAAGCATCGATTAGACCGCTCCCTCCTCCTCGATGTACAAAAAATAAAAATTAAAAGCGTGCGTGACGAACGCTTGAAATAAATAAAAATACTACATATAAAAATATAACAGGTTTTTTTTATTTACTTTTGTTTTGCTTAGATACGACTAATTTTGGTATTTAGTCAGTTTTCTGGCACAAAATAGTTTATTTTCTGATCAATATATAATAATATGTAATAAGATGGTATACAAAGAATATCTAACAAAGTAACGCCTGACTCCATTCATTAAAACAGTGTTTATTTTTGCAGCAATAAATAACTCAGCTGCAATGTTTTATGAAATGTCAATACTTGATATTAGAAAATTTCTGACATTCCCAAAATGTCAGAAATTGTCAAATATCCGGCTTTACGTAGGTACCTACTCGTATTTTTCTTCTGCGTTATAATCCTGTATAAAACACATACACTATTTAATTTTCAATAAGTACCTACAACTAAAGCCCCTAATCTAAATTATTCTAGCATAATAGGCTACGGACTTAATCCTTCGGGGAGACCCATGTCCAGCAGAAGAACAACATATGCGTAGAAACAATACATTTATAGTAACAATTCGCAATAAGCCCATCTCAGGCAATGCGTAGGTAAAGGTTCATAAGTATCCATCCATATCGTCCCATTACTGGGCACGGGTCTCCTTTATGAAAGGGGCGTAGGCCATAGTCAACCACGCTGTCTAAATTGAAGGTTAGTCATTTCACTAATCGCCGAAAGCTATATATTAGCCTTCTCTGACAAGTATGTTTGTCACGATATTTTCCTCTACCGTTTAAGTTATTCGTAATTTTGATATGCACATAATTCAAAAACACAGAGGTGTATATGCCTATAACTAGGATTGAGCCCGCGCTCTTTCCATTGTGAAGGCAAGGGGTTGACTGACTAGCCTACCACTGCCCTAATTATATATTATATATTAATAGATATTTTATACAAGCTTACAGTACAAGTTGACAGTGGCTGTCTGCAAGTACTAAGCATCAATTTTGTATATGCGTGCGTTTCAATCACGCAGCTATAGTATTCCGTGCGTTACATGGTATAGGTGCTTTGTATCCGTGTTGTCAGTCGGTGGCCATCAGCCAAATTGCACGTAATCACAGAAGACGGGACGCTTTGAATCTATTAACGTCATTTACTGGTCAGTGCCTTCTCGGATTATAAGTAACGCACGACTATATTTTTGGTAAAATTGCTTTTAAATTTGTGGAGTATTTTAATGCGTTCGTCACTATAATGTCTCTAAATTTTTGAGAAATTAAAAAAATAACAGGGTCCATTAAATTTGTATGTATCTTCCGGTCTTATAAAATAATTTGAATCAAGGTGTCGCTTTAGTCAAAGCTCTAATTTTAGTTAATACCAGGAATAGTGATTTAAATTTCTGCTTTGTCGGTGGTCCGACGGTTTCTGCTATTATCTTTTTCTCCATAAATGACGTTTAAAAGACGATAGGTTCCATAATGGTTCAAAAACGATCTTCTTTACGATCTATGTGCAATTTACCGTATTGTTTGTGTTGTTGATAAATCATTCAGCAATTTGTGTTTGTATTACCTGAAACAACAGCAAAATAACAAATTAATTTACGCACACTCGTATTATGATAGCAAAATAAAAAAGCAGCTGTGATTGTAAATTAACTTCGGACACTTTACAAACCGATCAAAATTAAACAAGAACGATAAAAATCGTAATTAAAAACCTACCACCATTAAGTAGTTACGCATACCTCCGATCCTGCTTGCAATAAGAAATACCCAGTTAAAATGTATAAAACTTGTATTCACAAAAGAAGAACTAGAATCGATGTTCTCGATACATTGACCCCTCAGAACGTGAGCACTAGAGGATGCGGGCAATAAAAGATGCAATGTATGTGAGATTAGTTGATGGAGTATGATTGTAAAAGCGAGCTAAGATAAAAAATATAAAAAGTTGTTAGTATACATTACTAGATGGCGTGAGTGACGATGTAATTTATAGGCTGACGTCGAATTATGGCCGTCTGATACCTTCATGGAGGTTAGTGGTCATTTGTGCTGAATTTAAATTGTTTTCATTAATCGCTAGATATGGCGAAGGTATATACGAGTATGGACACAAGTAGGGACCGTTATTTAAATGTTGTTTCACGATTACAAACGTCTATTTATTTGTGAAACATTCATTTTCAATCATTTTATATTATTACTGTACTATTTGATAAAAAAGTATTATGTTTTAGAATATTATAGAACTAAAAATATATTAATTTTCAAAGTAGATACTTAAAGGAATGAAAATGGCCTATTGCCTCCAACTAAAGCTTGAAAATAGGTTGAAGTACGCCGTCAGAATGTATCGCAAACGAATAAATCAATTGTGAAATCATAATAAATCCGATTTATTTAATGTTAATTAAAATTAAATGTATATAGTAATACGTACTTATTCAAAATCAGTAGTCGTAACATACAATTTATTTAAAAAAAAATGCATTTATACATATAATAACTTAGATATTTCTTAAGTTACCGTAACTTCTTATGCCTTATACCGCAGCATGTTATCTATAAACGTTAGACGACATTAGCTTTTTCCACCATTGACGTCCGATGAATGCGCGGTGTATAATCCGACGCCTGCAATTTGCAAGTGAATGCTTGATGCCTCACTGACAACTGGATTACGCTTACTTACTTCATAAAAGTACCGGGGGGTCATCGAATTATTACTTTTAATTGGATGTGACATTGTATAGATAAAGAGAAACTTTGCTCATTGCATACCACGTCACGTCACGTCACGTATCTACTACGTAACGGTAGGTATTAGTTGAAAATATAGTCATTTTGAAATGAGTCTGTTAAATATGAATGTTTGATATATTTGAGAAAATAGGCTTTAATTGGGTATACGTAAGGATGTTAGTTTATAACCTAAATATTTAAAATAAAAATTACTTTGCAATGTCAGTTTATAAAATCCAAAGACCGCAAAATCTGGAGTGTAACTCGATAAACAAATAAAAATATAATTAAGTATACTCTTGATTAACTTTTCAGTATTTTACTTAAGTAATAATTTTACCGATATAATTAACTCGCAATAGTTGTATAAATAAGGAACAAAATATTGAATTTATTAATTATGTAACTGGTATATAGTAATCAAATACTTGGTAGTTCAGATTTTTTTTTTGTTTAAGTTGTAAGTATTACTCTATATTCGAACTAATAAAATGCCACCTGAATACGCCCACGCACCGTTGAAGAAGGGTACAATTAACCTGAATACCAACCTGCCTGAATTTAATTATACTAGCTCATCATTTATTTAAAAGGAAAATACAGAAACTTTTGACAATAAAAAAATAAAATATCTGATAAAAATTGATGTCCGTGTGGCAAAGTCCTAAGAATCCTGGCAGCATTCTTGCGTTCAATATCGGATAATTATACAGTAACTATTTACCGAGTCTAATTTTAGATCAACTGATTAAGCAATACCATCTAGATTTCTACAAAAGTCTATGTCAGCAAAAAACCTATACCTATCAGAATCGCAAGTCACGATGTTCATGATAAGATCATAAATAATAATTAATCAGGTTTATATCCGATGGTTATCACAAACCGGGCCATATTAGGCACGAGTCAAATATGGCACTACGATGAGCCAACAACGCCTCGGAGAATACAAAAGTTTTCTCAACTATATACATGTTATTAAAGGCATTTGAAAGTCAAAATTATATTAAGAGAGAGTCCAATTACTTTCTGTGAGAAAGAGAAAATTACAGGGTTAAGTATGTTTTCTTGCTTTCCGCGATATACGAAAATTAAACCATTTACCTAAAATACTTTGAATACGTCACAATTAAAAGTTTTTAAACTTGACTATTAGTTAAGGCTTATTTTAGCTTAGGACTTAGGGTTAAGTTTTTTTTAATTAAGCAAATAGCTTCAATTTTACCGAAACTATTTGCTCTAGCTTAAAAGTTAACAAAGCTCGGAGCTTATGTTTTTTTTTAACGTTAGAAATGTTCGTTTATCCAATCTGCATGCCGCCAAGTAATTCTTCCATTACAATTTTAAATTATGCAACATTTTGATTGATTCGTGCTCCCATTTCCGCCATAAATAACAACTCGCACTATATTTGATGCTCTCTATGATTAAATGTCTACTCGTATGTAATAGATTGAATGGCGGCGAATCATCACGGCGCCGCATTTCAATACTAGACCACACGCATCCGCAACACCACGCGAATTAACCAAGGATCAGGATACACGTGCACGATACATTATATTATATTATTACCTAATGAAAAATATATTCTGTAGCAGTCAAGATATTGGTGTCTGAATTGGGTCGGTGTCTGAAGGAGAAAGGGCGTGATCCACGTTCTGGACATTTTCTCGCCCAGCGCATTTTATTAGCGATTCAGCGTGGTAATGCCGCTAGTCTTATGGGGACGTTTGGACGAGGGGCTAATATAGGTTTACATTTTTGACTATATTATGCTATACTAACATAATTGTAAGTGTAATTATTATATAATTTTAATTTTGACATGTTTAACTAATCATATATCTGAATAATAAACATATAAGTTCTGTAGTATCTTTATAAGCATCTATATTTTAAATTTTGGTAATTACTGGCCTGATTTCCATAAAATTTATAGGAGCAACTTGTCAACTTGGCAACTTTCAACCTGTCAACCAAAAAAAGACAAAGGGTTTTTGGACAATTGTGTATTGTTAGCAGTAATTACTACGATTATTAAATATTTTTTTATATTTCTAGAATTGTCTTTAACTGTCTAGACTCGCACGCAGTCATATTAAATTAAAGTTACAAACATAAACAAACACTAACTAACTACACAGACAAACTTTTATTTATGTCCAAGAATTTTAAATTATCTAAATAAGTTATTTAGCTAAAATTACAATAAATGTGGCCGTAGCGTTACAGTCGGATGTAAGTGTCACTTTTGTAATTACGTATGGAGATGTAGAGGTTGAGTGATACGAGCTGGACGTTTTGCAAACCTAATGATTTAGTAGTCGTGCCAGCGACATAATTACATGCAGTTTGTGTATTTTACGACACGAATTTATTTTATCTATATATATAAATGAGTAAGTCCTGACTGACTGATATTTGCTAGGAATCAACGCAGTGCCTAAACCACTGAATCTAGAGACATGAAACTTGAAGGGTGTATTCATTATAGGGAAAAAGGATTTGGAAATGGCTCACATGTTCCGTTTAAAAATAATTTCCAATGTTAACAAATTGCTCAATAGATTGTCACGGTTATGATCTCATAGAACTAGTAATACATAGATACCTATATATATATATATATATATATATTTCAATTGAGCGTGTGTTCAACAAGTTTCCACTCATGGTTTAATCTGTAGCCACCGCAAATGAAAATAAAAGGAATTATAGCATTCACCATTTACACGGCTCCGATGTCGCTTCGCATAATTATCTTTTATTTTCTGCGTACCTACTTCGACATTTTTAGTAACGATGATGGTCGAGTGGTTAGTTGAGTCGATTGCCGTGCAAAAGGTTCGATCACACGAAACATGCAAAAGGAGCCTTAGCTACCGGTGAAGGAAAACATCGAGAGGAAACCATAACATGGTGGTAGGGCGTTTCTTATCGCTCGCCTGGCTAGCTACCTCCCTCAAGTTGTATAATCTGTTACCAAGTACCTAACGGTGTGTTCCGGGAGCCTTCCTTGAGAGCTAGTGTATTCCAGACTAGGCATGATCCATTTACCTAGAGCATGATCTAGTAGCGTTGACTTCCGTGGTCGTGCGAACTTGTGTTCAAATGCCTAGCTAGCTCTGTAGGGTTAAAAAAATATTAGATATCATACTTTTATCAACAAAATTATGAACAAAAACTGCAACATATTCAGGATAATAGTAATAAATACGTACTAAGGAACTAATTCAGAATTCATACATTTTGTCGACAATCAATCAAATTTTTGTTGGAACAGCTGTTGTTTCTCGAATTCAGGGTTGGTCCCACAATCAAAATTATTTCTCAGAATGTGTATAGTGACCCTCTTTTGGCTTAGTACACCCTAAGATATACATAATCGAATGTTGTATCTATCTACCAATAAAATATTCTTCAGTTATACCATAACATACAAAGTCTTACTGTGCACAGAATAAATAAAAGTACAGTGGTCGCGACAAACACCACTAAATAACCACCGTCCAAGTAAGCACCTACCCTGAGGGAGTAATTATCGCGGGTTCAAGTCACGCCGGTGTCCGTTACCATGGCGACGAGCAAGCCTGCGTGCGCGCATAAATGTTCGTGTGCAAAACAACAAGGAATGTTTCCGGCGAACTAATGTAGTAACTTTACTTTAATTAACGCCGTTTTACGCTGTTTTAAATGTTTTTTTTTTTAAATCCTGAACTGCTAGGCATTTGACCACAAGTTCGCACGAGCACGGAAGTCAGCGACACTGTAGCCCTAGATGGAGCATGCCTAGTCTGGAATATACTGGTGTAAGTTAAAGCTGCTTTTTCAAATTCAAAAAGGAGAATGTTCTAAATTAGTCCAATTTTGCCAAGCGGCGGAAATATACGTTTCTTTCAGGTGACTATTTTCGTATCACTTAGAAAATTTCCCCTAAACTCATCGATGCTACTGGTGACAAGAGAGCTGGCTCATTCCTTGCTCAAAGGATTTCAGTGACAATTCAACGCGGGAATGCAGCCAGCGTTCTTAATACTTTGCCACACGGATATCCATTTTTTACAGACTTTTAATCATTTTTACAGTTTGGGTTTTTTAAGTTAGTTTATGGATTACAATTATATATTTAAGTACTGTGTAATATTAAATTTATTTTAAATTTTGTCCAATTTTTATTTTGTATCGTGTGTTCCATGATTTCGTTGAACCGTTCAGACTGAGAAGGTCTGAGACAATGTACCAAATAGTCTAGTTTCCTAAATCATGAAAAAATAATTCAGTATAACGTTTTTGTATGAGGAATTTTTCGTTACGCTGAAACCAAATCTCAGCTATTGTTACTTGTCTTAAAGTACATTTATAATATAAATTAATAATAATATATATTTAAAAAAGAAAACATAAACCGCATTTTTGTCCTAGAATTCAAATTATGATAGGTATCCTCGTCTTTCATCACAATAATGCGTATACCTATCAATATGAAACCCATCGTCAACCAAATAGAATAAACCCTTTCAATAGCAACTGAATCAAAAACTACTAAACCAAATCTAATTCTAAATTACCTTCGACTCCAACATTAGATAATAATCTCTACAAAGGTCACACGACTAGTGATGAGGAATCTATTAGAATTAAATTAATATCCTCAGGAAAATAAATGGTTATTACGTCAACAGAGCGTTCGGTATGAACTACCTTTGAAGTAAATCACAATGTGAGGACAACCATAGTGAATCTATGATGAATGGTTGGAACTTACCATAAATTAATATAGACTTTAAAAAGCTATAATATAAGGTTAAGATTTCAGTGTGGCTTTCACAAAAAAACGTGCTTTCATGGTACTGAGTTTGAAAATATTTTGAAGTAATTGTGACGTTTTAAATTCTTATATTTCTGTTCTTTTGTCGGTCTTTGGATTTGGTACATTAAAGATTTGGTACAATTTTGAGTTCCGAACGTAACACCTACATGCATTTTGGAAATAACTGTTGGAGCTATAATAATGTATATTTCAAAAGTTCTCAAATTTTTAAATATCTCTTATAACTGTAGGTAACATAACAGAAAGCTTTGGTGTACAAAACGTTTGGGAAACAAAATAAGAAATAGTTTGTACTCAAAAAATTATAAATAAATAAATATAAAAATAAACAAGAGTTCTGTTGAATAGAGAACTTTCCCTTTTTTATGCCATAGGGTCATTTTAAAAGTGACATAATAATTTTGACCATTAACATTATATGTAGAAGACATTCAGAAACGTAGAGCTCAAAAAAACCGTTTCGATCAAAACTCTCGCCTTGAACATACGTAACCAAAAATAACGGCTCAATCATTTTACTTTGTCTTTACAAACGAAAATCTCCCAAAAACACAATACAAATTATGAAATACCAAGTCAGTAGTAGAACCAGTTTGTCTGTCTGCAGACCCAACCGCCGACCGACGCCCGGGGTCCGTGAGACCCTAGAATTATCTGCCATTACGCATATCTAAGAAGATGTATATGTGTTTGTCCGAGTTTTTGTAACCGGATGAGAGGTTAAACGTAATTTGGAAGACAATATTTTGTATATGATAAGTATGATGTAGACACAGATTAAGGTAACAGTTAGTAGAGATGGTACTTACTGAGGAAAATGAAGCTATACTATTATAATATATTTATTAGCCTTTAAATAACGTTCCTTACAGACAACTCTTATTACATTTGAATTGTAGGTAATTAACTACCTTAAAAACTTATTATATACATAATAATCTTGGGCCACAATATGCAAAGGTTAAAGTAGCGTGGTTGTACCCATACAAAGTGGCGCCACTAAGGAAGCTACGCGTAAACTAGGAACTTTAGTACAAATTCCCTACCGAGTACCTATGTGTATTATATTTATATGATAGGTCATGAAATAAACATTTTGCCACAGCACCAAAAAGATGAAAATAATTCTCATTTTGCTCCATTTGATTTGAATTTCCTTCATAAGTTGGAGTGTTCAACATCATTAGTTACAAAACTCTTTATTGCTACGACAAAAGTGTACAGAATTATAAATATGACAGAAAATAGACACCCATGGCGGTCTTTCAGTTTCCAGAGAGCCTTATAGGTATGCATAATGTCATCATCTACGATTTGCAGACTGTACTAGTGGTCATCCAGAGCGAAGAGTGTATTGGTATAGGTACTTATTATTATTGGTATATCCAACAATCTAGCGAGCCTACAAACTGTCGAAAGAATTTCCCATTTATATTTTAACGTTATGCAGATCGTGGTGATAAATTTCAAACCAATTCCAGAGGGGATAGTGTTATTTGCATTTTACACGCGTTTTCAACCGGCAACAATAAATTTTAACGACGCGCTCGCAACACTAACGAGACATGGCTGAACTAAAACGTATTAAAGTTACTACGGCATACCACAGATGGCGCTATTTTAAATAACTCTTTCGCGAACTAAAATTGTACGTTTTATGTTTTATTTCATTGCCTTTCTTGCCTCCTCCCTCATTGTTCTGTAGGTTGGAAATACAATTTCAACGGGTTCATTGTGGCAATTTGAAGTGGCATAGCAGTTACTGGAAGTGTTATTGCGCATTTAATTATTGGAATTCGGTGTCCGGCGTAACATTTGCAGTTATAGCTAACGTCTGTATTATAGCAGTTTGAAATAATGAAAATATGACCGTGGAAATGGGAATATTTTAAATTAGCTTTATTAAAGCTAGGTGTTTAAGTTTTATACAAAAAGCTACGAATTTTGACAGCGCGTAAATAATCACGCCATTGTTTAATTTTACTATAATTATTGCTATTGTCAACGCCTGCTATTAACTTTATGGCAATCTCTTGATACAGTCTCAGTTCCATTGCTATAAAATTAGCTTGATTGTCAGACAGATTGACAAATTGTTAAATTATTTTGGGGTCTGTAAATGGGCTATAATATAGACATCCCGGATAATGATTTAGACTCATATTTCTTACCAAGTTGTTTTTTTACTCGTTCTTCTTATTATCTTCGATTACAAAGGCGACTTTATTACCTGTAACAAAAATAAATTACTAAATTAGCGATCCATTAGCACGGTTATAAATAAATGCGGTTATTTGATTAAATCTAACTGTAAGTAGACTGCAAAAAAACTTAGCTTAGCGGGAATTTACGCAACCAATCGTATTCAATAGTTCATGGAAGTTCAAAGATTTTACTTACAGACTGTTTAGGCGCTGCTCAACGTTATATATACCTATACGTAATATTATATATAAGAATATCGATGGCTGATACGCACGTAAAGATCTACAAAACCCTAAAGCATTTTAAATATCTTTGTGGAATTAAACATAAAATATTAAAATGGAAGGCCAAAATCCATAATTTATCGAACTTGCATAGAAAACATACGTTGAAAAAAAGCGTCCAGCAGCCTGATACAGAAAGCGTTTCCGAACATAAAAGCTTGTTAATAGACACTAAATTCTGACACTGAAAATTGATTTGTGACCTGTCGCATTTAGAAGTTTGGGATTTTTTACCAGGCTTCCAAATACATTTGGTCAAACTAAAGCGGAGTGGAAGGCAAAGCCTATGATAACCATATATATGTACTAAGATATATCCAGGATATGTCCCACCAATGGAGCAGTTGGGTTCTTTTATCAGATACATTGCGTTTAATGTACCTACATATAGTATATCCGACGTTTTGGACATACGGTGTCCTCATGATAGCATAACTTTAAAGACACGCCTTCGATACTTCAGGCTTATAATTATGTTCAAGTATCTGTAACAAGTGGTTAGAAGCGAGTTCGAAACAGACCCGACTCCTAAATCGTTAAACCTTTGTCATACTTTATTTTATTTTTTTAATTTTCATGTGCCCAGTGACACTCTCACGACTTAGTCGAATCTATTGACACCACTCACATCACAATATGACAAGCCGTTTAGACTCTAGGGCGTGCCAAAAAACATACATTCATACACTCGAAAAACATAACTCTTCCTTCTTTCGCAGTTAAAAAGTAATGTTTTTATCAAATTTATGATAATATTAGGTATACTGGTATGGTATGTATGGTATTTATTAAACAAAAATTTAAGACTTAAATTAATTCATAATAATTTTAATATTAATAAATTTTGAATATACAATAATACATATAACACGCTCAACTCAATTGAAATTGTAACTATATATTATTCCATAGCAGTTCGCGACTCAGAAGACATGATGGAATGAGACAATGAGTCAAAACATAAACAAACAACACAACGAAAACAATAGGATTCCTCGATCTGTGACAAGTCCGACAGTCATCTGATACATTTATAGCCGAGACGACCTCCATACAAAGTAGTTTTGATGTTGTCAGTGTTAATTCAAAACTTACCTGAAAGCTGTATAAAAATAACAGTCAAAATATTAGGTCTAGAACAATGAAATACTAAGCGTTAAGTTGATTGCGTGTGAAAGAAAAATTTGAATTCCAACGCTACCTCGATTGTTAAAAACTGTTGAAATAATTGTGTAATATGTTTATGAATGTGTACAATACTAATTTAATTTACTCAATGAAGTGAATAACGAAACAGTTGGAAAGCATTATACAAAAATGAAGATAAATAAACCGCTGAAGATTATTTTGAAGTAGGTGAAGAGAATGACACAACAGATATAATACCGGATGTGGAAGATGCCATGATTGCAAACATCACAGATGAGCTGTGCAAGGTATGCGATGGCAGGATAGAATGTGCTCCGACAGCTATACTACTTATCACACTAGTACATACATTGTACGGAATGCTCAGCCCTGAACCGAATTATTTTGCGAAAACAAGAAAGGGTGTTCGCGACCCGACGAAATATAAGTTTCAAAACTATGATATAGGAAATGAAGACAAAGATATTGATGAATATGATTTTATTATTATTGGAGGTGGAACCGCGGGATGTGTACTTGCTAGTAGATTGTCTGAGAATAGGAAATGGAAGGTAAGTCTTCTTAATAATGCTTTGCGTGTGTGCATATTTTGTGTCATAGAAATGGTAAATGGTAAACTTTATATTTTCTGTGGTTATTTAACTTTTGAAACGCTTAATCTTACCTTCTCAATTAACTCAACTAACAACTATTAAGTACTCCTACAAATATATTAATACTACTACTAAAAAAACTTACTCTCAAAAGAGAACAACAAATAGATAATCAAGCATGGTTAATAATACACAAAAATCTTAATTTTAATTTGTATTCGGATAACTCTTAGGCCAGGCGTTCTCGACACACGAAGAAGATAATGATTTATAGCTTAAATTGTGTCAAAAAATCCGTTCCAGATTTTGCTGTTAGAAGCAGGTCCAGAGGAACCGAAGATGGCGCTGATCCCGGGGCTGACGAGTGAATTCAAGGGATCTTCAATAGACTGGCAGTATTCAATGAGACCTAAGAAAGGGTTAGTAATACTTTGCCTTTGGGATTTTTTTCGGCCTAAAATAATGTAAAACAAATTGTACCTACTTAAATTATAACTTCATGGTACAGGATTATGCTTTTTCATACATCGTGAAACAGAAAACGGTGACAATACTTAAGGGTGCTATAGTCTACCTACCCATCACAATGAAACCTTGAAGAACAAAATTGTGCAAAATTCTAGAAAAAAATATTGCGTCCTATGTATTTCTCTAATTTTGCAAAATGTCCTTGTACAAATGGTAACCTTGGTCGGTAGACTAACGCTCTCAACAATTGTCACTTCTTTCTGTTACACGTTTTATATAATAAGCTGATAGAGATTAGACTTTATTTAAATTTAATTTTTATATTGTATAATTGTTATAAAAACGAATGCATGTTGAATATATATATCTCGCCACATGCCTTGGCGTTGCTGTAAATGTGGGAGAAATGAATAAAATACGTTACTGCTTTCCAATACTCTTACTAATGAGAAAACGATGAATAATATAATCGTAATCGCTATGGATTAAGATGATAATCTTCAAGTTTCAATTACCACAAAAGAAACTCTTATTCTCTTTTGACTTTACAGGTTTTGTCAAAATCGAGCCGAAAAAGGATGCGAGGTAGTGCAAGGCAGAGTGCTAGGCGGCACTTCCGTCATCAATGACCTGGCGTACATCCGCGGCAGCCACGCCGACTACGACGAGTGGGCTCTGGCCGGCAACGAGGGCTGGACTTATGGACAAGTACTCCCATTCTTCAAATACTCGGAAGGAAACTACGACAAAGACATTACAAAGAACAGCTTCTATCATTCCACGCAAGGACCTGTCGATGTCGGAAGATATCCTCACGTTGACGAAAATGTAGACATACTTCTCAGTGCTTTGAACGAGCTAGGCTACAACTACACAGATGTCAATGGAAGGAA
The DNA here is from genome assembly GCA_947049295.1 of Ligdia adustata. Lineage (NCBI taxonomy): Eukaryota > Metazoa > Arthropoda > Insecta > Lepidoptera > Geometridae > Ligdia > Ligdia adustata. Next base: position 12,772,767 of record OX346229.1, read on the forward strand.
CCAGTTGGGCTTCATGAGATTGCAATCGATGACCTACTACGGAGAAAGAGTCAGCATGTATCGAGCATACGTAGAACCAATTAGAAAACTAAGAGCTAATTTACACATAATATCTCAAGCGCTAGTAACTAAGTTAGACATTGTAGGTGGTAGAGATAACACTGTCTCGGGGGTCACTTATTTGAAAAATGGTACAAGGTTTAGAGTTAAGGCTAGAAACGAAGTTATTGTAAGTGCTGGGGCTATAAATTCTCCTAAATTGCTCATGTTGTCGGGATTCGGTCCAAAAGATTATCTAGAGTATTTAAATATCCCTGTACATTCAGATTTGCCGGTAGGCGCTAACTTCCAAGATCATGTCTCGGTGTGCTTGCCGGTCATCAGTCTAACGACAACTTCAACTACGGCCAAATTTCCTAAAAAACTAAAAGATATCACAGATTATTATAGTACAGGTACAGGTCCCTTGTCAGCAAATTTTCAAGTCATAGCTTTTCTTGAAACAAAGTTCTCGGAAATTCTTGAAACTGCTGACATTGAAGTCAGGTTTAAAGGCCACGACTCCAATATGTATTACGATAGAATTGATATGTGCATAACATTACTCACTCCTAAAAGTAGGGGTCAAATAGTTCTTAACGCTACTGATCCTTTATTTGGAAAGCCTCTTATATACCCAAATTTTCTCAAAGATCCTGTCGATGAGAAAAAGTTGCTGGATGGAATTCAACAAATAGTAAAAATATTTGATACGGAAGTGTTTAAAAACGCCGGGTATGAGTTTGACCCCAAATCGATATTGAAAAATGAATGTAAAGAATTTGAAAAAGTCTCCGAACAATTGTGGTCATGCATAATAAAATACTTTTCGGAACCTCTTCACAACTATGCAGGAACGTGTAAAATGGGTGGAGTAAGAGACCCCACATCGGTCGTAGATAATAATTTAAAAGTGTACGGTGTATCTAATTTAAGAGTAGTTGATGCATCCATAATGCCAAAAATAACAAGAGGCTCGACTGCCGCCCCTGTAATAATGATAGCTGAAATGGCAAGTGACAAAATAAAAACTACCTGGTACTAAAACGATTTTAATTTGTATCATGTAATATTTATCGTCTCCTTGAGAAATAGTGACCATTGTTTTCCTTCCAGTCTTTAGTGATCATTTTAGCGCCTTTCTCTGCTATCATCATTGTTGGCGCTAGTAGACCTCCTCGAACATGAGTAGGCATCACAGAAGCATCTATAATTCTTAAACCTTCTACGCCATGTACCCTCAATTGATAATCGACTACTGACTCTGTCTTATTCTCTCCCATACGACAAGTACCTATAGGATTACTCAAAGCTTTAGTATAATGCCTAGCTATACAATTCCACTGATCTCTGTTACTGAGCCTGTCGCAAGGGAAAAGGTCTAAAGGAGCAAACTTTATTTCATTCTTTTTCATTTCCTTAGTATCAAGAAGCTGCAAAGCTATATCTATACTATCCACTAGTGTATCCAAATCTTCTGTTTCCTTGAGAAAATTGGCCTGGATTATCGGTCTTCCGTACTTAGGATTTCTCTTGTTTAACATAACCTTGCCTTTGCTTTTTGGCCGCAACAATATGGGGTAGACATTCACTAAGTTGTAATACGGTAAAGGCAAGTTAGTTTCTTCGGCCGCATGCACACTGACATTAGTAAGCATGAACTTATCACTTCTTATGTAATTTCCCTCTAAAGCTAGTTCAACGTCGGGTGCGTTTACGTGTTCGTATAGTTGTAAGAACGCTGATATCTGATTAATTCCACGAGAAGCCAACGGTCCGCTTCGACTTTCGAACCAAGTTTTGAAATCACTTATGATCTGGTTTTCGCTAACTGGAGCAACGTCACTTAAACTAAAAGACAGACCACCTATAGTGACTTGATCTTGGTAATTAAGTCCAACAGGCAGATCCAGAATTGCTGTGATATTACTCTTCTTCAGATCGGCTTTCGGTCCTATACCAGACAGATGCAGCAACCGCACATTATTGACAGCGCCAGTCGTTAATATGATCTCTCTCTTCGCATACGCAGGTCTCTCTTTTCCCTTTTCGATTTCATATAGAACTCCTTCGATAGTTTTCTCTTGTTTATCTATGACTATTTTAGTAACTGTAGCTCCGGTGATGATGACTAGATTCTTGCGATGCTTGACCGGTTTTATGAAAGCGGTGTTGGTGCTGAGACGGGTGTTGTTGGATACTGTGAACTGATGGTTGACGAGGGCCTCTGGTACGTTGGTGTTGATATCGAGGGTGCGGAGGCCCATCTCCGTGAAGGCGTTTTGGAAGACCTCAATGTAGCGGTCGACATGTTTGAATCTCTGCACGTGCATCTCTCCAGCCCGCGCGTGGTAGTGAGAGTTCATCAGCACGTCGTAATCACCTTGAAAAGATAACGAATCATAAACATCACAGTAAAGTGACGTAGGTTCATTTTATTACAGCGGCAATGTTGCATTTAATTAATAACATAACATGAAGCAGATAAAAGCGAAAACATCCGATAACAGTGTGTACCTAAAGTATTGAAAAAAGAATTTCACGCAATAATAAAAAAGGGCGAATCCTACCAATAAATAGATTAGCTAAATGTAAGAAGCAGGGGCTTTATACTAAAATATTGATGTATAATAAATTACCTAATAGTGTAATGGATCTCAATTTTATTACATTCAAACAAAAATTGAAGTATTTTTTTGAAAGCAATCCTTTTTATAAACTCAGCGAATATATGTCAATGCAGCTTGTAGAATCATCGTTCTTGTGTAACAAACAACCATTATAAAATATTAATAATAACTAAACAAAGCAATTTTAATGTAAATATTTGTCATGAGAACTATTAAACTAAGAACTAATATTAAGTAATCGTATATAAATGAGATTTGTAAGTTAAATTTTTTAAGTAATTATTCATTCAAATGTAATAAGACTTGTCTATAACGAACGTTATTTAAAGGTCAATAAATATTACTTTACTTTACTTTGAATCAGTTGTCTACATTTTGGTTGTTACTAAAGTTATTAGCAAGATCACCTAGTAACTCAGAAATTTTACCTACTGGCCGCAGTATTTGTGACTTAGTGATGAATTTTCTCTCACCTCACCTGATTTAATATCTATAGCATTATTTGGAGCTACCGACTGTGGACTGGTAGAATGTGGTCTGGTATTGGTAATCCACAGATCGCAGGTTCGAATTATGTTACGCAATTACAAATATCTACTTAAACCGTTTACTGTCACTATAATAATACAACATCAAACCAATTACAAATGAAAACTAATAATTCAGCGGTCTTACTTTTAAGGAGCAGTCTCTATCCAGACAGCCTTTGCAAGATTATTAAATTATTTTAGCGTTCCTTCCAATGTTTGGACCTTGTAACTACAGAAGTTGTTTTTGAGAAGTTAATGTGAGAGATAAAACAAGCTGGCCAAATCATCCGCCTACCTCCATTCTATTCGTATTTACCATTATCTTCTGAATGCTTGAAGTATTCAAGTAGGTTCTCGTACTTCCAGTCCAGGGACCCTAGGGCGCCGCTGTGCCAGCTGTCGTAGTCAGCCTTAGAGCCCCGCGTGTACTTCATGTCACCTGACACGCTGGACCCGCCGAGCACCTGCAGGAATTAAGATTAGACAGAGCGCTACCGTGGTTCGAATGACACTTAAATAACCTTTACAGCAAACTGTAAAACCCGGTTATCTAAGAATAACAATCAGAAACTGTACCAGAAACCTTCGATCAGCCTAGAAAATCTGATAGTAAATATAGTAAAAATTTAAAGAGTCATGTTCAGTCAAAATGGAACTAACACGGATCATAAAATCGGTACAAGAATAAACCAATGTTCACATAAAACCAACCCTAAAGTAGACTGACCAGCAGCTCCCTTGAGAGTTAGAGAAAAGAAAACTAGAGCAAGTAGATTTGTTTTAATTTTGACAGCGTTGAAGAGGCGTACTTTGAAAACCAACCCAAGTTTGCTTGCTTTTGTTTTCAAATCTTTCATGCCTAAATAAGAATTATATTTTATACCACAAAACTGTGAATCTCTGGTCTTATCGTAATTGTATAAAAGTAATGTTTATTTATAGATCAGCATAATATTTATCAGTGAAATAGAAAGGAGAAAGAATCACATAATTTCGTTAGTACGACGTTCGATAGAAACATTACAATACCTAGCTACTATTAATATTAATTGATTTCCTCTAATAGTTATTTACGTGTTAGAATTAGCGATAAGAATGTTTCAATGTGGCTATCAGTGTGAAGTCGCTCAGGAGTCAGCTTAATAATATGTAGGGTCATGTTAAATTGAAACAAACTGGACTCAATTATGTGAGTCACGACATTCATACACGCAGTATTAATAGTACGTATAATGTAAGACAACTTCTAGACAGTTTTTTTTTGTAAATATCTTCTCTGCGTTTTTATTAAAAATACAACTGGACGGTTTCATTTGATATCCCATTTTATATATTAACCAAATTATATGAACGTCATCACCGTTGATAAAATGTGTAAGGACATGTATGGATATATTGCCTTTTGGTCCTAGTGACACTGTCCCCAATAAAATGGGGACAATAGAACTTAACTAAAATAATTTTGGCCAATCCAATATGAGAAATAAAGGAACATACTAACAAAAATATTTAGTGAAATAGTTAGTGGTAGCCCTGTCGGAAAACCCGTTGCCTCACAAGCTCAAAGGCACGGGTTCAAATCCAGGCTCTGTGTTATTCACATGCTTAAACGGTAAAGAAAAACAGCGTCAGGAAACCTGCTTGTCGGAGAAGTAACTTTCCCAGATAAGTGAAGTCCCCAACCTGCAATTTGGCCAGCGTGGTGGACTATGGCCTACACCCCCTTCATGGGGAGACCTGTGCCCAGCAGTGGGACGCTATGGGTTGATACGATACTAACAAAAAGGAACAAAGCTGACGAGAGAACCTCCTACTATTATGAATTCGATTAAAAATTGAGGTATTCGTTTGTATAAAAATCAGGTTACCTTTTTTCCTAGTTCAGTTCCTAAACCTTCAATAAGAGAACGTGTAGAAAAGTAGAAAGGTATACCTTTCCAGTCCTGACTTCGCAGCTCCCACTAGGCCTGGAGAGGCAGGAGTAGGAGTTCCTCTCAGTGCGGTAGTTCCACAGGATCGGCCGGTACTCCCGCGGAGGGACACCTGGGATGTCGTAATCCACGTTCTCTACATCACCTGCTTCTAGCAACAGCACCTGAAGAGGTCACCAGGTTCAAGATACAAGACAAGCAGTGGTAGCTGAGTCGGTCATACTCTTGCTTCACAGGCGAGCGTCGGAAGGCGCTGCGCTGCTCTGATTCTAGGTACAGGTATGCACTCTGAGATTTTCAGTTGTTTGCAGAAAATTATTAATTACATACTGGCTTTAACTGTGAAGGAAAACAACCTGTTTGTCGGAGAGGCTTTCGCAAAAGAAGTGATATCCCCAACTGGTACTTGTTGTGGACTTTACTTCCTTCCTTAGGGGAGACCAGTGACAAATATGAAACGCGCTAAACGCTTTACGTCAATTTATATTGTGCGGCTGCCAGGCTGTGTCTATTTCCCGTTAGCTAAAATCTCTGCCATATCAAAAGGAAAATTAATATTTATTCCATTCAAACGTCTATTAGCTAGAAGAAAAAACGATTACGGGATGTTAAAAGACGAGTAATAATAATATAGTAATATACATTGTTACACGTTGATGTTGATAATGATGCTTGTTTGATGATTAAAAGTGCCACTTAAACAGGCAAACTAATCATATCACGCCATTTAAATAATAAGAAAATAATACCTTTGGCTTAGTGAGCACCAAACAATGAATTTATGAAGTCGCAAATATTCTGACCCTGTACATACTCGTACCCCTTCAACTATTGTTTAAGGAAGAATAACGTTAAGAAGTAGTGATCATTTATAAAAGCATGCATATTTTCCCAGTTCTGATACAAATATAGTAGGTTATGGTAAATGCGATCACGATGAAGCTTATTATCCTCAAATGTCAATGAAAAGAGAGAAGTGATCGAGTAAAGGATCGCATGACGAATTATTTTGGGTAAGAATATTAGGTAAACCAGAAGAGCCATGACTCACAAATATGATGATGATACATTAAAGAGTGGTAATTCATATAATGTTAGCCGAAAAACAATCTCTCTGATTTACTGTGTCGCTTACTTTAATATATTATAACAGAGATATTTTTTGGTGTAACAATGTGTACAGAACTACAAGCTGACCTTTTATCTATATTTAGAAGAGATCGATAGCTTAAATATGAATCACTTTATTTTTTAAATTTATCCCAGTCTGTGACATCAACACAACACTCCAGGGAAAGTTCAGTGAATGACCTTCTATGAAAACAACTGTAGGCGTAGAAACTGCTGTAGCGTAACAAAAACTTATACAAACGTCGCTATTAGAAAATCAATAGTTCGATTGTCTTTAATTATCATAAAACAGCTATCTACGAACATAACTGTAGGTAATTCAGTAAATAACAGGAAAAATGGTAAAACGCATTGCGGAATTTTGTATACCTACTATGCTAACAACCAGATCAGACTGGAATAAATGTACCTAAGTTGTTCGGTCGGTAAATCTTTATCTGAAAGTCTTATAAGTAGGTCTTTGTTTGCAAGCTTTATTTTCGAAGTGTATTATTTCAGGGAGCATAGAATGTGATGTCATTACGGTTCAGAATGTTACCTAGTATGTAAATATTCAGTTGGAGTTAGGGGAGCAATTGGAAGCCATTAATCTTGCACGCAACTTTTGGTATAATTTTAATTTACCTCTAAGTACTTACACCAGACTGGGAAGACGCTGATTTCCGCGACACAATTCTATGACTAGTGCGGAACCCTAATACGGCTCTATACTACGTTAAATTATTTCAAATAAATAAATGATTGATTGATTGATTGAATCTCAGTTTTCAACCAGATTCTATATAATTCTTAAAAATAGAAAGTTAGACATGATATTATCTATTGTTTCAATAATACTGACGAACCAGATGGATTTTACATTTCAAATCTTATATTGCGCAGATTTCTATAATTCAGCATAACCATTAGTGAAGATTTGATCAAACTTGATGTAGGTATACATCTGATTTAACAGATTTTAGAAAACGACTCTTCCTCAAAATTGAGATGTCTTCAAAATTAAGTTTCCCGAAACCCTCAAAATGTAATGTATAAAAAGTTAAACGGCTACTTTTAGCACATTTCTTTATATAGTCAATAGGCTTACGCTTGACCGCAACTCACCTGATGTAAAGCGACGATGCGGTCTAGGATGTAGCGCGCTTGCCTAGAAGATACCGATTCAAACGCGATTTGAAGAGAACGAGATATAGCTATCGGGAAATAGAGAACATGGCAGCGAATTCCACTATCTGGCAGTTCGCTAAAAGTAGACGCGAAGCTTTTAAGAATTAGGAAAGGGTCCAGGAACGTCTTCCCAAACATATCATTTTCGCTTCTTCATCCAGCTCCAAAGTTCTCCAGGTCCTGAGGAAGGTTCATACCTTCCAGTCACTGACAGCTGAGAGCCTGTTAGCCAGCACGCAGCCAGCAGTTCCTCCACCGATGATGATGAAGTCGAACACGCTGTTCTTAAGGCCTCTCTCGTCGGCCTTCGAGCGGGTGGCCTTCGAGAATAGATCTCCGGAGGTCAAGGCCGCTTGCAGGACCACCAGGGCAGTCAGATAACTCCTGGATTAATTATGATTATAGGTAATTATCAGTTATCTCTCAGATCTCAACGTGATGAAACCAACAATTGATTATCTGCTCATAAAATTAAATCAATCGAAACGTGTCTCATATCCAAAACAACATCACTTACCATCAGGTGAGATCGTGGTCAAACGTTGCCTAGTTTGTTTGTAAAAAAAAAAATCAGTACAGCTAATATCTTTACAGGCAGCTAGAACTCAATTTACTGAAATGAATTGGAAATAATGGTGTTTAAACGATAACAATAGCTAGGTACGTGTGAACACATGAAATTAACCTAATTAAGTAACACGGCCTCGTTACTTTAGGATATTATACCTTTACTTATAGAAGTAGATTGTAAAGACTTCTTACTGTAAAGTTCTGCAAATGAATATGAACACCAGCCGAGACAACATCTATTTTGAATTAGTTATTGGAATATTAGTTAGTTATTATTAGAGGTATATACCTAATCTATATGTATGTATATAATTCATTAAAGGCGCTAATGAAAATATGACTGCGGTCAGTATAAGAACCTGCTTCTACAGAACTTCCTACACCATAACATTATTTGCAAATTATCAGCAGCGATAAAACCGCCTTGTGGTTCTGGATTTAAGAACTTTCTTTTGTATTATGTTTTATTTATATTATTTTTTTAAATTACCTCGAGCTTACGGAATAAAAATAATATTTAAGCAATATACGAGTAGCTACTCCGGAATACATTTCAAATTCATATTTTATAGTAGAATAAATAACCATAAAATTACTGAACACATATACCTGCATTTAAATGGCAGCCTTATCGCTTAAAGCGATCTCTTCCAGGCAACCATGCACGTAAATGATAATGACTTAGTAGTTAAGTAATAAAAGCAAAATTCTTGTGATTTCTTATCTTTTGCAATAGGCCTAATAGAAACGCATTAGTTTTATTGTGAGTATATCTCATACCATATTTAGTACTACAAAACCCTAGTAGTTAGTTACTGCTCGTACCTACAGCTAAGCATTGGTATCAGTACAATACTGTATTTAGTATTCAATAGGAAGGAAGCGTTACGGAACACACAATGAAACATTATGCTCATTTATGACTCATTTTAGCAACAAATTAATAATAGAAAGTCTAGCGGTTATGATCTAAGTATATGGGATCGGGTTTTATGTACAGCACTTCAATATTTAACGATCCAATTATTATATAGAACCATCTTTATTCACCATCGCTTATCAATCCAACATTAACAAATCACCGAGTTTTATTATCCGATATATTGATAAGTATGTATGTTAGTAGGTATAATATAAATTTATCGATACTGAACAAACTGAAGTGGCAGTTAACACGTACGATAACGCAGGCCCGTATTACAGCATACCGCGTAAACACGTAGTTTGCCACGTTCAAATTGTATACTTTACCATAGTTTTTTTATTTGCAATAACTCAATAAAAGTTGTCTGTTTTCTCTTCCTGTACTATCATGCTGTGTATTTTAAAATTCTTACGTACTTATTTAAATATATTTTTTCCCCGGTACATGGTTAAGCAAAGACTCGTGCAGACCTCATTTACGAGCTCTATTTTGCAGATTCTATTGATACAATAAAAAAAAAAAAATGTCTTTCTACAGATATCGTGAGCTTTGATTATCGTGATTCATGTATTCCTTAGAAGACGCAAATAACTGAGAAATCAAATATTTTCTAATCATATTTCAATCAAAAAGGCTTTGTTTGAAACATGTCGTAAAATTTCCGAAGTGCTTCTTTCTTTTCTACGCAACTTTACACCAAAAAATTTTTTGGTTTGTGCTGAACACATACACATATATATCTTTTTTTTAAATGCTTTATCTATTTTTTAATTAATTATTTAAAAGTATTATATATCTTACTGCGCTAGCAACGGGAAACGGCTTTCTCAGGGAAAACTCAGGAACGTTTGAGTAGCACCTGAGTTGCAGCTTAAGTGCAACTCAGGTGAAACTCAAACGCAGCTCAAGTGCAACTCAGATGCGACTCAGGTGCAACTCAAATGCAACTCAAGTGCAACTCAGGTGCAACTCAAGAGCAACTCAGATGCAACTTGCAACTCAGATGTAACTCAAATGCAGCTCAAGTGCTCCTTAAATGCAGCACAAGTACAACTCAGGGACCACTCAGGTACAACTCAGTTGCAACTTAAGTGCAACTCAGGTGCAACTCAAGTGCAACTCAGTACGGTAGCCTATTAAAACTAAGTATGTAATTTTAATTAGTAGTTAAATCTTCGTTCAGTCAAATTATATATTTGTGGTGGGTCCTACATCTTTCCGGGGGAAATATAACTACAATCAAAAAAACTCCTACTAATAAACATTAAAATTTTCCGAAATAGTCAGAAAACATGACATTTTTCCAGTCTAGAAGCAAAGATGCTTCGCTCGCTCGGTCAATAAAATATAGTATACTATGGATCAAGATCGTTTTAGTACTCGTAGTCACGCCCGCAGCTCTCTGGTGTTATATTTTCATTAGCTATTTTAGTATTTAATTTTTTTCATTACATGTACTCTCTCTGTAATTTAAACACAGTTTTGTTTCAAGTATAGATCTTAAGAAAACTTAAAAAATAATAAATTTAAAATTTATTTACTCTTAGTAAATTATAGTTAAAGATACTTTCAGGACTCACCCTTTTATCGGAAAATCAATAGTTGCTAAAACAAACCAGTTATTTCCATAACCAAAACTGAATGTCCAACCACCAAAATAACTAAGTACTAAGTATTGCAATAATCTTGACCCTTACTTCGCAGTATAGTAGAGGTCAAAGTCCTCCAACAGCAGTCGAGCAGGGGCAGTAAATTACTATTTTTTTGCGGTACTAAATGTCAAAACTCGTACACATCTAAATCAAATCGTCAACGCCGTTGAGCAAAAGTATCATCAGCAAAGTAGCCATATTAAATTGTATTTAATGCCCTTGCTAGTCCTGCAGGTTGGTCTAACCTTTTCCAGGGTTCCATGATGGTGGAGGTGGTGCGAGGAGCGCTTCTTGCCCAACACTGTAACCGAGCCTGGCGCGGTGCTGCTCGGCTACCTCCACTGAACATCCTCGTTGCAACAGCTCGAGGAAGCGTTGGCCAATTCAGGATGGGTTAGTACCGATAGCAACTAACGTGCTGAATATATATAGTGAGAGGTTCATTATATCACTATACTAATAGAATAGTAAAAAAAGTACTTAAAATGACATCATCATAAAAGCATAGCTGCCACTTGCTTGCAGAGGCCGCCGCGGTGCGAAAAATTAGTTTTTCTTTTCACTGTCAAAAGATAATTGATAAATTGACTGAGCTTCTTAATTCCATCTGCAACATGCAATTATAAAGAGTCATCAGACGTATAAGTGTTTAATAGTAAATCTTATAATCCCGCCAAGTCGAGCAAAACAAAGGCACGTCGTACCATCCTTTTCTCGAAGCGGTTCGACACGTTTTCGACCTCTGTAGCTTCGTTGTGATTATTGATGGTGTCTCAAAACCACAATCATAGACCATGTCAGAAGTCTTCAAGTTACAAGACGAGACCAAGAAGAAGTGAAAAACTAAATATGGTGCCCAGGGTGCTTAGATACTGACTGTGGGACCTAAATATAGCTAGACCGTACTTAGATCGGGCTATGTGAGGCTGACTAGTTGTTGTATTGTTCATTTTCTTTTCAGTTTTGATAATATGTTTTTTACACGATTTTTTTGCCAACTAATGAACCAAAATGAGATTATCCTGTAATTAAGTATAATGTATAATGTAAAGTAAAATGTATAAGTCTTATGTATTAAGTACTAAAGAACGAATCGGCGTTGTTCGTACGGGTTGGGCAAAAAGAGATTTCAAATAAAATCCGACTGATATTTTATTAATCCTTTTTTTTTAATTTTGATATACTCAGTGTCACTCTCAATAATATGACGAATTCAATAAGAAGCCGTTAAGACTCTAGGGCGTGCCAAACAAATATACATACATACATACACTCGAAAAATAGAGCAGGGTCGATCATTTTTTAAACAAAAAAAATATAGTAGGTAAAATAATTTACGGGCGATCTGAGGTCGGGAAGGGGGTGAGTTTTTAAGGGTAAAAAACTGTTTATCACGATATCCGGCAAAACTAAAATTCCTACGGAAAAAAGTTAAATGACAGATAATAAATACCTTTTGATGGGCTAACATTTTTCGAAGGTCGCAAGAAGATTCTACAACATATTGTAGATGTCATATTAAATATTAATTAATATATTTGTCTGTTAGTTGTAGCAACATGTTATCTTACGTTTTTCGAGTAATTAAAGTGTAAATTTTAATAATTACTTAGCTCAAAATTGTATATAATAATTTAAAAAGTAATTCGAACAATTATTAATCTTCTCTGTATTCGAGTAATAAAATCAGCTGTTTCAAACAAAAAGTTCATCGGTCGTCGACAAAATGTTTGAAAATGCTGATTATTTTTTCTCGTATTCAGGGTTGGTCCCATTGTGAAAGTTGTGCCATATGTAGAGTGACCCTCTTTTAGCTTAGTATACCCCCGATTTTTTCTAAACAGAAAGTTAGTATCCAAAGTTAGGTCTAGAGTCTAGGTGAATAAATAGGTACCTACTCTATAGGTTTTATTTAGAAAACTAACGCATGTCTGATTCATATTGTTTAAGAAGACAGGTTTTTCACGCGTACTCGTTTGTTGTAAAGGTCCAACTATAGTTTTGTTCACATTCGATGAACTTCATCAGGGATGAAATGAGACGTTCGTCTCTTCAACGATGACGTCTCGCACTGCGCTCGGCATGTGTTGCTAAGCACAAATCTCGAGAGCAACTGAACCGATTTTGCTAATTCTTTTTTAGATTATTCCTTGAAGTACGAGGATAGTGCTTAAGGAGAGAAAAAAAATAAAAAATTGCCTGAAAAGGTCTAAAACAGCACTTATATCTATTTCCATACAATCGATTCGTATTAATATATAAAAGTCAATTTGAACTTTATTCAAATAAATATTAAAAAAATTAATAAAGAATTGACTGTTAGGCGGTACGAAGTTCGCCGGGTCAGCTACTTACCTATAGAGCATAGTTATTTTTTTTTAACTTCGCACTCGGCATGCACTTTTGTTACACTTGAATAAAAAATGTCAAGTTATGCTTTCACAGAAGCAATAATTTCATTATAGTCGGGGAGCGAGCGCACGGCGCGGTAACGGCTCACGGCGCGGCGGTGACGTCATCGATCAATAATTCTACACTCAAATATATGTGAGTACTATTGGTAGTGGTGACATAATGGCGACGCACGACGCGACGCGACGCGACGCACGACGCGACGCGACGCTGCCCTAAATACCTACTTTTATGTTATTGGGTTTTTCATACTATACGTTCGGGAATTTAACTATAATAAATATAATTGAATTCCCGGCGCATTGTGTTGAGGGCAGCAGACGTAGAACGAGTAACTTAGTGTCAATTGAAGACATTATTGCACAGTATTTCGTTATAAGAAAGCGAAAAAATATATTTCGTGACAAGCAGATTCTAACCGCATCTTTTAGGTCACTCGCTTAGATTCCTTGACCACTCATAAGTATATTTATGATTTTAAGCCCAATTTGTTACGCTGGACGTGCTGCTCCCCAGCAGTGGGTTGAAGTATATATAAATCAATATATATTCAGTGTATATAGTTATGTTAATGGTATTATTGAGATGATATTTTATATCGTTAAGGAAAATATGAATTATTTACTTCCCGTAATTAAATATTTGAAATGTATGTTCGTGTGAAATTAAATTATTAGTAAATGATGTGAAATACAAAGGTTTCAAATTAAACCCCCAGTTATGTATTAAAATAGGCCATTTATTTATATGGTAACTTGTCATATTGTGATATTTTTGTACGGCTGTTACTAATCAATTTGTATCGGACAGGATTTTCTTGTTTAGGTGATGTCTTTTCGTCTATTACTTAATACTTAAAATAATTAATATATATGTATAAATATATCACTGAGAAATACTGACATTATGATTTACAGGGGTTATCGTCTAGGGGTGTACATAGCCGAAAGTGGTGACCCACTTTCGACCCACTACACTCATCATAAGGAACAACTTTTACTATGAGCTAAACTCTGAATTCGAGAAAAAAATAAGATGTTCCAGACATTTTGTCAACGACAGATCAACTTTTTATATGGTCCCATAGTAGAATTTGTTCCTTAGGATGAGTATATTGACCCCCTTTCGGCAAAATACACCCCTAGACGACACTGTATAGTTCTACATAAAAAAAATTAAACAAATTTTGAAGCTTACTATTTAGGAGCGCTTTTGTTACTTGTATTCTCTATGTGTTCAGTAAACGCTTCACACAATTCTATATAAGCGTAGTTTTACAAATTTAATTTCAGGCACTCATTCTTACAACTATTTCTTTTTCTCATGTCTTTTGAGATTACAATAACGTATTCCCTATACTAATTACTAAAATAAATAATATTTTTTTTAAAAGTGACAATCTACTTTCATTACATACATTCGGCAGGCGTTGATAGAAATCGTTCAATATTATAGCACTGACTCGTGACCTATTCTGTTAAATTAAATTGAGAGCGCGCGACCTATACAATTTTTTTTTAAATATGTGCTTCAATCCCGGCGAAATCAAGTATCAAACATACAGAAATTGAATTGGAAGTCGCGTCCGTAGAAAATATTACGTAGAAAAATATTAGTAAACAAATTAGGAGACTCAAGACAATATGTTTTTGAAATGTAATACTATTAATTGTACCTACTTTCAGTGTAATTAAGTAAATTCGATGTTTTAAAATAGGTAATAGTAAAACATATTTATAGACGAGAAGTAAATCTAATTTAAATGTTCGACCAACTTACTTATAACGGTGGATATAAACAGATGCTTATTAGTTGGTAAAAGTTACAATTCCCAACATAGGTATACCTTTTCGATTACTTTGAAATAGGTATATCAATGGCCTCGAGAGGAACAAAAACTTTACGCATGTACCTATCTATTTGCGTATTATTTTTAAGCAAATGTTCAAGTGGAGGGTTATTCACGTGTTATTCATGTAGGTAGGTATATTTGAAACACAAACTTATATCGGATATAAACTATGACTGTATCGGTGTTCTTATTACAATATTGAAATTAAATGATAAATCTTGACTGAAAGGAGAATCATTAGATCTAGTTTGATTTCAATCGAGAATCATTTTAACATGAATAGAAAACTAATTCTGTAGCACTTAATAGCTATACTCGTACCTGCACTAGATATAAAAGATAGAACAAACAATGAGTGTTATAACATGATAAGTATCAAACAAACAAACAAACAAACAAGAGTAATGTAAACGTATACATACAAAAGTGAAATAATGTAGGAACGCACACATCCACCTCTATCTAGTTAAAGGTAACATGCATAATAATCTCTCTTTAAAAAGGCATTATTTTTTCTTACGAGATCCAATAATGATTTTAGTATGGTAACAACAATAAATACAAAAATCTATCATAATTAAGTAGACATAATTTATGAATAACGCCCAAACTGACATTCTCATCCTTACTATGTCACCTATCTAGTTAAGAGTATTTAAATTTGATATCTATCTAGAGTCTGTTGTGTTATCAGCTTTAAATGCAAATGCATTAGCTACAAAAACGTGAGCATTTCATAACACGCGGAGATGATCCAACAGTAATATATTATAATATACCTAGACTGTATAAATATCAACATGTTTGGCAGGCCACAGTCCTGGTACAACAATACCGGCTTCCAGTCTACACATTCTTTTTACAATATACCTAGAATCTATTTTTTTTTCTTGCATTGTTTTTCTTTATCTCCAAGTGTTCGCAAAGGCTGCATAATGTAAAACTTTCTTTAGTATCAAATGATGTGATCCTTGGCTCTCTCAGGCACTCCTTGAACTTGTTTTGGATGCAATCTGTGCTGGTTTCTATGAGATACCTTTTGCTGGGTTCCATGGCCACTTCAGTTTCGTAAAGTAGATTCCTTTCGCCGTAGACCACGACAGCGTCGTATTCCGTTGTCGGGAGGAAGCCTCTGTTGTTAGTGAGGAAACATCTCCCGCAGCGCCTCGAGGCGAACACATCAGCTCCATCCACATCGCTGAACACCGACACCTGTCGAGACTTCGGCGCCACTAAAAACATCAATACGTACTTGCTCCCGATCCGGAGCTCGTCGCTGACGAACGTCACGGGCGAGTCCGGCGTGATGGCGAACATAAACAACGTGTACGCGAGGTAATAACATATCAGTATCCACGCACTCTTATACAGTTTGTAGGAAGCACGCCAGCAGAACATCGCGGACACACATGGGCATTTTAGAGCGATTCGGAGCGCGCGTGGAACGACCGCGCGCGCTCGGTCACGTCTGAACGAGCGGGACGACAGACAACGGTCGATACCCGGGCCTTGCTGCTGCATGTAAACTAACACTAACCACAACGAGCAAATAACAACCGTAACTCTGCCCAATACGGTTGAAATCTACTAAGCATTGCTTTTAACAGTAGCAATCAAATTACGACGTTAGTTCATGGCGTTAAGATTCATTTCAATTCGCAGCGTAGCTATGACGTGTACGGAATACCCGCGCGACAGGTTTTCGCGTTCTCAAACCAGATCACAGATGATAACATAGGCGCTATGGCCTTTAACTTAAGGTCTGCAATTGTATTTTACAACGTGCCATGTGATATTGTGACGCGATTTTCAGATATCTCAAGTGCGTTTAGATGCTACAGATACTGTTACTTTAATCTGTGCAGTTTCGTCTTTCGAGTAGCAAAGCGAGTGAGTGTGCAGCGTGTAATATCGGTTGCTATGGAGCCAGCTTCAAAAAAAACTTCCTCATAGCTAATTACAAGGACTGCTCACGTTTATTCTTACGCAACTCCGCTAAAAACTTGGGACATATGGTGTTATCACTCGCTCGTTAAGCCTGATAATAGTGACGCCGAAAATTTCGGAATTGTCTTATGTAGGTAATACGTTTATTATTTGTGTTTCCGGTCCTCGGAGTGTTAATAAATGTTTGTTTTATACTAGTTATTTTGCTTAAGGTTATACCTATATATGTTTATGCGTATTTTTAAGCGACATCTGGTTGACGACGCGACGTCATAAAATGACTTATCTTCATATTGTCACAGTCAAAAGTACAGAAAATATTCATTTGTTATTTTATTTATGTACCTACGAGTAGAAAAACAAATTATCTTTTATTGAACAAACTTATAAAACATGATAAAATTTTAACTAAAACTATACAAAGTTATAAACTATATGTACAAACGCAATATCCAATAATTAAAACTAACTTAAATCTAAACCACTGCCAGTTGGTAGAGTACCCAAAATGCTGGCCGCATTGCCTCGATGAATGGCAATACTAATGCGCTGACCCAGGTAGAGGCCAGCATTTTGGTCTCGAGTAGCGTCAACTAGACGCTTTGTTAGGTCTACGAGTAAGTTCTTAAACCTAAACTACAACCAAATACCAGTTAATTTTTTTTAGTTCGAAAGTAGTAAGACACATTGTTAGACATAATAGTAAATAAATTCGTAGGGTATATGCTTTATATTTACATTTCTATAACATGTATACATAATTCTCTGGTTATGTAATATACTGATAAATTCAATTTCATTCAAATTAGTCACATTACGAGAAGATAATTAAAGTAGAACAGTCTTCTGATAATATAATCCTACTGACATCTATAATAGCACTCCTAATAACTTAAGTACCTATACTTAATTTAATTATTACGTTACAAGTTATTATACTAGCTTAGGTATAAGAAGTAAATTAAAGTTCAGTCAGATAATAATAATCATATTACCTAGGATATTACTTATCTAGTTAATAAGTATTTTCTGGCTGTTTTCTCTATTAAGTCTCTCTTATTTTTGCAGAAAGCAGAGTTTTCAGTTATTTCAATATAAGGTTAGTTTAAAACTTTATTTCAGTATTATTTTTTATCAGCCTATCTTTCAAATTATAAATTAAGTGCGTAGTACTGTTCCATTACGTGTAACTGAAATTAATAAGATCACGACGGTCATTAAAATTGTTTTTGCCCCTGAACTCTTTAGCAAAAAATTTTTTTTTTATAATTTTAGTGGTGCAGTTATCAAAGTCACAGCGCCATCTAACAATCTCCTTGCGAACTAGTTGTCGCGGAGTCGATTGTAGTTGAATTTGTTTCCAGACAATAGCCCAGATTTCACAGACACTTCGCGAGATGGCGCTACTAGTTTAACTTAGGTACTTACAAATAATAATATTTGACCTAGACATTCCTTGGACAATATAATAATCCCACTGCAGTTGTAAGATCGGCTACACTCGGGCTTGCTTGATTTGTTTAATTTTTAGCACTGGTTTGTATTAACAGCCAGTAAACGATAATAGATTCAGGGTCAGATGCACCATTTAATTAGGCCATGATACTCCATGACCCTTTATTTTTATCACCCTTTGTACGAGAAGGGGTAGTTATGCATACAAACTTCTTCCCGGGCGCCACCGGACGCCAGAGCGGGCGGGTCGTTTTTACACGAGACGGCGGAAGAAGGAGGTTTGTTTTTCGCGTGTAAGTATGTATGCATATGTGTATGTATGTATGTATGTAGGTTTCTTTGGCACGCCCTAGAGCCTAAACGGCTTGTTGTATTTTTAATTACTGGTGTCAATAGATTCGTCTTAGTCGTGAAAGTGACACTGGGTACAACAAAATTAAAAAAATAGGAAATTAGGAATGATACACAGGGGTTTAACGATTTAGCAGTCGGGTTTCATCGAACTTACTTTTAACCAATTGTTTAGCAACGGCCTAAGCCAAAATTAGAGCTTCACCTATGTCTAGCACCCCAAAAAAAACGACTTATGTAATATACTTAGTAGCTATTCTGGAATCTGGATAATGAATAATCTAAGCTTAAAACCGGGGAAATTCATTAAATCGTTCCTCTCCTAATTTAAGTATTAAAAATAATTCATTGACGTCCAAAAGTCCATTTGTTTCATTTCACCGACACTTAAATATGTCTTAGCTAATCTCCCTTTCGTAAGACGTTAGGTATATCTTCAAAATGTCTGCTCCACGCCGGCGCCGCCGCCGTCAGCTAAGTCCGAAATCTCTTGTTATCATTAAGAAGGCACATAAGCCCGTGGATTTAACAATGTAACGAGCGGGCACCTGTGTCCCGGGAACCCGGCAATTGTACGGATAACGGGACAAGGAGGCAGCTGTTATCGAGCTGAACGATCGCCGACGATTTGTCCCGCTGACCCGAGGGGCTTAAGACGTTGGGTTTAGGGTCTTGGAAAGTAGAAATACTTTGACGTAGCTACTGAAACAATATAGGTAGGTATGTATTTTACTATTAAAATTTTATGTAAAAAACTGTTTAATTATACTAGATATAGTCCTAGTATTGTTAACTAACTATATTTTTTGCAGAAATTATTAATTTTTTTTTTATTCTTCCGATCAAATAGAGAGAGTTTTTGATTTTTAACCGCCGACGACGCAACAACTACTTACGGGTGTTATAAGTTATAAGTTTTATGTGTGTCAGTGTGTGTGTGAGGGTGTGTCTGTCTGTGGCATCGTAGCTACCTAACGGATGAACAGATATTGATGTTTTTGTTAGAAAGGTGAATTAATCGAGAATGTTCTTAGCTATGTTTGATGAAAATCGGTCCAAGATGGCCGCCGCCTCAAAATGGTGGATTATAATTTTTTCACGACTCGCTCCATATAGCTATCAAATGAAAAGGCTTAACTATAGAACATAAATATACATTATATACATTTCAAATCCAACATGCAAATCACAAAATGGCGATGCTGGGGCTTTATATTTTTTTCAATTTCACTTGTTATTAGTCATATTAGATCTTTAATAGTTTGCAAATTAGAATTCGCTATACCTTGACATACACAGAGCTTGAGTTAAGATCGATTTTTCAATGTAAAAATCGATTCGCTCGATAGATCTCTCTTGGCTATTCTCCACTAGCAAAAGTGCGACCAAAATGAGATCAGTTTATTGGGTTTTCTATATCCACTTAAACACCATTGACTTGCAGCGTTGAGAGCTAAATTTTAGTGCGCCATTTACTTAGCGCGAAAATCTGTATAACTCAACGGGTCTCAACGCTTAAGTTTCTTCGAAATATTTTATAAACACTTCTTATCTATCCGGATAAAAATCAATGGTCTTTGAATTGATATAGAAAACCTAATAAATTGATCTAATATTAGTCGAGTCCATTGCAAGTGTGGTACCTAAGCAAGGCAAAACTGAGAAGTGTTTCAAAATTTGCGCATTTATTTATGTAACAAGTGGTTAGAAGCGAGTTCGAAAGTAACCCGACTGATAATCGTTAAACCTGTGTATCATCCTTAACTTCTTTATGTATTAATTTTGATGTATCCAGTGTCACTGTCACGATTAAGACGAATTTATCGACACCACTCACATAATAATACGACAAGCCGGTTACTACATACCTACACTCGAAAAACACAACCCCCTTTCTTTCGACGTCTTATAAAAATGTATATCTCGAAATAAAAAGCAGTGTCTAAATGTTTCTTAGTTCTTCATTGTTTCATACATTATCCTTACCAACTAGTCTACAGGGATAAGCAAAGTAGTATCGTAAACTGTCTTGAGTGCTATCTGGTGAGATTTAGACCCCAGTTTGTAGGACCCGGGGCTGTGGGACCCCGGGTCTCGCAGACCGATGGCCGATATTGTCGGACATTCTGACCATTCGGGAAATGCAAGGAGAGTAGGAGATTAGACTCCTAAATCTCAAGACGGGTTAGAATTTATGAGTTCTTAAACTGATTCCGTCGGGTTTGTTTCGGATATTGCATCCATTTGAATGTGTTTGTGTGTTTTGGATGATACGTATGTTTCAGAAATGAAAGAAAAGAAAGGACTTGTTTAATTTTCGGCCAAGACGGTGTACGTCTACCAAAAAATGGCTAAAGATGTAGTTAATAAAGTAAAATAAAGTAATATTTATTGACCTTTAAATAACGTTCGTTACAGGCAAGTCAAGGCAGGCAAAGTGGTTGTTTGTTACGCAAGAACGATAATTCTACAAGTTGCATTCGCTGAGTTTATAAAAAGGTTGTTTTCAAAAAAAACTATCAATAAAAACTTCATTTATTATTTGAATATATTGAAAGTCAGATCCATTATACGAGTACTATCTGGTAATTCATTGATATAATATTCTGTATTAATGTAACCTGCATCAGTTACTTAGCCTACTTCTTAGTGTACAAAAATATCTAATTTCTGTGAATTATAGTGTAATAATGGCATCCATTTAATATTTTTATACTCGTATTCTAGGTTGACTGCAATAGTCAGATTGCTCTATCGATTGTACCTATCACCTGTCACGCATATGTCAAAATTGACACATCAAAAACGCGCAAACCGCCTCATTGCGTAAATAACGCGGAAATAATTTTAATCGAAATTAATTTTGTATACTGCGATAAGTTACGTTATTTTGAATTTGGTTGATAGATTACAGTTAATAATCCCTAACGTGTTTATGGTATCATGTACACTGTTATTTACACATGTCTTCTTATGTCTTATGATTTAAGCGTTAATACGTGTAACGTTCAGAGCTACGTCAATACCAACATATAGTATAAAACCAAAAGTATGTTTGTTAGACTGTATGTCCATCTTATCCTTAGCAATTGAGTGACGGATGACTTGAGTATTAAAGATTTCCCAAAAAATGAGGAGGTAGTATAATTTTTTTAAATTACTATGTTATACTCATTTCTCGGAGACACCTGGAGCGATTTGATAACAATCTTTTTTTGAAAGGGCATAATATTCCGTGTCCCATTAAATTTCATCTAAATCGATCTAGAGGTTATATCGAAATCGATCGAAATAACTGAAAGAGTCGGTTTGTGACTTGTTTCACAAAAATAGTTCGAGGTAAGAGTACCATAACCTTTCCGCGGAAAATAAACATAAAGCGGGCGAAGCTAAAATGCTATAAATAAGTTACACAAGTCGAAAACACAAAAGCAATGCAGTCGGAACCCTGTTACAGCTGAAGTCCAGAGCGGAAGTGAACAGTCATTACGCACACTTGTACCACGGAACCCTAATGTTGTATCACAGTACGATAACAACTGATTTATAGATCAACGCACGATACTTCCACCTACGGAACCATCTACTAACTTCCTGCTTTAACTTGACCGTTGCTTTTGAAAGTACAGTGCAGTTACAATAATCAAATTCTATAAATAACAAAAAGTAAAATTGAAATTTGTAAAACATTTCTGACATTTGTTGTGGCAGCCATCTTGTATTTGAAATTATTATAAAGTATGCACTAGTATTACACTAGTCCAGCCCTTTCATTTGATACCCATATTGAGTTGTGAAAAATTTTTAATTCGCCATTTCGTGGCGGTCTTCTTGGCCCGATTTTCATTAAACACACACGGTGTGTGTGTGTGTGTTTCTCTCACCCTCTTAAACACACACAGACACGTCTAACTTGTAACACTCTTATACTTACTTAATACGTCTTTACGGTTAAAAATACTCTAATACGCCTGATTCTAATAATTGTCTCATTTATTTCACTCTACTTAAATAAATCTGAATCTTCAACAAATGCTTAGAAAAATACTTGTATCTTCCTTAATTTCTTTATTATTTAATTTTCTTGTACCCACTCTTGTGTCACTCTCACGACTAAGACGAATCTATTGATATCACTCACATAAAAATATGACAAGCCGTTTAGACTCCAGGTCGTGCCAAAGATATATACATACTCGACAAACATAACCCTCCTTCTTTCGGGTAAAACTACGAAAATACAAGTTACATGGCGCTACTCTACTTAATGTAATATGCTATAATTAATTTAATATTAAAACTAATAATACTATTCCAATTATTTCCAAACCTTTTATATACAAGCATGTACACGTTCGATAAAACCTCTTGTAGCAGTGCAATATACTCGTACTGCAATCACTAGTAAGTACCTGAAACAAACAAAAATACAACAATTAAAATATTGTCAGTTTGTTTGTAATAAAAATACATTGACAAATAATGCAATGGCGAAATAATTAGCCGAGCGAGCCGCTTCACTCAGTCATTGTATACAAGTCGTATAGTCGCGAGTATCAACAAGCAGACGATCAGCAGACAGCCAGCAAAGTTGTCTTGTTCACGTTCGCTCGGTGTATAAATCAGTAGAAGCTGCCGCCGACGCAGCCGGGTTGATCCCAGGCCGACGTGTTCACTTGGCTTATCTCCGTGACAAATGGCTCGCGACTTCTAATGGTGCATAATCCGCGCTCGCTACACACACTACAGAGAGTGCGTTTCCATTTGTACACGAAATTATTTAATACACTTATACACTTCTAAAATGATGAAGTTCTTAGTTCGTCGGAATACATTTTACCAGATTTTCCAAAAGGAGGGTTTCAATTCGACATTTTTATGTTTATTACCCGATTAACAGGAGACAGCTAGACCGATTAGATAAAAATACCTTTTCATCCACCATCTCGGAAAGAGTATTTTTGCTATTCGATATCTGCGTGCAAAAGCCGTTTTTATCCGTTAGAGGATAAAGTAAATTTGAATTTAGAATATCGTGTGTACTAAGGTTGGGAATTCAAAACGTCATTCAACCTATTCTTCTACCTCTATGGTGCCGAATTTATCACACTACCTTTTTTATTTTGTTAAAAACTCAGACTCGGAACCTTTTTGCTGTACTTTTATTTTTCGTATGTAGTCATTTATATTTATTTTTTCCTCGCTGAAGTGGGATGAAAAGTTACGAGTTGCACTCGAGTGCAAAGATTTTTCACCTTGTGCTCTTAATATGATTCCCTCGCTAACGCTCAAGATACTAAATTTTTGAGTCAGTCGCTGCGCTCGTGATTCAATTTGGAATCCTTCTCTTGCTGGTCGTCAAAAGTGAGCACGCAGTTAAAAAACAACTTTGCGCTCTTGTATGACAAATAACTATCTTTGTTTTATCGGAATAGCTTCTGAAGTGTTTTTTTTTAATATATCCTTATTTTAAATTTTAAAAACAACTGAAAAGTTCTACAGGCGCTTGCCGTAATGAAAGTCGATAGTATTTTTTTAAAAGAGCATGTTTCTTGTATTTTCCCGATTTCTCAGATACATCTAGACTAATTTAAAAAAAAATGGTTTTCATAATTGAATAATTAGTTATTTGACGACACTCAATTCAATATAATATACATAAATACATAATAAATTGATGTCAATACAGGCATAGATAAGTGATGACAGTCTAGGTATCTCCTATAGTATAGGACGCGGCAAATAACTAGAACCAAGATGGCGGCATCGTCCCTTTCACTCTCACGGGTAGTTTGGTAAGTGCGAACAGTACAACACGTCTCGCGCAAGGTCAAGTTGATTGCCGCGTACTATACTAAAGCATCACATCTATTGTCACATTACTAATATATGAATAGCATTATGACGTCAGCACTGACGCAACACCATGTGCCTAATGGCTGGAGCTCACCGCATGCAGCACAGCGCAGCACGGCTTATGACGTTGTAAGTAATGTATGCAACATTATGAAGAATGTTATGATGCTGTGCAATAACGCGCACAACCGCAAGTCAAGTCAGACTACACCAGGGACGTGTTCCATGTCTTAGGGTTAGTAGAATATTTACACTGACAGCAATTCAACCTCACACCTCACGGGAAAATAGCCTTTATTGCTATAGCCATATATTGTCAACTGTCAAATAAACGTTAGAGTGTTTTTTACCGAGCTGTTTTGATAATTAAATAGTAACACCTAACGTACGCTCCGAACGCGTCACTTGCATGTCAGTTGTTATTTACACTGAGGCTGCGGACGCGAGAAGAACGAATAGTTACGCCTAGAGTATAGGCATGGAACGCACGCCAACAATACGCGCGTATACGTCAGTCATGTTTAACACTTTCAAAGAGAAATGGAGATGTCAAGAACGTTGCAGCAGTGTAAAATACGACAAACAAAAATGGCAAAAAATGTGACATCTTCATGATCCAGCTTTTAATCAAAGTTTATTGCATCTATTATATGTATTTTGTTAAACCTTATCATAACGGAAAAAAACTACGATAAAATTACATAATAAACTGTCAAGCTTGACAGACACAACTGATAAAACTTTTGTGATAAAAAGCATAAAATAAAAAATTTAACAACTCAAAGACATAAAATACATACAGCTTTTAATTGACAATCATGAATTGCGGAATTCACTTAAATTCTAAATATATTAAAGTCTATTTGAAAAATTGGAAAACGTACAATAAAATCCGACAAATTGAGAACCTTTTATTTTTGAGTTCTGTAAAAAATGATGATGACATAATGAAACTATGGAAACACACAACACACGCGAGCCATTCTGCTAATGTCACGCTAAACACATAGCCGTGTCGCATCACTGACTCTAATTACACACAATTACACACCATACACTCCCTTATTGTTACCTGTGTAGAGGTTGTAATAGCGTGACAATATCCACGTCACATACGTCACGTTTATGAGGATTAATTAGGTGGCAGATGGTTTATTAGAGACTGAGGGTATGCGAAATTAAAACAGATTTGCCAAGTTGAGTGTGTAATTTAATGACTAATAACTTAGAAATTATATCATCAATAATGAAGATCATATATTGAGCAGTCTCAAGACTGCACTGATCATGAACCCTGAGGATTCTGACAAGGTACTTCCGCGCTTTGAATTACGAGATTGCATTGTCGTTTACTACGATTTCTTCTGAAAAACTATATTCTGCGTGTAGATAAATAATTTTAAAATAACTTTATAACCAAGAATTCATGAGCACTTAGCTATTTTATAAGAATGCACAAAAAACTAAAATAGCACAGAGTCTCATTAAGAGATAAATTTAGAGGTCCTTTACCTGACAGTTATTTAGATAGATTAGAATATAATAGGAAGACATGTTGTGTAAATGTTCATTGCGTACATGAGTCCACGTAGTGAGATAAGGACAGGAAGATAATGATGATAGCCTTACAGTAATTTCATGCAAATTTTCCAGATCTTAGACAAACCAGAATGCTCACGTGTATATCTTGCTTACGTCTCCAAAGGTTATAATACACGAGTCATTCCCAAACTCACAATTAAAACACAAGCTAATTCTCCTGCTAATAGCATACTAATAACTAATAAGCAGTTGTTAATTAGCAGTCGGACGCGATATAAGGCCGCTCGGTGCTAATGCCGGAATAATCACTAGAATGTTGGGAGTGGCGCGTATTTCGCTCCTTTGGCGCGTTTTAGCACTATTTACTGCGTTTCTGGCAAGAATCGAGGAAGTAAAATGTTCGCAAGATGTGCTGCACAGCATTACTAAAGGATTCATTGGGGTGCTGGAAGAGTGTAAGACTGAGGTGAGATGGCGTTGCTATTAAATAACATAACCAGACGAAGCATAAGCTGCTTTGCTCAGTCAATAAGATTTGGCTCGTGTGCACCTTCGTCGTGTGGTGTGTACTTTTTGAGCGGAGTTCAGGACACCGCCCTACCTGTAAAGTACCTATTTTACTAGCAAAAAATTCTAAACGGTTACCAAAATGGATAAATGGTCAACAAATTACCGTCCGTTAATAGGAATTTGGTGACCGTTAAGCCATTTTAGGAACCAATAAAAATATTTGGTGACCGGCTATATTATAGCCATAAGAATTTTCGTAGTAATAAGCAAATCATATCTATTTATGTACTTTAAGTCTGGCAAAATTGTCTCTAAACCGTCAGTATGTGGGAGATATCGGATGAACAACATAAACATTCCAATAACGGTTTTGAACTTTCATAAGAATATTATTATAGGTTCTAGAATTCTTTTTGCGTTTCTTTTGGATCTCGACCGCTCACCGTGCGCGTGTCAATAAAATATTCCCTAAATTTCTGTTAGGAATATGTTAGTTTAGTGCAGGTTATAAAGTTATAATGTGGTATGCCAGGAAAACGTCGGCGACCACATAATGAAGGACTTCTTCAACTTCTGGCACGAGGAGTACGAGCTGGTGAACCGTGAAATGGGCTGCGTGGTGCTCTGCATGGCAAATAAGCTCAAACTTGTCGATGGAGAGTTCAAGATGCACCATGACAACGCGCATGAGTTTGCCAAGAGTCACGGCGCTGGTAAGGATTTTATATATTTTTATATCTAACCAGGCAACGTTTGACCATATTCTCACCTGATGGTAAGTGAAGATGCAATCGAAGACGTAACACCTTGCGCTTCAACACACCCGATTTGTCATATCACAGATAATGGCAGATAATTCCAAAGTTTTGCTGTTCTTATTAAAAAGGAAAAAACAAAACGTGTGACAGCCCAATACTCTCAAAAGTTAGTGAGTTATTTGAGTAGTTGCCAGAGAACGGACTTGTCTTAAAATGTCAAAAACAGTCTATAAGAACAATTAACGGTTTGAAAAAACGTAGTCCTGCGAGAAAACACTTTAAAAAAGATAAAATAATGACAGTTATATCACTTTATATTTATAGTTGTTTATTAGAAGTACACGAGGATAGGGAAATACCGGAAAAAAGAATTTCACGCAATAATAAAAAAGGGCGAATCCTACCAATAAATAGATTAGCTAAATGTAAGAAGCAGGGGCTTTATACTAAAATACTGATGTATAATAAATTACCTAATAATGTAATGGATTTCAATTTTATTACATTCAAACAAAAATTGAAGTATTTTTTTGAAAGCAATCCTTTTTATAAACTCAGCGAATGTCAATGCAGCTTGTAGAATCATCGTTCTTGTGTAACAAACAACCATTATAAAATATTAATAATAACTAAACAAAGCAATTTTAATGTAAATATTTGTCATGAGAACTATTAAACTAAGAACTAATATTAAGTAATCGTATATAAATGAGATTTGTAAGTTAAATTTTTTAAGTAATTATTAATTCAAATGTAATAAGACGTTGCCTGTAACGAACGTTATTTAAAGGTCAATAAATATTACTATTACTATTACTATTACTACTATTGTAATTAAGCTCGTTATTTCGGGTTGATAATTGGCAAAGAACCAATATTAAAAACCATTTGACAGCAATTTTGGCCTGAGTCATAAGAACAATATTTTCTGTCGTTGTCAATCGTAACAATTTCATTATAATCAGGCAAGATCTAATGCATTTTATTTTCAATGGCTGATAACCTGGAAGAAGAACACACTAGGATTTTGTTTAGGCAGGGGGTGAGCGTGCGGTTGCTTTTACTGAAACTTTGATTCTACAAAATTCTTCTATAATTCCAGATGACGATCTAGCCAAGCAATTGGTTGTAATGGTTCATGAGTGCGAAAAGAGCCAGGAAGCCATCGCGGAGCGTTGCGAGCGAGCCTTGGAGATTACCAAGTGCTTCCGAGCTAAGATCCACGGCCTCAAGTGGGCGCCTTCCATGAGGGTCATCATGGAAGAGGTCATGGCTATCATGTAACTCAACCACTATGTCGCCATCTATCTATACAGGCTGTATAGATCTGGTGACAAATGGATTTTAAAGTTGATAAAGTGGATTTTGTAGTAAAAGTTTTCTGTCTGATATATATGTGCTATTTTTTTTGGTTTAGTTTTGATATTAGTCATGATTTTTATCCAAAAGCTTTGGGATGTTCGATAAAGTAGTGCTGAAATAATTTTACCTGCAGAAAAAAGATCTGTAGCAAATGCCATTTGGTTACTAAGAGCGATCTCTTCCGGGCAACTTTTAGCTGTAGATATGGAAAACAGTGCAGTTATAATATCAATAAAAATATATATTTTTTATAATCCCACCCCTCGTCACTTCTCTATATTACCCAGTTAACAATGACGCGAACGTTTCCCGAAAAAAATGTCTGAAA
This sequence comes from Ligdia adustata, assembly GCA_947049295.1. Lineage (NCBI taxonomy): Eukaryota > Metazoa > Arthropoda > Insecta > Lepidoptera > Geometridae > Ligdia > Ligdia adustata. The sequence continues at coordinate 12,801,715 of OX346229.1, forward strand.
ATAGGGGAAATAAAATAAAATGCACCTGGTCGCAGCCAGCGGGAGACGGAAACAGATTTTCGTACAGATAATAAATAGAAAAGTACAGTGTGGCAGGCATATACGAGGGAGGACGACAGGGGCGGAGTAAGTTGGATATATTGAGGGCAAGACTACGCTGGAGACAAATAATTGAAAAACAGTTCATAAAAATGTAATCAAACTCAACAAATATATTTGTAAATTAAAAAATGAAACGAACCTTGGAGTCTGTGTAGCAAAAATAATAATTAAAAAAGACAAATACAAAAAGTGGTAAAGGGTATTGTAGAATTAACTAAGAGTAATTATTTATTTGCTCTTATAGACAAATTATAATGCGTAAGTAAATGTATGCATATAATAAAACATAAAAACTACTAGCAAAATATTATGATTGTTTAAGTCCAAAAAATGTAAGTCCAATGGTAAAAAATAACTTATTACTGAGTAGCAGACAAGAACAAAGCTTATTGAGGACTGAGTAAAGTACAAGTAAAATGAAAGGTACAAGAAGAACGCAGCCATTACGTTATTAATATCGTAAAAGTTTGTTATTTACCCTCAATAATTGTGTAATTTCATTATACAGAACTGCTGGTAATCAATGACAAACCTTCTGCGGAAACCTTACTCTATATAAGTACTCTTAGTAGACCAAGTGGTCTACTAAGAGTACTAAGCGGATGTACCGCTTCAAAAAATAAACACCTATAAACTCACTTTATAAGTATTTAAAACCAAATTTTCAATAATTGTAGTCCGAATGTACTAAGCAGCTTTTAAGAGGTTTCTTACATATGTATCTTATAAGAACATAATCCTGCATGTATCAGAATATACTTCGGTTTAGTTCCAGCTTTACTTGGAACCCTTTGACCCACTAATGTATATTATATGGACTAAATATTAACAAGGAAATGACAGTTGCTTTTCTTTCTTCTCCAAGCGCCTCAGTGTGTGTAAATTGACATTATCCCATCACTAATATTAGTTCCATGGACTCACACTGATCGTACACGCTGCCATTAGCGCCAAAAAGGTTAAAATCAAATGTATTTATTATCACTTAGACAATATGAAGTCCAGCGTAATTGTATAATTCAGTGTTTTGATCTCACGAACATTACTGGGATGACTCCGCCGCCCCACCCTGAGTCGGTCCCCGTACAATAGAGGTAAATACCATCAGACGTAGGCCTCAGGTGTCTGGTATGGTGGCTGGCTGTGAGGAGAGATTTAATGCCAACTTACATTGTTTGTTTTTGTTACACGCATACATTTATTTCATCGAGCTTTTCTTTATAAATAGAAACGTGTATTTTGAATGTTCAGTTTGATACTTTCACCAAACTGTAACAACGTTTATGCAGTACTACAATATTTACTTCAATATTATTACAGTAGTAGAGTGTTTATTATAAAGAGACGACCACCGTGGTCTAGTGGTTAGCATGCTTGCTTCGAAATCCAACGGTCGCCAGTTGCGATACCCGGGCGGGGTAGGTGTGCGTTGACTTTGAACGAGTCTTCGATTCATTGAGTTTGTAGTGAATGTTGAATGGCATTGCCGACACAGAAGATAACTTAGTGGGCAGCTACGAGTATGAGTTTAAAGCGTTATTTATTTAATCTCTTGAAGTACAGAATACTAGACTTTCTCGTAATCACTATAGGTATTTCCTTCTAGATGACCAAAAACAAAAATTAAAATATGTTTGTGAAATAAATACATTTTTCATCCCAACATCTCGAAAAGAGTATTGTTGCTATTCGATATCTGAGTGCAAAAGCCGTTTTTGTCCGATAGAGGATAAAGTAAATTTGGCCACATCTCGTCTGCTAGTAGACGATGATGTGGCCAAAGATGCAGCACGCACGTTTAAAAGATCTTGGAAAAACTATTTTTTAGTTCTCAAGAATAAAAAAGAAACATAGGTAAATGCTCCAATGTACATATACCTAAGTACATTGTAAAGTTAATTCCAAGAGGCCATTAAGCAGGCTATTACTAACATTCTTATCTGAAATCCTCCCAACACTATATAAATCCGTACACAATAGGTCAGGCGATTCCCGCAAGGGGGCGTACTTAGATAAACACTGAAAATATCGTAATATTGAGCCCATAGTGGCCCACTTTGATGGGCACGGGTCTCCCCTATTTAGGGGATGTAGGTCATAGTTCACCACGCTGGCCAAATTGCGGGTTGGGGACTTCAATTACCTTAGAAAGTTATTAACCTTCTCCGACAAGCAGTTTTCCTCACGATGTTTTCCTTTACTGTTTAAGCATGTGGTAATTAATTCTAATAGGCACATGAGTGAAAAACTCAGAGGTGCATGCCTGAACCTGGATTTGAACCCGTGCCCTTTCGCTTTCGCAGGCAACTGGTTTACCGACTAGGCTACGAGTACCATAAACTTGATCTGAAATCAGATCACGGCTATTGAAAATGTTCAGCTTATTCAAATTATTTCTTATTTGTTGGTTTTGTAAAAATGGCGATTGTATGTATTGTATGTATGATCTGAATTGCTTTTTGTAATAAATCTGTCTGAAATGTAAATTTATTAAAATCTAGATCAGTTACTTTTCTTTGCAAATTTGTGAGAAGTCAGTACATAAAAATCAAATATTCCAACAACTAATTTTTCTACCAAAGATATGTAACAAATATTGTTGATCTCATATTTTTATTTACTAAAGCCCCCTTAAAAACGTCCTAGTTCGGTGTTATTTTTTCATTATATTAGTCTGTAAATATTTTTGAATTTCTTTTTTTATCTTTCGCGTCATCAAATCTCTCATTGCTTTTAGCAGCGCTTAAGTACATCCCTGGAACAGGTCTACATTGTCCTGTCAACAGGTCCACACACCTGAGTTATGGAACCTGTTCAATTGGGGCTGTAATGTCAACTATAGGAAAGTGCTACGGAATCTTGCTCAGTACTAGATTCTCCACAAATGAACCTGTCTTCACAAAGACTATGAAATAAGTAGTCACAAACAACACTTCTAAAACTATTTTTATGAACAATACATGAACGTACATTATTGTAATACTGTTTAGCTGTAATAAGCCAGAAAGCTCTAAGTTTTACAGGACTACGAGTATCATAAACAAAATAAACTACAACATATAAAAGCGAATTGGAACGCAATTCATTTTGGTTGCTCTCGAAACTTGATCAGATTTCCGTGAGCACTTCAGTAACAATGACGTCCATCTTGGGCTCCCACTTGATCTCGTGGATGCCCACTCGGAAGCATTTGGCTACTTCCAGAACTCTCGAGCAGTCGTCCGCAATACCCTCGTGTTTATTTTCGCAGGCGTGGATGATGGTTATCATTTTTGTGGCAATGTCAGGCTCTGCAAGAAAAATAGAACTTCCTAATTAGAAAGATGTTGGAGGAAAAAGATTTTTCAGATATGAAAAAGTATAGCGCAAAATCTAAAAACAAAATTAAACTGGTTACAAAATTTCGCTAATCGCAGGTCAATGTTAATGTACTTGACAGGTTTATATTTTAATTCATTATATAAACAAGGTAGAAGGTGAAATACAAAATTACAGCCAAAAAAATTCAAAGCCTACCAGCTCCATTCTTCATAGCATACTCCTTGGCATTTCCATGATGCATCTTTCCATCCTCACTCATCAGTTCCAGCTTCTTGCTCATGCAGATTATGGCGCAACCTGTCTCCCGATTAAGGAGATCAAAGCTTAGTTTCCAATAATGATAAAGATCTGACATGAGCCGATCGTCCATGTTCATCTGTAGGATAATGAAATACAATTCACACAAGAACACAGTGTTTTCGAAGTTAAAGAAGACTAAATTAAAGATTTGATGAGCAACAAGATTCGAAAAAGCTTGTCGGAAGTCACCATTATAGATTAATAGAATACCAAGACAAATCCTAATCCGTAATGAGGTATTCGCCGTAGAACCGAAGTTCGTAGGTAACATAGCTCGTAGGATTGCAAGCTGAAGTAGCAATGGGCTGGCTACTCGGCAAATCGATAACCGATGGGGAAGAAAGCTGTTCAGTGGCGACCAAGAATGGGAAAACGCAGCGTAGGTAGGCCTTCCACTAGGTGGACAAAGACATCGTAATGTAAGTCACAGGTAACCAGTAGAAGCAATTGGCAGCTTGTCATTCGGAATGGCGTTCTAAGGGGGAGGCCTATGTTCAACAGTGGACGTCTTTCAGCTGGTAATGACGTTGTTCATGAAGAGAAATAATAAGAGTTGATCAAGGTTGAATAGCATTATTATTTTAAAGTTATGAATAGGATATAAGACGTGCATAATTTCCACTAAGTGACAGCAAAATACATACTTCTTTTTTGCATTCGTCAAGCACTTTCAGAAAACCTGTAGCCAGTAGCTTCATCGCGTCTGCTGCTTCAGACCTCGTCGCCGCTGCCACCAACACCATCACAACCAGTACGTGTTTCCACTCCATCATCACCTTTACAAATGGGATTCTCACCTCCGAGGTGGCTGTTAAAAAGCCCCTATGGTTAACGTCATACGTATCATTTTGCATTACATATGATTACAAAGTTCCAATGAATTGAGAACGGGTTAGTTATTAAAGCGCAATAATTACGATGCAAGGTCAATTAAAACTTATAACTGCAGTCAATTGAAGTGTTGATGAGATTCAAGTACAATGTACGAGTAATTACTTCCAGGAAGAGTCGGAAGTTGCAACACAATGGACATTATGAGTCTGTAGATAAGGAGGAATGTTTAAATAGTGGGTAAAACAACGTTTTCCTAAAGTTATTATCATTAGTAATAGTATCAATAACTTCATACATGACCAAGCACAAGAAGGTAATAAGATGGTATATAAAGAATATTTAGTGATTTCCCGCCTTGTCTTGATGTCAGCGTGAGAAATCAAAAATATTTTTGTTTTTATGGTGTGGTTAATCCTCACCACCTCCACACCTCACCTTATTATTTCTCTTTCCTCAGTATCTGACTTCCTCGACACGTGTTTCGCTTTAGCACAATTTTCAGATTAGCATTTTCAGAAGATGTTGGCTGTTCAAGTGTTCGCTCGAAAGAGTCAACATCATCCAAAATGGATTTCCGCAAATTAACGCCTGATTCCATTGATTAACAAGAAGGTAAGTTTCAACAAAACAGTAACATTGTTAAGATCTGATATTTATATTTTTCTTGCAATTATGCTGGTAAAATTTATTAACAACTGCTGGAAGATACTAATCTATGTCTTCGTACATCTGATCAGGTTTTTGCATGTTAGTTTTGTCCAAGGAATCTGGTGCCCAGTCTAACATGATGATACCTTCTCGGAAGCACTTGGCCAGCATCAGACCAAATTGGCATTCTTGTGTGACCGGATCATCGTCTATGCCTCTGTAGCACAAGTCGTATAGTTTTATAATAGTATCTGTAATGAATTTGTCTGGAAGGAACAATTACGAATATGTTTGATACATCATTTTAAAATAACAGAAAGTTATCGTTAAACGAAAATAAATTGGCGTTTCGGTGACATTGGCAGTGGCGTGTTTTTACCCAAAATTCTATGTGAATTTTCTTTAGGAAAAAAACATTTTGCCTTGAATTCGACTATTCGTATCAAATAATGTTCTCCCACTGCCGGAAACGGATCTCCCCTATAAAGAGCGTGCAGACTAAGAGTTATAGACTCAAAAGAACCTAGAATTGAACACGCGTGAGTCTGAAGACACGAATTTAGCAATAATTCCTATAATGAAACTTCATTAAACATTGGCGCTACGTAGTTCTTGTTTCAGTCTCATTAAAATATTTCTATCATAAGTATATTGTGTGAAATTTAATTAACTAAGTTTGACTTTTAAGTCATTCCAATTTAAAAAATGGGTTACCTGATTGTTTAGCCATGAAGAAAGCTTGTGCATTATTCACTTTGAGTCTCCCGTTAGTCTCTAATAGCTCTAATTTTTGTAAAACCCACATGACTATGCAACCCATTTTGGGATCATGAAGAAAAGTGTCCCTTTTCCAATAAACCAGAAATTCATCGATAATTTTCTGGCTGAAACTGGCCTAAAAAACATCAAGAATTCGATTAAACAATTTTTAAACAGTGATGAACAACAAATTGTTGAGAGACCGTTTAAAAATTACAGAAATCAAAGATAAGTAAATACCGGTAATGAGAGCGAACGAACGTAATCAGAAATTTAGTATGTTACAATACAAATAACCAGAGGATAAATGTTACCATTTTATTCAAGGGTATACGAGTTACTCGGTCGGTACGACTAAGCATGGCAATGTCTTCAGCTATATTTTATTTTCTAAAGTGTATAAACCTTACTGTTTTTTGATATTCCAGCACATAGTTTCCAATCGTGGAACTTATTTCATTAAGTACTCTCTTTGGATCAACATCACACAGTGTCTCACTAAATAAACTTACTAATACCATTACTGTCATCGTCATTATTATTTTCATTTTCTTTTTTTTATTCCTATTTAACACATTTATGTTGCATTTGTTACAAAGGCAACCGAAATTTAATTTTAATTAAAATATCGTAGTAATTAATTGAGATGTGTATTCATTAATTGCTTTCAGCTAATTAATTCGTGATTTCATGATTATCACTAGATGAATAGTTTTACTCTTAATCGATAACTTTGCCTCCTGCATCAAAATAATGATTAAGGTTATTGTGTGAGGGATAAATAAAAGAAGTAAAATTGTAAGTTTAAGCATATATTCGTTTATTATAATAGTACTCCCAACCCAATATTATATAATAATAATCGACAGTTGAGTAACGAGGGACATTTATAACTACAAAGTTTCGAGTCCGTACAAAGCCAAGTTTATTAAGAAAAATAGCCTGATGGCACTTCTACATTGATTATAATATTTGACCAAGTATCTAGTTTTTTAGGAAACAAAATGTAGAGGTTTGATGTCTCTGACGCATTCACTTGCAGCGTGCAAATGAACGCGTCGGACAACAAAACTCTACCCATGATTTATATTTATAATGTTTTAAGACAAATATGTATACTCCAACATACATTGGTTCCAACTTGGAACCAATATAAGTTGGAACCAGCATTCCTATTTTGAAATTCCAACATAATTTCTCAGGCACAAATATTATGATCAATGTGTGAAGTTTCAGTAAGTTTGAGAGAAGTCTACGTTTCAGCCAGCATCTCAGCGATGATGAGGTCAGGGTTCGGAGCCCAGTTGAGCTCGTGGATCTTGTTCTTGAAGCACATCGCCACCACCACGGTCTGTGCACACGCGTCAGGGTCCGGTGGAGCTGACTCTCGGCAGCCGTGGATGGTGTCCACCAGCTGCTTAGCCATCCCCTCGTCTGATAATTTGAGAACAATTGGTCACTCGATTTCAATAAATTAAATCTAGTGTTTTATACGTAGCTTGTAAAGTTATAATATTTTAATTCGTTGTTGAGTGATTTGCACACACATAGTAACGGTGTTGTGATCATTTAATTTCAATAACAAATTTTATCCTTATTGTGTACTAATTATCGCGCAAGTGCCTTTATGGAAAAATGAAATGACTTGATGATGAAAAATCATCAAGACCAGATAAACATAAAAAGAGTTATCTTTAAACAAGTGATAGCAGATAAGAGAAATGAACCGATACATTTGCTCGATAGCCATGTCAAAATCTTTTGTGGTGAGACTGATTATGTTTTAAAATTTAATTGAAAATATTGTATTTGGATTATGTTAAATGGTCTATAGATAAGCATTCTGCTATATATTTTTGTTGTTGTAGTTACTCATTTTGTTTTTGGTAATAAAGGCATTTGAATAAGGCAGGTGTTATGCATTACCAGCGCCATGCTTCTTAGCGAACTCCAGCGCATTGCCGTGATGCAAGTTGTATTCTGCATCCAGCAGCTCCAATTTAGCAGACATGCACATTATAGCACAGCCCGTTTGTCTGTTGGACAGAACGTAGCCTTCTCGCCAGAAGTTCGCGAACTCCTTCAGTACAGCGTCTGGCAGGTCCATCTGGAAGAAAACTTACACATTTCAGAGACTTTAATGAACCTTCTCGAATCTTTGCAGCCGTCCCTGCGAAAACTCTGGCATGATATTATCAATCAATATCCTTTTTTTTTAATTCTTTTAAGTTGTTTTTTGTAATAGCAAAAAATCTGCTTGTTTTATGGTATGAAACATTTCAAACTTACCTCTTTCCTACATTCTTCCATCGGCTTCGCAAAGTTGATAGTTAAGGTTTTCATCACATCCTGGGACAGTTCCACTTCAGAAATCACACTCACTATCAGAATCAAAATCAATTTCTTCGGCCTGATCATTGCAACGTTATTCTTGTAGCTTATGCTCAGCCAAAGAGGATTTGACTGTGTCTCCAGGACATTTTATATCATTCATAGCAAGTTTGCATGTGTTTTAATTATTGGTTCTTGCTTGTCAATGATCAGATGCTTCGTAATTAACTTTTTCAATGGATGTGTAGTCACGCTCATTCAGCATCAGCAAATTGAAGCTCATAGCGGTTTTAATTAGGGTGCTAAGTAGATAATTAATTACACCAAGTGTTTGTTTATACAGCTTTGTGTGAAAAATATTACCATGCACCACACCAGCGGCAATGGTCACGGCGAATTGCAACTTGTTGATTCCGGTGGAAACACGTACTCGTAGCTATGTACTTGTCCGAATGTTGAAACCATTACTCATTAGCATTTAATTTCCATCACCTTTTTAATTCCACTTCCTAACAATTTAAATAATTTATTTCAATATACTCGTAGCAAACCATCACTGCATAATTATATTATATGAAATAAATAAATCTCTTAAGTCTATTATATAAGGTAAATTTGTGTACATTATTCAGATTTTTTATGAGATTAATTGTTTCATTGCTTGTAAGTAGTTCTTGTAAACGTTAAGGTATTTAAAAATACTAATATAATATATTACTACTATCGATATCTTCTCATAATTATTAACTTTTAGTTTCAAATATTTGTATACTCGTATGTATCAATTATATATTAGCTCTTTATCGATATTTATCACTTCTTGGTCTCTTTTTTACGCTTCAGCTAGTACTTCTCCGACAATGACATCCATGTTAGGTGCCCAGTCCAATTTGTGAATTTCCACTTTAAAGCACCTGGCTACTTCCAGAACCCTCAGACATATGTCGGATTCTGCGGTGGACTTCTCACAGCTATGTATTATATCCACCAGCTTCTGAGCCATTGTATCATCTAGAATAGAAAAATGTTTAATTCTAAAAAATGCAACATCAAGAAGAGACTATAAACAATTGTATGCAAGCCAGATAGTTCTTAAGCTCAAAGTTATCCCACAAAGCCTTCCCTATTTCCCTGGTGTCTTGCACTTTTCGCCATTTTTTTCTAAATGGGTTGCGATTACGACACCAGTGTTTCCTATTCCTGCTTCGGCTGGGAAACCTATCAGGCTTCCACTGTGTCACTTTCTTGGCCAGCCTGTCAGGACGCATCCACAAAAAATTTTTACCCACTCCCATTTAATAATTATCTTTAATAATAATAAGAATAAAGTTCAATCTTGTTAATTTGATCTATACAGTATTACGCGTCTCAATAACTTCATTACATAAATATTAAATAAAGGCGTGAGGATTTAAAGTTCTTTAAATAAAAGAGGTTTACCCGCATCATCTTTGGCTTTGATGTAATTGCGATTATTAAGCTGGTGCCTGTTGCCTGAGCTTTATATACTAGCCTTAGTAACTAAATTAATTCAAATTATCTGTACAAACTTACCAGCACCATGTTTTGTAGCAAACTCATGCGCGTTTCCATGGTGAAGATTTCCCTCGGGGTCTATCAAGTCCAGTTTTGAGGCAAGGCAGTGGATCGCACAGCCTGTCATCCGATGCTTAAAGTTGTAGTCTTCCTTCCAGAAGTTGTAGAAATCTTCGTAGATTGTATCAGGGAGAGACAGCTAGGTTATTAAAAACTGAGTTAATTATTTCAATTCACATCCTTTTTTAATAAATAAAAACTAGTTGTAGATTTAGTTAGTATAAAACTACAAATGCTTACGTAAAGTTTTGCTGGTACTCGTATTAACTGAATCGTACTAAATTAAATGTTAGTAAAAATAAAAACATAATTCGTTATTTTTTGTGAAGGTATTGCATAGTTACGAATGAATTATTGGAAATAAAATAACTGTTACACATTGTTAGTTATATTGACGTTTTTTAATATCATGTGTCGTATAATTAGTTGACTACATTATCACTTCTGATCTGTTTATTAGAATTACATCTTAGCATATCGATGTCTGAGTGACTTAGTACGTATGTTACTTACTTCTCGTTTACAGACATCTAAAGCTCTCCCAAAATTAACTGCCATATCTTTCATCACCGTTTGAAAAGCAATAACTACATCACTAATACTCATGAGTATCATAAAATATATACAAGTTTTGATCGCTTTTCCCTCTTCATTTTTGACTATTTTTTTGCCCATTGTACTTTCAACGTGAACTTCCCGCTAAGGTCTATCTTTGTTGTTCTCATTTCAGTTATATAAATGTTTCTTTAGTCAACAATTAAAGTTTTAATTACCTCTTGTCTTACAAAGTGTTTGTTATTTACCTACATTGAGTCTATCATCATTTAGTGTGATTGCCGTCAAAGCCTCGTCTTAATTATATTTTATTTTGATGATTAATGATGATTATATTTTGAATATATTCTTATTTTAATTAAGTGATTAGATACAAGTGTGATTTTCTTAAAGAAATGCATATTTCACGATATTGCACAATTAGGTACATTGAACTTAGTAATAATGACACTAAATATTCTTACATAATTTATCTTTTGATTTTTCTAATATATTGTATCTATTGAATTAAATCTACGACGTTGTATAAACGTTTTCGTACAATATTACAAAGAATCATTGCAGATCCGTGGAACGATTACAGCAAATGATCAGTTATACCTTTCATTAAATAAACTACCACCTGTAGACATGATGCGGCATAAACACACACGGCCACCACATTCAATCACTACGTATGTCACCACCTCATTATAATACCTCAATAAAATATCAACTCTATTGCAACCAAACTAAGAAGCAATACTTTTGATGATATTAAAATTAAGAACTAAATTATTTGTCGACATCGTCAAGGCATTAGATACCTTAAAGCTGATGACAAAAGAGATGTAGTAACAGCAAAAAGAAATCGGTTTCATAATGATATGTAGTTAATTTCCAGAAAAAAGTTTTCACAAGATATAATAAGATTGGGCGGTCGGTCGGAGGCACTAGTGGTGGAAGAGGTTGTGAAGATGAAGTACGTTCTGGTGGCGATGGTGGCTGCAGCGGTGTGCGGGCTGGTGGCCGGGACTGCGGAGGTCATGAGCCACGTTACAGCACACTTCGGGAAGGCTTTTGAAGAGTGCAGAGACGAGGTAAGTCAAACCACACTTACATAACTTTTCGGTAACTTGGTACTTTAAATTGAAGAAACTGATCATTTCAAACTTCTTAAGTCATAAACTTTTAGATTTTTATCAGCAACAAATACAGCAGTTCCTTATGAATGAAGCTATTACTGGTTAAATTAACCAAATTTCATACAACAGATCTAGTCTTGCAGTTGGTCACTCGGTTTGTTTTAAACAAATCGTATGTGAAATAAAGTATTTTTTAATGTTTGCCCACAAGGAAATGTTATTCGAAATATAATATTGCCACTTTTACGTGTTTCAACAGTCAGGCCTGTCCCTAGAAGTCCTGGAAGATTTCCAACACTTCTGGCACGAAGACTTCGAGGTGGTGCACCGGGAGCTCGGCTGCGCCATCATCTGCATGAGCAACAAGTTCAGCCTGCTGCAGGAGGACTCCAGGATGCACCACGTCAACATGCATGACTATGTCAAGAGCTTCCCGAAAGGTAACAGCTTCTTTTTAACCGACTTCAAAAAGAGGAGGTGTCGTAATTGACTATTTCCCACATGGTGGCAGACGGTAACCTAATGGGCCCAGGTATCTTTGACGTCAGAAAAAATAAGTTAAGCCGGTAATAATTCAGATAATTTAAGAATGTAATTTCTTTCCCCAGGTCAAGTTCTGTCGGCTAAGCTGGTGGAGCTGATCCACAACTGCGAGAAGCAGTATGATAGCATCTCAGATGACTGCGATCGGGTGGTGAAGGTAGCTGCTTGCTTCAAGAGAGACGCCAAGAAGGAGGGCATAGCTCCTGAAGTGGCCATGATTGAAGCGGTCATGGAGAAATATTAGACCATTGGAATACTGTTTGATCGATGCGTAAAGTTTTATTATTTGGATACTTAAATAAGGTTGAGAGCGTAAATTGAATGGAAAAAAAGAGTAACAACGAGCAAGCCAAGCAAAAAATTTCATAATAAAGATTTTAAATTGAATAAGAGAAAATATTTGTGGATTATAATATAATGTAGTTGACGAATATGCAAGCGATGGAACTTTATACATTATCCTTGTAATAAAACCGACAAATTAATTAGAGCTTATTAAACCAGAACTTAGAGAAGCTATGATACTAGGCTAAATTAATGTAGACTAGGTGTTATTCAGCATTATACAAAAATATAAAAAAATGATTAAAAACTAGATGTTAAAATAAACTGCGTGTCTTAAGCATCAACGAAACTGTTGTTTTGAAGATACTCTCCTTTTCTACCAACACCCAAAAAGAAGATCAACCCATTTCATGTTAAAAAAGACTTGTTAGCATTAGGCCTCCATTATAGAATCATACATACGAGTACATATCTCAAATGCCTTCTGAATAACGACGAGAAAAAATGTAGTATTACTATATTAATTTGATCTTCATCTTATCTCAATGAATCGAGTTATGCAGACCAGACAGCTAATTCTTTGATTAAATATGCCAAAGCGTTGAAGATTGGTTTTCTTGCTTTATGTAACGAAATAAATTACAATATCATACGTACTTTCTTTCTCAAACAACACAGGTAATAAGATCATCAATCTCAGGTCCCATCATCAACAGGCAGTGCGAACAATCTGTCAGCAGGGATGAAGGATGAAGCAGTTCTCATGCCTGATGGTATTAGCTAGGGTGGAGGGTGAACACTTGTCATAATTCGTGTGTTTCGAGGTTCTTGACATTTCGGGAGAGGTTGTCGATCATTCATCCCTATATGGGTAATATTGATTATATTCTTTATTGTGGTTATTTATCTGAAACTATTGCTCAAGATGGGACCGGCTGATGTTCTGTAGAAAAGTAAGTTTTTGTCCAATTTAAACGATGTTAAGTAATATCTGAAACTGTGATTATTATATAATTTTTTCATTAATCGTTTCGTAAATAAGTACTTGCTAGGAATCAATATTGAAACCCTTGTACTCGTAACTGACTAATTTTTAAAGCGATGTTGTCGGGAAAAATCACAATAAATTGAATTACAATTAAGATGCTTCGAAGTTGTCTTCATATTATCTTGTTATCCTGGTTACTTTGAGGTTACATACGTCTATATTATTGATACTTTAATATATATTTACGCACAGGAGACATAACAATGTCGTATACAACTCGATGAAAATGTCAAAAAAAACATAACCCATAAAACTTATACAAATTTACCAACACAGCAGTTTGCAATTTTGCAATCTCTATTATAATAACAATACGTATTTACGAGCATTCCTGTTCACAAGGCACCTGAGCACCTGAGCACCTTAGCACCTGAGCATCTGAGCACCTGAGCATACAGAATTTACTATAATCTAAACAATAAAATAAAATCCAACAACACACGTCGCTATTTTATTCCATGGAAAATATATATAAAAATTTACATACAAAGCGGGAGTCCCGATTTTGGGGAAAATGTTTATGCCTCCCCTGATAACACTACGTGATAGGAATGGGAAAATCTGGCAACACATATGTCTTTTACTTATTTTCTGTTTTGGTTTCCCCTTTATTTTATAGTTCGGTTGAAGGCAATTGTTTTCCGTTTTTTCCCCTGTCTATTCCTAGTGAAATAAGAACATGGCGTCAGGTTTTTACGGAAGTATTCTAGTTGAAAATTAGAGATATCAAATATTTAAGTAATAACTAGTTTTGTGAAATATTTAAAGTATAATTCATTGGTTTGGTCGTATTACCAACATAGTTTTTCTTTCCTACGTCAAATTTTAATGAAATCCACAAAGGAAACTGCAATAATCAATCAACCTGTCGCTGCAGTCTGCACCAACTTACATTTGCACTCCAATCCCTTGATCCAACCTATAAAAGGAAGTTTTCCAACCGCAACAGAAAACTTTGCACAAAATATCATTAGGAGTTTCCATTTACGGGCGGGACAAAGAAAAATGATCTTTGTTGCGATAAGTATACGTGTCACGTCTGCGACCTGACGTGAATAACCTTAAGTATCAAAAGTCAAAAACAAGAAGAACTTCTACAATCTTAACTTTGCGGTCTCTCAATTCCTTGTCGTTCATAATTCAAGGAAATAGAGGCGTTTATTCGTGAGCGGTTTGTATGGTACTGTTGTAAACAAGTTTTGGAGTGGAAAAAGAAATGGTATCCACGGGGGAATTCGGCCATTTTTCATGAAAACAACGTTGTGAATACTAATGCTGTAAAATAGACTTGTTAATAAAGAAAGGTATTTTTTCGAGTCGGTAGGAGTCGTCACGCCTTCGGTAACTTAATGTTGTCGTTTGCAAACTGATCAAGGTCTGAATTAAACTTGCGAATAATGAAAACATTACAACAACTCGATTGTTGTGTTATTGGGCGTAATAAAATCAACTGTCGGAGAAAGCCTGCTTTCTTCAATCAAAACGTAGGTACGTTAAGTTGTTCAGCATCCCATGTGGTGTCCTTTGTCACATTTTAAATTCCTCTGTTTCAAATAGCATTTTTCCATCATCATGGAAAGATGCCCAATTAATTCCATTGCCAAAAAAGGCTAACCCAAAATCCTTTTCTGAATTTCGCCCCATTTCTATATTACCTTTTCTTTCGAAGGTCCTTGAGCGGTTGGTCCATAACCAACTTAATATTTTTCTTACCAAGAATGACCTGTTAAATCCATTTCAGTCTGGCTTTCGCTCTGGGCACTGCACTAATCAAAATTACTGATGATATACGTCTGGGGATGGTCAATGGCTGCGAGGGAGGGCTGTACGTGTACTCCGCCGCCTCACCGCCAGTCAGCCACGTCCAGTGTTCCTATGTATATTGCGTACGTACCTGGCGTACGTGTGTAGATGCGCGCTGGTGGCTAGTTTCACCAGCGGCCGGTGCGGCGCGCGGCTGGGCCGCGAGGGAGGGCTGTACGTGTACTCCGCCGCCTCACCGCCAGTCAGCCACGACCAGTGTTCGGTCATTGCTCACACTTTATTCACACTAACACTTTTTAACACTGAAACGTCACTTGAAGATTTGCGAACGTTTTGTTGTTATATCACGTTGTCTGTATTTATGAATATCACTGTACTGCATATTTGTTTAATTTTCTCTTTATTAGCTGTGCACAACAGCTCTGCGTACTTTACGTACATGGATTTCCAGCATATTTTTACAAAACGCAATGGCAACCCATTGTTCTGCATACTCTCGCATCAAGGTCGCACTGGGAACGTGAAGGGTATGTAGCGAGGGTCGGGCGCAGTGCACACCCGCCCGCTACCTACCGCTACCAACGTCTCTGTGCTCACGCGCAGACTATACTATTTAAAATTAAATATTTGGCTGTAGTTGATGTATGCTATACTCTGTATACCGCACTATAAAATTGTAGGCGAGTAATAATGCAACTTGTTGTCTAAAGACCACTAACATAGACAAATTACTAGGACCGCCTAGCTGCGTCTCACTCACGTTCTGTTCACTCTACTCTACACTACCCATCCACATTTCTCTTGCATTACTTAGAATAAAAACCACTTCTTTTAAAGTAATACGAATCTTTCAAATTTTAATAGCAATTTTGGAGAAGATTAAATTTAAACTGATGAAAATTTAGAGCCCTTATAAACAGTTATTAACAACATGACGCACACCCATCCAATATCTCAGAACACTGAACTTTCACAACCTCTCCACGGATACATGCTTCAAATCTCTAAACTTATTAAATTCACGAACAATGATTGATAATAGCTAAAATCCTTTGCCACTTTACTACAAACTTTAATAAATCCTAACTGTTCCTAAACAATAGAATTTAAACTTTAAAGTATAAGCAATAAGAGTCAAGATGGTCGCATTTCAGGCTTGTCCTTTTCACAAGTTATTACGAAAAGCAGCACAACTAAGATTCAAACTAAAATGAACCCTATCCTAACTACAAAAGGTTGGTTTTTTAAAGTAGATTCTTAGTCTCAAAGTTAAGGAGTCTCAACACCCTTCAAGAAATAGCGTTATTATATCACCCCTCCTTTCAAAACTACGGATTACATGATCAGGATTTTCCGAATCACCAAGTTTGTTTCCCTCTCACTCAAAAATATGATGAGTGAAAGAGATAACGACACTTTCAAACTTATAATGCTAGGTGCTCACTATCAAGCGAAGCAATAAATCTGAGCTTGTAAAGGTGTGTTCACATTATTGAATTTAAATATGGCTAACAAATGTAACAAGTTATTTAAAACAAAATAACCGACTATTTTTTATCAAGCGAATTACTATCAAGCGCTAGCTTATTTATTAAAATATAAACCATCTACTAAATAGTCCGAACAAAGCCTAAACATTTGCTTTTTATAGATGAGCGCGTTCTTGTTCTTGACTTATAATATTACAACGACAAGTGGCATTGATTTTTATATATACTGATACATAAATATGAATAAATCTTTAAATCGAATTTAATTTACAACACGCAAATGAATAATGAAATTCTACTTGTAAGAAACAAGAAGCAACACTTGCTTAGTTATTGCTTTTCTCCCATCAGTGACCGTCGTATTGTGAGCACTGCTTTATACCGGTAGATGAAATCTCCACAATACTCCTGTGACGTCATGCTGTTCACCAAATGGAACTTCAGTGTGAGGTAATGTTGGAATTATACACCGTGGATGAATCTACTGCGTATTATTGTATACAAGCTGCGCCCTGCGGTGTTACCCGCGTTAATACTGGATAAAAGTAGCCTATGTGTTAATTCAGGGTCTAAGCTATCTCTGTACCAAATTTTATTCAAGTCGGTTCAGTAGTTTCAGCGTGAAAGACTAACAAACACACATTCATTGTCACAAACTTTCGCGTTTATAATACGAGTTTTAGTAAGATTTGATTCATTGTATATTGGTATCAAAAATGAATGATAACTTTTAGTTGATGATCTGTCATATTTATAGTATACCTAGCGGACCTGGAGAACTTCGTACCGCCTAACAGTTATTTATATTTCTCACCTATCACAAATATATCAAAACCAGAATCAGCTAAATCAAATCAAAGCCGTTCTCTAATTTTAGCGAGAGAAATGGACATCATTTGTGCCCATAGAAGAAGAACATTTTGCAAAAATATGACAAAAAATATTAGGTTTTCCAAACAAAGGTCACGTGATCTGTAAACTTTTATGGAGGACGCAATAATTGTTTTGTCAAATTTGCTAAATGTTCATCTACTGTGGGGTCACTTCGATGTGTAGACTACGAGTAACACCGTTAAGTATTGTCACACCTGACTGTTACACTTTGTGTAGATAAATAAATTATTTATTGAATTTATTTTCAGTTATTGTAATGTTCTGCTAGAACTTTTAATTTTTTTTACTGACTTCAGCAAAGAGGAGGTTCACAATTCAGTTATTTTAC
Organism: Ligdia adustata; assembly: GCA_947049295.1. Lineage (NCBI taxonomy): Eukaryota > Metazoa > Arthropoda > Insecta > Lepidoptera > Geometridae > Ligdia > Ligdia adustata. The sequence continues at coordinate 12,819,637 of OX346229.1, forward strand.
TACATATTCCCTTTTTTTCAGGTATTCATAGTGAACCGATTTGGTAAGTCTTTACTTTAAAGTTTTAAAGTCTTCTTGAATACAAATCAAGTTAAATGAATTTGTTCATACGTTCGCGATTTACAAGACGGTTGTCGATTTTTTAAACCGAACCACTAGACCAGACCGATTTTAATGATATTTGCGTAAGATCAACTGAGATATAAACTCTTAAAATATAAGTCAATTTATATGATTGTATCGTTTCTGAAACGTAGGCTGAATAAACGGAGAGCATACATATTGATGAATTAAAAAAAATAAATAAAAACAACGAAAAAAAAACTTTAAATAAATACAAAAGAAAAATAAAACATGTACACTCATTAACAATAACAAGTGATTAACAGTTACATGTTGTTCGTTTTGACACTCGGGTACAAGAGAGGTGTTCCGTTTTGACACCTCGACGAGGGTAGCAGTGGCTGAAGGGTTGATGTGCCAACACCCTCCCCTTACCCTCACCTCCCGCCTAGAGCTATGTTTCAAAACGACTGGTAATGGTTCATTTTATTACTCTGCTTGTGGATTTGTATCTACTTTCACACTCGTACCATTGTACTTCTCGTATTCAAGTTTTCTTACTGTGCCCTTTGAGTACAAATTTAGTGCAGCTGCTTAATTTTATTTTGTATAGGAAAATAGTGTTCATTAGGTACTTCGAGTCACTCAGTAATTTATCACATAATTTAGTTCTTGAAATACAAAATTAAAATATTTTTAAGAGTAATTATTTATTTTCCAATTTTTTTTACGTTTTATATTCGACTTAATTATTCAACTACTTATTTTTCGGCCATATTACACAGAGACGCTTTTTATTCCTTTCGTTCCATATGATTTATGTTTAAATCGCTCTAGAAATATTAATATTATATATAAATATGTATTCCACCTGAAAGTTGTAAAGATAATTAAATTAAATATTCAAAACCCTATAATACCGATAAGTCGTAGTACAAAGACGAATAAGGGTGAGTTCACCCTTAAATGCAGTTAGAGGGACACAGAGAGGGCGTGAATGAGGAAACTGCAATAGATTTAGTAGCGCTTTCCACGATCGTCATTTCGACGTAATGTGATTTTCTTCACGAGGGAGCAAACCCGATTTCTTGAATAGATAGATTTACTGAAATTACTACCTTTTGTGCTTGATATTGTAAAAAAAAAAAACGACTGCGAAAAAAGAGGTTTATATTTTTCGAGTGTATGTATGTATATTTCTTAGGCACGCCCTAGATCCTAAACGGCTTGTCGTATTTTGAAGTGAGCGGTTTCAGTATATTCTTCTTAGTCGTGAGATGGTGGACACTGGGTATATAAAATTAAAAAAAAAAATAATGTTGATACACAGGTTTAACGATTTAGCAGTCGGGTTTTCTTTCGAACTCGCTTCTAACCATTTGTAATTTGTTTCCGTTCGTACATGTTTTAAAATTTGACGTTGGTTAAAATGTAAATATATGTGACATTACATGCATATAAACATAATTATTATTCAAAATAATAATCTATTTACGATTAATATTTATTAATATTAAATTTCTGAAAAATTATGAAACTATTAAATCATTTAAACTTTTTTATTCCGCAAAATCCTAACTAATTGTATATTTCCATCAGCTGTAGCTCTTGTTCAATTCTTTTCTTTTTTGCTACTTTCTATAAGTTTAATTACGTCCTCGATACAACTTTTTTTAATTTTATTTTCATAAAAAAAATTCACAATGGATTCACTTTTATTGTTAGAATAACACCCTTAAGTATTGTTATAACTTTATTATATATATATTATACTTTATCAAAATGAACGTAACAAAAAAACACTATAAAATCTATGTGCCTAATAAATAATACATTCTTATTCAGGTTTTTAATGCGCTCATTTTAACGTATTTCTAGTGTCTATTTCTGTATAATTATATATTATTTGTGACCCCGCGCGTCTCTAAAGGGTCACGCTGACAATCAGCGCTGAGGAGCAACCCCGAGCATCGTGCTGAGCGCTGATCTTGTCGCACGGGACAAGATCAGCGCTTTTAATACAAAATCCAAAAAAATATCTACAATAAGCAATAACATTAAAATTTGCTTATACCTCTGTAACGAATGTCTCCGCATCGTTTCCCTCCATTTCCCAAACTAATGATAATTTATTGTATCAATACAGTTTGAGTGTTTGTTGCTCGCTGCACCCCCCCCCCCCACCCCTCCACCACACGCACCCTCCCACCTCCCTCACTGCAACTAAACTGTTGCTGTCTCCTTCGCACTGTTTTAGGGGTTGTGACTAAGAAATCTATGGAGATTTCTTCTTAATCATTATATTCGAAATGAGCCTTCACGAAGCCCAGAAAGTTGAATTTGACAAAATGTTGAATTAAATTGTTATAAGGTTGAAAACATCAAAATGTTGAATCCTAAATTGCTGAACTGGCAAAATTAATAATGAGGTTGCCTGGAAGAGATCGCTTTTGGCGACAAGGCCGCCACTTGTGACACTAAATGTAAGATTTTTCCTGTATATTTGATGTTTGTGTGTCTGCAATAAAGAGTTAATTCATTCATTCATTCAAAACTAATCGCCCTAGAAGCATAATGTATAGACATCCAGTTAACGTTTTTATTTGTATCGATCATGTAAATACGTTTAGGCACCACCTCGCCTACTAGACGATGACGTGGCCGAAGATGAATCACGCGCTTCTAAGAGATACCGGTTTAGGTACGTGATCAGTGATTAATAACCTTAAAGAAAACTAGTTTAGTCATTATTGAACTGTAACTTCTAGAACTATAAATTCTATGCAAATTTATTCTAGACTTTGAATATAAAGGTCACGAGATACAACTAACTTTGTTCAGGTTCTGTTGACTTGCAAGAGCCAAATCTAGTTCCTAACTCAGCTCATGCAATAAATATTATAACTATATACGTTCGATTAAGAACCTTCGATTATCAAAACCTCACCAACACCTTTCAAACCTGGGTAGGTATAAAAAATGTATATATATATATTCATTCTTCACAGCTCGGTATTTGCCCACAAGTTCCCACGACCAAGGAAATCAGCGATACTGTAGCCCTAGATGGAGCTTGTCTAGTCTGGAATACACTGACTCTCATGGAAGGTTGCCGGAACACACCGTTAGGTGCTTGGCAACATATTTTACAACTTGAAGGTGGTAGCTAGCCAGGCGACCACCATGCTATGGTTTCCTCACGATGTTTTCCTTCACCGGCAGCTCAGGCTCTTTTTGCATGTTTCGTGGGATCGAACCTCGTACCTTTAGCACGACAATCGACCCCACTAACCACTCGACCATCATCGCTAATAATTATATTATATTATGTATAAACCGACATTAAAGCAGCGCTCTCTATGCTCCACGAGTTATATCTATCTCTCCATCACTTCTAATAGCACTCGCAAGGGGCTGCGCGAGTACTAACTATCACTCAATCTATGCAGGCTTAGTTTGATTACTAGTTATGTGTGGATATTAGATAGGGGACATGTTTATCAATAAAAATGATATACTAGTTGTGCCCTGCGATTTTTTCCGCGGTAAATATTTGATAATCCCATGAGAACACTAAAATTTTCTGGAATAAAAAGTAGCCCATGTGATAATCCAAGGTTATAAGCTATCTTTGTGCCAAATTTCATCCAAATCCGTTTAGGCATTTGAGCGTGAAAGAGAAACAAACAAACACACACACACACAAACTTTCACCTTTATAATAGTAGTGGTATAGCTAGGTCCCGCGGAGTGACATACAAGTTAGCAAGTTTTTTAGTTCAGTATTAGCCGAAAGGGTGTTTTGAAATTCGAGGAAAAATCAGCTGTTCCAAATACTTTGTGGAGTGTCATTGTAATATATATATTTATCAGCTGATTTTCAAGATAACGTAGTACAAGGAACCCCATTTGATACGTTCTGTTCGTTAGAAACGAGCTTCTAACTTTTACAATTATAGACCAAAAAGATTGAATTTTTTTTTCAATTGATATTTTCGTTACTAATTTATACGTTTTTGTATATAACATAATTTCTATTATTAAGTATATGAGCTACGAGTAGTTACGATGCACTCAAAACTAAGGCTCGCGTACACTGAACGCATACGTTCACAATTTCACGCGTGACGCGTTAACATTCAGCATGTTACAAAATACACATCCAGAAAAAACATACCTTTCAAACCATTTTCCTACCATGTCTAATCGAAAATAATCAAAACAATACATCGTGTCATTCAATAATGAACTGTTTTGTAAACCATTAAGACTCTAATTAGAGTGACAATTGTGTGAAGGGGTGAGATCCCCTAATTTAGTGCGTTTTAGAGACAGTCTGCATCGTTTTGTGCGAGTGCAAATTAAAAATACGCTTAATGAATAGGCTTGTTGTCATCTACTTCCATCAGCTCTTGTTGTTGTTCACTTTATGTTTTAAATGTTACAGTTTCAATTAATATTTCTGCTGGAATATGAAAGATTAACGCTTTTTTTTTTCCAAAAAGTGAAAGTTAAAGCAACAACTACATAATTCCACACAAAAAATATATTATTTCTAAATGTAGCGGAACCAAATGTGAAGTTTGTAAAGTTTTAGAAAAGTAGGCATCTTTTTTAAAATCACTAAAACAACTTTTTTTGATAATATTTGAAGTTTTTTTTTTAAAAGAATTTGGCATAATTTATACAAAAAACAGCGAACTCTAGTTTTATTTGGTGACTGATATCATGGTTTTGCTACCACAGATCGCAGGACTCGATTAAACTATAATACATTAAATGTTTCTCGTCTTAATATTAATTATAAAAAAATTACTCATGAACAAAGTCATCGTGGGTATGGTTATTATAAAGTGGGTGTCAGTTAATGAGCGGCGCGGGGCGCGGGGCGCGGGTGCATGAGTCACGTCACGGTAAACCCCACACAGGCGCCGGCGGGTCTGCGCGTCTCTGTGTGCGAGGTGCGAGCGGCAGAGGACACTGTAACGTTTCCTTTGAAAAATGCATACACTTGTCATTTGTACAGTGGAATCTAACCAAGCAACGGTCCGCGTACGAACAAGGTAGTGTGAAAACGCGAATTATAAAACAAATTAATAAAAAACCATTAGTAATTTTAAAAAACTACTCATGTACCTAAATATCTTGTCTTCTGTACCTATTTTATGGTTCTAGATATTATGTAATCGTGTATTAGCAGTCAATAATGTATTAAAAGTATATTGCATTCATTATAAAAATAATTAACAAAGAGTAAGTCTTGACTGACTGAAATTTTCTAGGAATCAATGTAGTGAAACACTGAACCTAGAAACTTTGGGGAGTGTATTCATTAATATGTGTATTCATTAGGGTGTACTTTGAAATCATTAATAGAAATTCAACCTCTAAAAGGTTCAAAGTTTGACACTTTTACATAGGTATTCAAATTTGTCGCGTCCAACAACGCGGGTGACAAAAGAAGATTAATTTAAATTTTAAGTATTAATTGCTGCCGCATTCTTATTTAATTAGTAGAAATTAAACAATGTTTCAGCAACGATATCGCGTAACAAATATAACTAACGTCTACAAACAACCAATGTTATTCGACCTATCAAGCTAATCACGTTTTGCGTTTGTCATTTGACGGTCGCCCTTGCTCCCGCACCTGCTCATACGCCCGCTCCCCGCTCCGCTCATCACTGTCCCTCAGCCGCACTCTGTTTATGTGAAATCGATGCAGTGCTGTTTGTAAACACGTCTTGCACTCTCACTCACACAAGGACATACTTTATGGGGTTGTGTCTGTCAAAAACTGTATATTTCTTACTAAAAGAACTATTTAAACCAATTGATCATTTTTTGTTGAGCAAATCAACAAGTTGCATTTATCACTCTCTAATTATTTTCTAATGATAAATTTACAATGTTTTTTTTATGATTTTCTATAATTTTAGAGTGTAGCACTGTATCATTGAAAATATTAACACATGCATTAGTCGTGACTGAATGTTTATTAATTTTTTTTAACAGCACGCATATATGAACTCCAATACTTTATATTTGCTACACACTTCACTTATCACAGAATAATATAACAGATGTCGAAACTGCACTAAGAGGAATAACTGCGAGGGATATTTTTTTTATTTTTGGCGCGGGATGTGGCTCCGCCACGCGGCCACGTTGCGAACTAACCTAACCTTGCCGCGTGCACTCTGGAAGCCCTCGTAAAATTCCTATCGCGGTTTTATTAGTCTTGATCCTTGTCGCAATTTACAGGCACTGTCCACTTTCTTATAGGTTTGGAATGTCAATTAGTAGTGAACTGATAAAACGTGTAATAATACATTTTATTGCGAGTAATTAACGTTTGAGTGTGACATGCTTCACTTAAATGTAAAAATTTTATTTTATATTAAATTTTCGTCATTTAAATCTTTACTTGTAGTATAACTTGGTTGATTTATAATTGCATCAAGTAGTTAAAACCAAATAAAATATGTAGTTTTTGATCCGCGCCTTACTTCTACCAAAGACACAAAGCTCAAAACTTATTAAGCATAGATCTCACAAACAAGATCTCAACAACGAAGACAGCACTTGCGTCTCAATTAAAATTGATTAAAACATTCATAGATCATCATCAGGCAAGTTATAAGTAAAATGTATATGACGTTAGTCAACACATGAATACGTTACCACTTACTTTAGTAAAATTATTTATCATACAAAAACATAAAAAAGTATTAATAAAAACATTGAAAAGCAAACGAGCAGAGATATCTTAAGTAAAAGCTAAAGTTAACAAAGTGAAAGTATCAAGACTAGTGTGCACCCGGGGGCGAAGCGCAAGGGTGCTTGCGAGCCACCCCGGCCGCCAGCAGGCGCCCCTAGTTCATTCATTTGGCTTACTACGGCGGGCGCGTGGCGCAGGACGGGACAGAGGCGCGGTGGAGTCGCTTGACCTTGACTCACTACATATTTTATTTTAATTTGAGCTTGTTATAACTAGGTACTCAAGAGTAGGTATCCGAATCGGTTTAAGCTCTTAGTTCTGTACGTAAAATATTATGACAGTTTTGCGTATTGTAAAATTTATTACCACCTTTTAAATTTTCTTATGCTTCATCAAAATATAAATGAGGAAAGATAAAAATATATGTAAATGTGTAAAAAAACAACTATGTACTTGTTTAAAATATATCTGATTTCAACCATGCTTTGGAATGCTTGTTGATGAAACAGCTGCTACCAAATAAGATAGTTTTGCCATGGATCAGAAATAATAAACTCTAATAAACTCTAATAAACTCTAATAAACTCTAATAAACTCTAATAAACTCTAATAAACTCTAATAAACTCTAATACACTCTAATACACTCTAATAAACTCTAATACTAAAGGATTAGATCTTTATACTGAGCAAATTTTTCATCCACCATCTCTGTTACAGAACATTCCTACACGATTTTATCAGTAAAATATCACCATTCTAAAATTGTCAGGGAAAAAATTTTCTGACGTCAAATATTAGGTATATTTTAATTAAATTCCTCTGTAGATGATATTCCATCGCGCTCGCATTGTCCCCAGACAATCACTAAACACACAAACATGCGCTCGGTGACTGGTGGCGCCCTCTACCGCATTCTGTGTGTCACGCGCCGTGCCGCGACGTGTAGTGTGCGCGCACCCTTATCAAGCGCTTTCAGATATAATTTTATGCAACAAATTAAAATAAATAATTAATGCAAATGTTTAAAACATTTTACTGTAGTCTATTTTCAAATGTAATGAAATTACTTGCTATTGGTTTAGCCCAGTGGACTATAGCATAAACCCTTTCAGTTACAAAAAATAATTAAGTTATTGGCTAGGGATGTATTTAATATGCTTAACAATTATTCGGATGAATTCCGAATCTCTTCTATTTTTTAAAACCAGTTAAAAACTGAAAGCGGTACATTTAACATATTAAATTAGTATTTCTAAATTGCATATACATAATACATAAGTTGGGGGCAGCTAAATCTGTAAACCACTTGCCTCACAAGCGATAGGGCGCGGGTTCAATCCCAGGTTTAGGGATGCACCTTAGAGTCTCAGAATTAATTACCACTATTATAATTATGTGCATATTAAACGGTGAAGAATCACCGAAAAACATCGTGAAAAAACCTGCTTGTCGGAGAAGGTTAGCTTTCAAAGATTAGCTTTCAAGGTTAGCTTTCAAAGATAAATGAAGACCCCCAACCCGCAATTTGGCCAGCATAGTGGACTATATAGCCTAAACATTTCAAAATTTAAATTTCAGTTCCACAAAAGAATTCTTTGATGATAAATATGTATGATATAACTAGCTGTGCCCCGCGGTTTCACTCGCGTAGTTCCCCATTATCGAGATAATGGGAACTACTTTTTTGAAGTCGGTTAAAAAGTATCCTATGTCCATTCCCGGGGTCCAATCTACTTGTGTACCAAATTTCAACCAGATTGACTTGATTGACAGACAGACATACTTTCGTATTTATGGGATAAGTAATTTATTATAATAATAAATATTTATAAAAAAAAACTAACTTTAACTTTTTTACAAGTAATAACATAATTAAGTTAGGATTTGTATACGAATTATAAATTGATGAGTGATAAAATTAAAGACTTGTAAATGATTTTACCAATAAAATTCTGTATTCTGTATAAACCCCCTTTATAGGGGAGATCCGAGCCTAGCTATAATTATTTAAAGCAATAAGTAAGCGTGTATATATTGTCTCGTCACTCCAGCGGGATCCCTCCGACCCTCGCATACTACTTCTGGATTCCATGTCCACGCATAAATACTGGAAAACCACTCCTACAGCTTGTTCACTACACGAAAATGTATTCTTAATAGTGTGCTTGACATATTCACTGAAAATACGTGCGTATATTTTGAGTAATTTCTGAAATACAAAAAAATTTATTTGTGTGAGTTTTTTAAAAATGTTTTTACTATTTTTAAATGTATAGTACAGTAACTTTGATCAATAAAACATAGAAGTTGCTCGACTCTAGTAGAGTCTAGTTATAGATCTCGACTAGTCTAGTTATAGATCTCGACTGTCTAGTTATAGATCTCGACTAGTCTAGTAATATATCTCGACTAGTCTAGTTATAGATCTCGACTAGTCTAGTTATAGATCTCGACTAGTCTAGTTATAGATCTCGACTAGTCTAGTTATAGATCTCGACTAGTCTAGTAATATATCTCGACTAGTCTAGTTATAGATCTCGACTAGTCTAGTAATATATCTCGACTAGTCTAGTTATAGATCTCGACTAGTCTAGTAATATATCTCGACTAGTCTAGTAATAGATCTCGACTAGTCTAGTTATATATCTCGACTAGTCTAGTTATAGATCTCGACTAGTCTAGTTATAGATCTCGACTAGTCTAGTAATATATCTCGACTAGTCTAGTTATAGATCTCGACTAGTCTAGTAATATATCTCGACTAGTCTAGTAATAGATCTCGACTAGTCTAGTTATATATCTCGACTAGTCTAGTTATATATCTCGACTAGTCTAGTTATAGATCTCGACTAGTCTAGTTATAGATCTCGACTAGTCTAGTTATATATCTCGACTAGTCTAGTTATATATCTCGACTAGTCTAGTTATAGATCTCGACTAGTCTAGTTATATATCTCGACTAGTCTAGTTATATATCTCGACTAGTCTAGTTATATATCTCGACTAGTCTAGTTATAGATCTCGACTAGTCTAGTTATATATCTCGACTAGTCTAGTTATAGATCTCGACTAGTCTAGTTATAGATCTCGACTAGTCTAGTTATATATCTCGACTAGTCTAGTTATAGATCTCGACTAGTCTAGTTATAGATCTCGACTAGTCTAGTTATATATCTCGACTAGTCTAGTTATAGATCTCGACTAGTCTAGTAATAGATCTCGAATAGTCTAGTTATAGATCTCGACTAGTCTAGTTATAGATCTCGACTAGTCTAGTTATAGATCTCGACTAGTCTAGTTATATATCTCGACTAGTCTAGTTATATATCTCGACTAGTCTAGTTATAGATCTCGACTAGTCTAGTTATAGATCTCGACTAGTCTAGTTATAGATCTCGACTAGTCTAGTAATAGATCTCGAATAGTCTAGTTATAGATCTCGACTAGTCTAGTTATAGATCTCGACTAGTCTAGTTATAGATCTCGACTAGTCTAGTTATAGATCTCGACTAGTCTAGTAATAGATCTCGACTAGTCTAGTTATAGATCTCGACTAGTCTAGTTATATATCTCGACTAGTCTAGTTATAGATCTCGACTAGTCTAGTTATAGATCTCGACTAGTCTAGTTATATATCTCGACTAGTCTAGTTATATATCTCGACTAGTCTAGTTATAGATCTCGACTAGTCTAGTTATATATCTCGACTAGTCTAGTTATATATCTCGACTAGTCTAGTTATATATCTCGACTAGTCTAGTTATAGATCTCGACTAGTCTAGTTATATATCTCGACTAGTCTAGTTATAGATCTCGACTAGTCTAGTTATAGATCTCGACTAGTCTAGTTATATATCTCGACTAGTCTAGTTATAGATCTCGACTAGTCTAGTTATAGATCTCGACTAGTCTAGTTATATATCTCGACTAGTCTAGTTATATATCTCGACTAGTCTAGTTATAGATCTCGACTAGTCTAGTTATAGATCTCGACTAGTCTAGTAATAGATCTCGAATAGTCTAGTTATAGATCTCGACTAGTCTAGTTATAGATCTCGACTAGTCCAGTTATAGATATGACATTTAATGTTTTAGTTTATTAGTATTTATTTGCCAATATATTTTATTTAGTTAATATATTTTATATAGTTAGTATTTGTCTAATCGAACCTCTACATAATATATAAATATAAAATTAATTAACGCCACGAATTTAAATTGTATAGCAATTTCGCATTAATTGTCTAACGTCCATGTACAACAAATATTACTTCAGCTCGTAAAAATATTAATACAGTTATATATAATAATGCTGAAGTTGCTTGGTTTTTTAATATTTATTCATATCCTAAAATATTCAATGTGAACATGGACAATAAGGCTTTTTCGAACGTACTGTTATAGCAAGTGGTTAAAAGTCACTTCAAAAAACCTGACTGCAAAAACGTTACATCACTATAGCCTGAGTACAAGTGAAACCACAGAAAGCAATCAAAATAGCCTGTAACTACTTACATGAAAATCAGTCCACCGGCTTAGGTTGTTAAGTAAAGTAAAGTAATATTTATTGACCTTTAAATAACGTTCGTTACAGGCAAGTCTTATTATACTTTAATTAATAATTACATCAAAAATAAACTAATAAATCTTAGTTCAATAGTTCGAGCTGTAGAGGTTCACATAGACATAAGCATACATAAAAACATACACACGGAAAACCTTATTAAATTTTTATGAGTTGGTTAAAAAGGGAAGCGGAAGTATAATTTTTTTTTACTTTTCTTTTAACAATGCATATGAGTTTGTTTGAATTTCTTATATATTTTTTTACATTTCTTTTATTATAACTATGAGATTGTTATGTTCACGCGTTCGTGATCAGGACTATCTGTATCCTTGCTTGTCACAAAACTTACCCGACTGTAGAGACAGAGGGTAGGGGAGGTAGGGGGACGGACACCCATCCGAATTAATCACCTTCACTCAGTCGACGGACGTGGCTTACCTGCAATTAATAAAACAATACAAATTATTATGAGGATAAAATAAAAGTGTATTATATATATTTTATAAAAAAAAATAACTCAAATTTTTTAGACACTTGTACAAATTTTAAAATGCTTGCGGGGGAGGGGGGGGGGTTGGCTGTTTACACGATATATGTAATATTAAAAAATTAATAGTTAAATTATCAAAGCAGTTAATTAAATGAATGAATAAACTCTTTATTGCAACACAATTAATTAATTAATTGTCTTCTTTTACAAACCAAATACATAAAAAGTAATAAAACTTTATAAAATCGACCAATTACAAGCCTATAGTTGACAGTTTCGCGAATCGAATCGCGGGGCGTCTTATGCCTCCCGTGAGAGAGGCATAAGGTACGGGGTCTAGCTATCAGTTTCACGCAGTAAGGGTTCTGTTCCGTTGTCTATACAACATTAGTTCAAGTAGTATCTAACTGTTTTCGTTTTAAATATCGAGAAAAAATATTGTATGAGAATGAAACTACAGCTGACTGCGGAACCCTTAAAACCAGTGCGTGTTGCTAAATTATGAAAATATCTAACAACTTGCTTGCCATTTCATATGAAATCTCATTTTGCACCATCAGAGACATATATACATATATGCAGGTAGGTACCGTAGCTACCGACATATTTGTGTAGGAAACTGGTTTCCTTTCAATTTGTCACAAATCACTTTGAATAATATTCATATTTTGCCGACACGTGACACAAGGGCGCGCGGGTAGATACAAGAACACATAGAGCTGATGGTAATAAATTATTAAAGACAGCTTTATAATAAATCAATCAATTCTTTTTTGTAGAGAACAATTCTTGCAAGTTATAGTGCTTCGAATGACGGCCTTATCGCTAAAAAGACGGTTGACCATTTATTCGAAACTAGTGGAAAGTTAGCAACTCAAAAAACGCTTTTATATAAATGTGGTACTATACAATAATTTGATGAATTCAAACTCAGTTACGAATTTAATCACTTTTATTCACATGGAATTACTTTCTACAATACATAAGTAACAAGTCAGGGAAGAACGTTTTGATACGATGGTCGGAGACCGAATGTGCCAGATAACACATTTTCTTTTCTTCAAAACTCTTAGCTACCTCTCCTTTGTAATAAAATCCCCGGGAACCGTCACTATCGGCTCTCGTTTCTGATTGGTCTTTATATCGACCAATCAGAAACATGTATTTTAATGTTGCAAGTATAAAAATGACAGTTTTAATTCCAAATGAAATAAATACAACAAATTTACGACATTAATATGTGATTTAAAAAACAACAAATTTCATTTGTTATAAAAATCTAAATTAGTTATATTTCACTTCTTCCATCCCCTTGACTCGGTTTTAATCCTTTCATTTCATTATTTTTTCATATATAATATAGTTTCTTCTAAATGTTATCTTAAGACAAAAATTTAGCTTAGTTGTATATAGAGATCTATTTTATATTAATGGGCCAAGATTTATGCAAATAATTGAAAAAAAAAAAATTAACATGACATTTTTAATATCTTGAACTACCATGCGAACCCAAATTGAATATTTTATTTAGAAAACTAATGCGTGAAAGGTCCAACTATAGTTTCGTTTCGTTCACATTCGTTCGAATATGAAGGAAACTATAGTTGGACTTTTCCAACAACAAGGTTTGCGTGAAAACCTGTCATCTTAAACAATACCAAATTAAATATTATATGAAGATTTTGGTGTATTTCTCAATGCCGCGTCTACCGCTTCCTCGCCCCATAACTCGATTTGACAGATTTTCCTTATGATGAAAATATGGCGCGAGTCACAATAAAACCGCAAGAGGGCGCTATCTTAATAGAATATCGAGCCCCGAGGACGATAGTGATGGGAACATGGACCCACAGAGATACCTACATTACCTACCCTAGTGGTGGGACAAATGAAAAATTGTTTTATCGAATTTTTACGACGAAACTTTATCAGTATTTATAAAAAAAAATAGTTATCGCGTCGCTTCAAGGACATTAAAGCTATTTTAGAACGAACTAAGTACCTATTTAGTATTTAGTGGAACTGACGAAATAAATTATATTTTTTGAATTTTATATTTGGTTTGTTTTTCTACGCATGTACATTTTAGCTGCTAAGAGAATTACTAAATTAAAGTTTAGAGTTGATACAATTATTAATTTGATAATTCTTACGCTTTAATTTTTTGGCTTGCTCTTGACCACAACTCGCCTGATGTAAAGCGACGATGCGATCTAGGATGTGGCACACTTGCCTAGAAGAAATCGATTCACACACGATTTGAAAAAAACGAGATTATATATTATATACTAGCAGCTGCTACCCGCGACTTTGCAGGCGAGATAAGTGAAATATGAAGAACTTTCAACTTTGACGCCCCATTTGACATGCATTTGACCCCCTTAAGGATTGAGCTTAAAAATTCCTTTCCTATTATATACTTACAACCTTTAATGAATACACCCTCCAAATTTCATGTGTCTTGGTTTTGCGGATTAGACTCTGCTTTGATTCCTAGGTTATATCAGTCAGTCAGGACTTATTCATATATCTCTTCTTATTATATAAAGTTAATATTGTGGTTACCAGATACCATTGTTTTTTATGAATAGCTATCTGTACCAATTTGATAAAAATATCCTTTATAATTGATGGAATCAGGCGTTACTTTGCGGAAATCCATTTATAATAAGATGGTATATACAAAATATTTAGTGTTTTTCCGCCTCGTCTTGATGTCAGCGTGAGAAATCGAAAAATATTTTTGTTTTTATGGCATCCTCAGGAGATGTTGACTCTTCAAGCGCTCGCTCGAAAGTGCACTTTCGAGCGAGCGCTTGAAGAGTCAACATCTCCTGAGGATGCCTTGTGTTAAGGCGAAATACGTGTCGAGGAAGTCAGATACTGAGAGAAAGAGAAATAATAAGGTGAGGTGTGGCGGTGGTGAGGAGGAACCACACCATAAAAACAAAAATATTTTTCGATTTCTCACGCTGACATCAAGACGAGGCGGAAAAACACTAAATATTTTGTATATACCATCTTATTAATATCCTTTATGTATGAATACCTTATATTTAAAACATCTATTCAAATTGACAAATATATAAGAATCAAGTGCAAGTCGTATTCTAGTGCTACAATATTAGCCTATTTGTCTCCAACCTACATTTAGGTAGAAGTATTCCCAGCACTAGCGCCTTGCTTATTTTACCGAGCAAAGGGCTGGCGACGGCGTGCATTTGCATAAAGAAATGTAGCAGGCACTTGACGGAATGTGCCGTTTCATAGCCGACCACTTACGGCGGGAAATTGCGTGTTCACAGCGCAGTATTACCAACATTCACGGGTTTCCGCCGACGAGCTATTTATTTAACATTGCGTGCATTTGCAATTACATTTTTTTAAGATTTGGCGCTTTTAAACTGTAATTTTATCGTTATTCTCCAATAATACCCAATGTAAGTGATGCTTGACTTAGAAGAGGACAATACCGATTTCAATCCTAGTTCAGGCCTGCACTTTTGAGTTTTCAACTACAAGAATTGACTTGCTAGAAATTATTGCAGATATGTTGAAAAACTGTGTTTCAGTTTTATTATTTTTACTAAAAATATTATAGTGGCGTAAACTTTCTTTTTTCTTGGTTAATCCATTAACTAATGTAGGCTAATTCTTATGTTGGCAGTGCATATGTTCTAAATGAATTGCATTTTCTGAAGATACCTTTATTTTCATTGTTTTTTTTAATCGAAGAACCGAACTTGAATTGAGAAAGAATGAACCTATCTATTACTATAATCTATTTACAAATTCTCAATAAGATACCTTAACTCAACATAAATACAAATCGTTAAACATTCGTAACTATTTCGAGATGCTCCGATACATTCCGGTATTAATAAAATGTTAATTCGAATAACACAGATTTAATCGAATGTTATTAATTTCACGGCATCGATGTTTTCAATCGGAATAAATTGATTCTAGTGTGAAATATTAATCGAGAGATGGAATTTATATTTCGGTTGTTAGATACTCGTATGGAATATGGATAAAAAAACATTCATTTTCATTTCAATTTGACTTTTTAACAATGATATTAATTGACCGTGCGAGTGAAGCATCTCTGCTTTGAGTCTGACTAAGTTTTCATACGCCTGTCAGTTTGTATGTCTGTCTATCTGGTATTTCGTACTTGCGTACAGGTCGTAGTCACGAGTACCTGACAATCAATCTTGACGTTTGGATTACAGGTTTTACATATTTTAGAGATTAGATAGAGGATGGAAACGGAGAGTAGGAAATTTCCTTTAGCGTTATTTACCGGCTGATTTCAATAATATTTGTTAAGAACATGCGGAACACTAGTAAATCGTCGGCCAAGTGCGATTCGGGCTAAAATTCGTATGCGAGTTCGGTTCGCAACCTTAAAAAAAGTCGCACAACTAAGACTGCCGTTTATAGTTTTCAGTTTTAAGTAAATCTATTATTTGCAAAGTAGAAAGCAGTAACGGTTAGTTCATAAAGTCCACTTGACATATTATTCCACATAGTGCAAGCGCTGTGGTGTCGTGTTTACATGAAGTGAGTCGGTGACGCGCGGCCAATGTGGAGTTATTTTAACGACTTGTGCCCACCACGTGCACCGCCCGTGCTGCGGTGACAAGAGCACAGTGGACGTTCCAGTGAACGATAATATAACCACACAAGGATAATGCTAATGTTTTGTTATCATTTTAAGGTAATTGCAGAGCAGGTGCTTTTGGCGAGGGTTTTGTTCTGTTTTTTTTTAATGGAATGAGCACAGGTAGACAAATGCGAAAACTCTATAAATCTTTACCTTATAATTCGCACGTTAGAACCGAACACAATACAATATGGACAATGGTCCATTGTATATATTTTGTGTAAATGAAATGAAGAACTTTTAATATTAATAATTCGAATTTAAAAACGTCATCGAAGTTTAACACTTGGCAAATTACTCTACCTGAACATAGTTAGCAAATGAATCAGAAGATTGGACGCTCATGAAATCTCTATTGTCAAAAACGGACACGGCTCTCACATTTTTGTAGCTGCAGTACTGACGTGACATAAGGAATTTTCTAGCGCAGTGCGCTGACACTTGACCGAGCTACTGGTATCTTTACTGTCTCGATGTGAGCGCAGCACGGTGCGTGTCTCTCGACAGATTTAGCGTATGTTTACTGCACCGGGTCGCAGCACCACATACCAGCATGCTGCTATTCTCGACCGAAGCGTTGTGCAACCTCAACTTTACTTTACCTTGCCTCAATGGTGAGGAATAGTAACCACTATTGAATGGAATAAGAAACGTACTCTTAAATAGTTAATGTTTAATGTAACGTTTTCTTTCTTTATTTAATCGAATGGTATGGAAATGGTTACAAGATGTTGAACTCTTGTCTTAATATTGAATTCAAATGTACACGTAGATCAAAAACTAGTACTTATGCTTATTAAATATGAGTAACCTTTGCCATTCATGTAACAGTCGTTTATTATTAAACATGTCTTTTTATTTAAGAGTTACTATTCGACTGCGAAAGAAGAAGTGTTTTTGTAAGAGAGAATGTTTTTCGAATGTATGTATATTTCTTTGGCACGTCCTAGAACCTTAATGCTTTGTCGTATTTTTATGTGAGTGGTGTTAATAGATTCGTCTTCACCTGCAGATGGACATAGGCTATACTAGCTGCATCCAGCGATTTCACTTGTTAAGATACGTAGAACGTTTTTTTCTGTCGGGTTTATTGAAATCAATTTTAACCACTTGTTTTTTTTTCCGTTGTTTATTTAGATTATTTCAATATGGATATTTTTGTCTATCATCTATTAAGATAAAGTGAATAATCACAAAAAATAAAAAACAAAAAAATTATGAAAATTAAAAATTTATTAAATAGCTAGATTAAATTAAGTCTAAATCCTTCTATATTTTTAACTAAACTGAATAAACTACTACTGTATTGATTTTTCATTAATGTTTTATCAGTGGTGCAAGTAAAGAGCCACCTCCTTTCGGCACTAATGAAAGCTCTGCTATCTGTCTCCATTTACTTAATTACTCGCAAAACTTTAACGAAATAAAAAACAAAACTTATTCCACTGAATGAATCAAGCCACTCGCTAAGTGGACACTTATCGCGACAGTTGGTTCGTTAGTGTGGACAGTGCCTTATCAGCGACGAGCTTTTTCTGCTATCGTCGGCACCGGAGCAATTGGAACTTGCTGGATGATGGTCTGTAGGGACCTTTAATATAATTGACACTTTGCACTACTTTGATTGGTGTTCGACTTGCTCGTCATTTATTGAATGTGAAGATTTATTGGTTGTTCGAGCTCTGTAATTATTTTAGAATTTAATGAGCATGGGTAGCTAAAAGTGGAAGATAATAAATCTTTACCTTATCAGTCGGTATTTTTATCGTTGCACAAGTCTTCTTTCATTTAAAACTAACACACTATGGGTAAAATATGGACCCTTTATATCAACACTTTTAATTCTTGTTAATGTATTTTGATAATTTAAATTTAAAAACGATATCAAACAACAATTTTTGACTTCAATTTCTGTTTCTCACTAACCACTACATATTTTTTGAGTTTCAAACCGCCCAAGTATTCATATTATTTAACTATTAGAAGCGATATTGAACCATTTTATTACAATTTGTATTTAAGTAATAAATAACTAGAAAATTGTGCGAAACTTTACGTAACGGAACACGTCGGCTTAGTCGCGAGTCAGTGTTGTAAGGCGGCGCGTTAGGGCGGGCGGACGCGAGACGGCGGGCCGCCGACTGACGCGCGCCGCCCGCCCCAGCGCCGGCAGCAGGGCGGGCGGCGCGCAGTAGCACGGAGATACTCCCGCCCGAGCAACTACCTGTGTTCTCATTGTGGTTGGGAATGTCAGAAGTTTATAGATTGAATTATAATTAATATAGCTTATCATATGATAAGCGGTATGATAAGATTATATATTAAGATATCACTTATCATAATATATAACCTTCGTTAAAGTATTTAATGTTTCACAAAATTAACAAAGTATACCTAAATTAAGTAGGTAATTAGTTATAAAATACATAAAATGTCTTACTGCTGGCAATAAATGCCTCAATCTTCACGAGTTTCGGTGTCCAGGTGACACGTATTCTATATCGTTGACCTATCTGTATGTTTATCTCGTAGTGAAAGTTAAACATAAACTATATTGAAATCTTCGGCAATACAAAGATATACTGTAGAAAAACTCAAAACTGTAACTATATGACGATTTTCCAGATAAAATTATATATCATAGTCGCATGACGTCGCATGCTACAGACATCATGTCGCAGTCGCTGCCCACGTGAGTTGTTGATACAGAATTACTTCATTTTCATGCATTCTTGCCCTTATCTCATAGTTTCTCAGTAGAGATAGCCTATGTCTACATTACTAGTAGCTGTCCCCCGCGACATAAAAATAAAACCAAAAGATTCGAGCTTTGTACACCCATTCAACACCTTACATTTAGTCTCCTACACCCTATAATTAATACACCCTATAATAAATACACCTTCTAAATTTCATCGGTTTAGACTCCGCGTGATATCTAGCGAATATCATTCTGACAGAACTTATTCTTTTAATCTAGTGGTATACACAAAAGCAAAGTGAAAAAAAACATTCACAGCTATATAAACTAATTTAATAATAAACCCCCAGTAGAAAGGAAAGTTCCAAGAATGCTGGCAGCATTGCCACGTTGAATGGCAATGCTAATTTTCTGACCAAAATAAGAGCCAGCATTCTGGTCAATGAGATAAATGATAAGCGTGATATAAATGCCATTTTTCAAAAAGGTTACCTGATGAAGGACTGACTGATACGAAGCACAAATATGATGTTCAGTCGTCGTTGTAAATGGTGATTTGAAGTAAGCACAATATTTGTAATTAACTATCATATTGTAAGTAAGTGGATAAATATGGATCTTATCTTTGTCTTGTTGTATAAACAACAATCTTCTGTAAACCTAGTATACTTGCAAACTTAACTAATAAAGAGTGGTAATATGGCCATTGCCAACGCTAAAAATTACCATTATGTTTCTAAAGAACAGACCTATTGAGAATTAAACACAGTATGCAAAGCTAGTTCTATTCAATTCACACTCAATATTCAATAACTTCAGAGCACAATGCACGATAAAATCCATAGAAACAATGCGAGAAATAAAGTGTCTTAAATATCAACTCTATTGGGAATGTGGTCATTTTTCTTTGAAGATGTGAAAGCTACAGATTATAATAGCTGTTATATTCAGTTTATTTACTGCACAAATAACAAAATTTTAAAGCGAAATCAGTCGACCGATTAAATATGCAATAGGTCAACTCACCCCACGGGACCAGTTGACGAACGAGCCGTTTGTACCGATAGCTACGTACAAGATTACTGATTATGGTTGGGAAATTTCTAGTGGCGACAAATTTTACAACTTGAGAGTGGTAGCTAGCCAGTCGAGCGATAGGAAACGCCCTACTATGCTATGGTTTCCTCACGATGTTTTCCTTCAGCGGTAACTCAGGCTCTTTTTGCATGTTTCGTGGGATCAAACCCTGTACCTTTACAAAAAATCCAATATTAAACGTTTCCAAAATAGTAAGAAACTAGACAAATCGAATTAGTAAACAGCACACACAAGTAGGTACATGTTTAAAAACTAATCGATCTCATACTTAATATGCAAAAAAATATCCAAGTCGTTTAAGATTTTGTATGGAAGACTTTTATATTCGAAGTGATACAGTTGTATGGTAATTTGCTCTTCGATCAACAATACCAACTTGTTGGTATTGTTGATCGAAGAATTTGCTGCATAGATAACATCAGTACTGGAGGGGAAGGCGATGCGGCGGCGGCCGGCGGCGGTGCGCTGCACGTCGTGGGAAACTTATGACAGGGTGACAGTATCTGGTAGGTCTACAGTTCTAACGCGAGGTGAACTACAAGTTAAACATTACTAGTCACTAATTGGCATTCACTTAATTGAGGCAAAAGCAATAACTTTTGTTCTAATACTCTTGACTATTCGCACGAAAAATATTAACCAACTACCAATTGTATGGAAAATCCATTGTTCGACTGCGAAATAAGGAGGGTTAGGTTTTTCGTTTGTATGTATGTATATTTTTTTGACACGCCCTAGAACCTAATTAAAACACTTTGTTGTATTTTGTTATGAGTGGTGTCAATAGATTCGTCTTAGTATGAGAGTGACACTGAGTACGTCAAAATTTGAAAAAAAACTATGAAGTTAAGAATGACACACAGGTTTAACGAATTAGCAGTTAGGTTTTTTTTCTAACTCTTTTTTTTAATCCTGAACAGCTAGGCATTTGAGCACAAGTTCGCACGAGCACGGAAGTCAGCGACACTGTAGCCCTAGATGTAGCATGCCTAGTCGCTCCAAACTCGCTTCAAACCACTTGATTCTTGTGAATGTTCAAAAGTCCTAGAATTTGTTACATGTATACAGCCTGTATAGTGAGCAGACAGACTGACAGACAGACAGACGACAGAATGGCAACTCTCAGCTAGATGCTCACTTTGCATACATTAGACGTAGGTCCTTCGCGCTACTTGCAGCGCCGACAGAGACCTTCAGCTATTACCGGGATTGAATTTGGTTATTTGCATTCTAATTAGTTGATTATTTTGTAAAGCTATAAGATTAGACGACTGATTCGGCAGCTGCAGTCTGTAATAAAGTACCTACTTCTACTGTATATATAAGACATCATGCAATCATTCTAGATCAAAGATAACCGCGACTCATGAAGTCAGCTGAACTCTGAGTGTTTCTGATAGATAATTATATTCACAACAAAGTAATCTGGCTGAGAATTGAAGTCACTGATGAAGTAAACAGTTCGCTTATTGAGGAAACTGTTTGCTTGCCACGTATACAGAAGAACAACTTTTTTTAATTTAGCATGAGTAATTAATCAGACTGGCCGAGGATGGTACTACGATTATTATATATTGTAGTTCTTGCTGCTATAGTGAGCTATAGCTGGAACGGTCGTCCTCCTACGTTACGCCGACGGGTAAGATAAAAACTTGCAGAGAGCAACGATTTTGCCAATATCAGTTTTGACGAATAGGTGACTTGAAAGATGTCATTCTACTCCTCTGTAGAACTAGCACTAAAATATATCTTACATACGAAGGCTTATAATGAATCAAAAAAAGATTACAAGTATTGCGGGATATATTATGTGTTTATATCGCACATGGAAAAGATGTCAATATATTGTATCAAAGGAGAACATTTATTTCCGATCGCTGCTCGTAATGGAACTAGAACACTTTTAGAAGTAGGTGCTCAATATGATCCTTCAGAAATTACCTTCAATAGGTTAATTAATGGAGTCAGGCGTTACTTTGCGAAAATACATTTATAGTGAGATTGTTTAAAGAATATCTTGTGTTTTTCCTCTTTGTTGTGCTGAGGCAAAACACGTGTCGAGGAAGTTAGATACTTAGAAAATAAGATAAATAATAAGATGAGGTGTGGAGGTGTGGAGGTGTGGAGGTGTGGAGGTGTGGAGGTGTGGAGGTGTGGAGGTGTGGAGGTGTGGAGGTGTGGAGGTGTGGAGGTGTGGAGGTGTGGAGGTGTGGAGGTGTGGAGGTGTGGAGGTGGCGAGTGAGGAAGAACACAACATAAAAATAATTTTCTATTTCTCACGCTGACATCAAAACAAAGCGGGAAACCACTGGTTATATTTATGACAAAAAAGAATATAAAATATACAAAATAGTTTTCAATTATAGAAGGTTAAGCTGTAAAGGATCATAACTCTTTTCTTTATCAGCACCGCTGTGATCTCAGGGCGGCACGATCTATGGTAAGAGTAGGTACAATAGAGGTGCCGCATGCCGGCGGATTGGGACACCCTTTCATATGGAAAACTAATCGTATAGCTCCACGGAACCTACTCTTGGAGGCCGAATTAAACTCACACGCTTGTCTCGAATTCGAAAAATAAATAAACATACGCACTCTTACCTACACTAAAGAATGAAGACGAAAAGCGATTTTTATCATCACTGTCAATTTTTACTTTCAAAACAAATTTCAGACAGAAAATCTGTTCCATCAACAACAGTTAATTATCATTGACAACATCTGTAGTCGAAGGACGATAAACCTTTCCTATCAAACAGTTGTTTTATTTTTTTTTAATTCTTGGTTGGTCCCATAGGAAACGTTGTTTACCTTGGAGAGTAGGTACGTTGACTTTTATTGTGCGAACTGTCAGGTTGTGGAATTCGTTCGAATTTTCTATTTACCCAATAGCTTTAATCCCAATCTTTTCAAATCGCGGGTAAATCAGTTTCTTATACGCAAGCGTGCCATATTCTGGGCCGCATCGCCATTTTACATCAGGTGAGTGGCGTTCAAACGCAACTCTATTTATTATTAGCAATAAACATTTAACTATAAAAAATAGCGTTTTGCTAACAACAAACTGTATCAGAAATTTTGAAAACGTATTGAAATTTGTCGTACTATGGTAACGTATGGGAACTTGGTACCATCATTCTCTTGCTCAAATAAAGGAAAGACATTCGCTATTCAAGTGCATCTTTTTTTATAGCTACTCGTAATAAGCTTGCGCTTGACCGCAACTCGCCTAAACTCGACTGAAGTAAAGCAACGAAGGGATCTAGGATGTGGCACGATTGCCTAGAAGAAACCGATTTACTCGCGATTTAAAAAGACCGAGATTATATCTATCGGGAAATATAGTACTCGGCAGTGAATCTAGAGATGACAATTTTATAATAATTGCAGAGGATCTCGCTTTCGAGTTCCTATCGAGTGTAGGTACTCTACGGAGCCGTAGTAGAGCCCTCTATAAATAGGGACACCACGCCTCTCCTACATTTGAATACAATCTCCCTCCAATCCACTCTACCATTACTGGGTAATATCTTAACTACTATTATTTATTCTATGGTGATATATATACCTTGAACGATTATTGCATCGATAACTTTCTTTGTTTCATTCTCATTGTGCAATTATTTTTTATCTCAACTTTATACTTAACTACAACATTATTTCAACTTCTACTATGTAGTAACTAAGTACGTATGCGGTTATTAGAACTGCATCATGGAGTACGCAAGCGCTGAGCTGACTTATATCTCTATAACTTCTTAGCTGATCGTTTATATATGTATATTTCAAGTTGACTAGACATATTACATTCTAAAATAATTGACATCAGTATTTAAATTCTATCGTAGTAAACGTATTAAATGTAATAATCTGCGTTCAAGACTGTGTAAGACTTATCTAATTTTATAATTTATTTTACTGATATTAATGCTATTTTAACTAGAATTACTAAGTTTGTATTTTTTTTCTTATTGACGTGTTAAGATGAAATGAATATAAATATCTACCATAATCTGATGTATTGGTATATATAACTAAACATCCGGAATATTTGAAATATTTTCAGAAACATTTCAAAACGTCGTTGCAAATTTAAAACCTCCCATGTGTAATTTTTACACCTACGCATTCCTTCTAAATTTACAAGAAAAAATACACTAATAATACATTTTAAATTTGCAACGACGAAATGCTCTATTTTTTACAATGTTCAGGCGACTATGGCCTCCATCTTCAGTAATGCGACCCCTCTAAATAACACTAAATCCTCATCCCCACATGTTTTTAAAAGCTCCGTTAGTAAAATCCTCAGAAATCGTTTTCCAGTCGTTCCAACCCCAATCCTACTGAAAGTGGCTATTTTCTAAAGTGAGTGCTAACAGAGAGCTTTTTCACTGTATGTTATATCGAATACCTTCTTCTTTTTTTATTCGTTCACAAAAATAACTGAAATTTGGAAGTAGAAAAGCTTTGTCTTCTGAACCGACTTGTATAAAACTAAGCTAGATTAAGAAGGCGTGAGAGATTTCAAAATCAAATATTTAGAACTGGAAAATAGTTCGTCCAAGTAAGTCCTTGAAAACGCCTCGTTCACAAAAGCAATGGGATGAGCCGCTCTGTAATATAGAGGCAAAGAGTGTGATGGAATTCCTATTTCTTCTGCAGACTGTGCTCATCTCTTTGCAGTTTAGCATTGGGAATCAGGTCTTGGGTAGCATGCGTTAGTTACCATCTAAAAACATTGGCAGCCTCTTATAACTTTCCGTTTGGCTATTTCTTAGCGAATAGGTGATTCTTGCCAAGTCCAAAGTCGGTGTCTTTGCGATGGCATATCTTGCCAAAAAAGCACCAGTCGCCTGTCGCGGCACTTCAGTCCGAATAACTTAATCTGTAGGGCCTTTGTAAGTGCGCCGTCCCTTCGACTTTAGAACGGATGGGTTTAATGCGTGATGACGGTAAAAGACCCAATGGAATGACAGTCATTCCTTGGAAGTTGGGACGGTCTTTAGGACGGTCTATAATACGTACATTATAGCTTCTCTTATAAATTATTCTTGGAAAAGTATCATTAAAAAGTGCTAAACCAAGTAGGCTGCCCATTTTAAATCTTTTAACCACAATTTAAAAGCATTGTATGTCCTCAAAATATCGAAAATCCTTTCTAACAAAACTGATTGGTTTCTAAAAAGACGTGCTTCAAGCACAAACGATGTAGTTTACCCTAAAAGTGAACTGAATGAATAGACAACACTGAAAATATTCTCAAACACGTACAAAACTCGCTAAAATGAGCCTTAGTCTATAGTAATAAGGTGTAAGAAGTTTTAGTACAAATACAATAATAAGTTTGTAAAACTGTCCGTCGGGTATAAGAGTACGATGTGCAATGCAAGACTATGGGTTACAATCGAGTTTCATTGCATTCAATTTAGGAACGTTTAGGTCTTTAGTAAAACTGTTTAAAGCAAAAAAAACATAGGGACAATTCTTCTTACAAAATAAAACAGTTAGGTCCGATTTTTTAGTGCTAAGAATATTTACGTAACAGCTATTAAAGCAACGAGCAAAATTGCAAGTTTTTCAATCAGTATAGAATATCTTGTACAGGGGTTTCTATATGTACTTAATGAAACACCATTGTTTGGTCCACCATCTCCACCTCTAGTAAGCCGGATTAGAAAGATATGTCGCAGAAACTTAAGAGTTGATACATACGAGTACACTTCATATTATTAGTAGGTAAATTGATATCATTTGTATAAAATTATTTATCGAACATATCGCATATATAAAAATAACCGTCCATGAACTCTACCTTACATTCTAAGCTCAATTCGTACTAATCAACAAGCAAACAATATATGTGTCATCTAACGCGTACTCGTATCAAGCGATGTAACCATTCAGGAGCAAGATTGACAACTGTAATGCTAAGTACTCATAACATGACGTAAAAAAATTACAAATTTGTCGTCGTAAAAATTTTCGTTGAAAAGCGTAAAAATATGATACCAATTATTTTTTATGTAGCGATAAATAAAGGAAGGTATACACGAAATTTGTGTAAATAGAGACAGTTGTACTTGTAGTGCGTACCGCGGTCGAGTCGCCCCTAATGACCTCCGACACTAATTAGTCAAGATCATATCTAAAGGGTGGGGTGTAGTGTGAGCATGTGTGGCGTTATGACATTTTGGGAATACTAGTACCATGTGCAACTGCAATAACAATGAATTTTGTCATAAAAATGATAGTTATTAGAGGATAATTACTGGAATGAATGTCACTAATTTAAAATATGCGTAACATCATTTTATTACTTAGAGTAAAGTTATGTAGAAGATAGTAACATTATGCATATATGACTGATAGTTCTATAAATGAACTGGTTTACTTCCTGATCACAGTTATTTTGTGTTTTTTAGAAGAAACTTCTATCTCTTGACTGATTGATCTCCAAGAAAGTATAGGTGCGTGTACCTTTTTTTAAAAAAAACCATCTTATCTTATCTTTACACTTATAATATATATTTCTACTGTTTATGTTTTTAGGTTACTTTGTATATAGTTTAGTTAGAGTGTATTAGATTGGTGTTAGAGATTCCTGTTTTATTTTAGTTTTTGTCAATAAATACTTTGAAACTATTGATAGTAAAAACAAAAAAAAAACATCAATCTCAGCATCGGAAGTAATCGAGAAACATAAATAAAATACCGTTAATTTGAGGATCTCTTATTTTTTGACCTCGGGTAATACTCGTACGAGTGCAGCCAACGTTTATAGTAAATTTATATCTGTTTATTTTGAAGCAGCAAAAAAAAATTTGGGTAATTTTGATAATTTTATTTGAAAATAAAATTTGCGTACTATATATAGGTAGGTATCTACGTCTGCAGTTTGCAAGAGACTGTGGCTTAAATTACAAAATATTCAGTTGTCAGTTCGCAGCGGAAGGTAGTACTCGCGTGGTGCTGGTGAGGGTCGGTCCCGTGCTCGGACGCTATTAATTACAGAACTACCCTTACGGACATGGCCTGTTCCAGGAGGATACCAAGTGTGGAGAAGGCTCCACCTGGCAATGCAAGTTTATTTTGCTATTATTAATCAGAAAATCTGTACGAACTCAATTTCACTGGAATTTCTTGGATGCGCCTAAATATTCCGATTATAGGCAAGAAAAATATGCTAAAATGATAATATAACAGCAATTATACTGTCAACTGTCTCAAATTAAACAATAACTGAATAAAATGTAATAATTACGAGGAAAGTCCAGACGAAGCAAATTACTAAAACAGTTTAATATTTGGAATATTGAATATTTCGGCGGAGGCAAACGAGTCAAACGCTAAGTCGGCAACATAATTGATTTATTTCAGTATACCCTACATATAAAATAAATATGTAACACTACACTCATATTTGGAACTATAATTGTATTACATATTCCACAAAACACTAAAAAAATATTTTTAAAAACTATAGTTAAAAGTTAAAGATTGCTCGGATGACATTCATAACATTATGGAAACGATAAAAACATAGCACGACTCAGATTCAAACTTATAAATAGATCCAATTACTTGGACAGTTAAAAAAATACTTAAAGACAAACAAGATTTGCGAAAATTAAGATAGAATAAATATTGAGTAATAGAATAATGAATTAATAGAGGTGCAGAAAATTATTGTTCAGAAATCTCCGGAAGCCTTTTCCGCACCTCGCATCAGTTTCCCAAAATATTTCCACACGCGTCCAATATTTCATACCTTCCGTTATCAGCAGGTCGCGGGACCGGCCGGGCGGCAGCCACTGAGACCCATTACGGATTAAAAAAACACTTCGCGCTCCATCTAGATACCCTCCCACTACTTCCAGAACATCACAAACACCAACCAACTGCCCAAGCGAGAACCAACACCGACTTTCTATTTGAAAACGTTCATAAAGGTTATTCTCGTGTGAAACTGAAAGGTCAAGCGGAAGGTTTTAATTCAGTGGGCTCGTCGGTTGAATTAGTAATGGAATCAAGTGGCCGCGAGGGACTCAGTTCAGTTCCCGGGTTGTGTAAATGTACGTACTGACAAAAGGTGCTTTGTTTCGGAAAATTAAATTTGAGTGCTGATTATAGTATAGCATTTACTTGGATTGTTTGTGACAGAAAACTATAAAGGTTGTCAAAGAGGATATGGATGTATCTGTAAATACTTTATTTATTTCATGATCAACCACGTAAACATACAATTAGGTTTAACATTTGCAATCCCTACGAACTCAAGACTCGTCATGCACACTTCAGGTCCTAACTCAATGGCCATAAATACATATAATAAATTACCAGACAAAATAAAAAATGCGACACAAAGTAACGACTTCGCAAAATCTTTAAAAAAAATTATTTGGTTAGTGCTATTACAGAGTTGAAGAATATCTAAACGAGAAAACTGAAATAAAAAATTCAATGCGCTCCACTCAACATATAGCCACATACTGGTAGGGTTAATATTAGATACATTAGTACTCAATGCATTATCTTAAGATCTGCATGAAATAATTTGATCATTTTATGCAGTATTAACTACACCAAAAATACAATGACTGATGTAGCTGATGTCTAAATATCTTTAAATCCAGTCAATTGACTCAGAATAAGTATTTAATGGCCAAAAACCTCACGAGGCGGATCAGCATGGCGGACAAATCGTTAGTGACCGAAGCGCGAAATAGCGGCTCTTCGCTGACGAATGATTTATGGAGGTGACGAGACAACACGTGACGGGAAATTTGATGGCACATTTACAAGGTGCGAATATTCGGAGGAACGTTCATACTGAGTCTTACTTAAAGCTCCTTTGGTATGTTATTAAGTTGTAAAGTGTGTTTGTTAAACAAAAAGTCCTTCCTGCATTATAAGAACTATGAAAGAGTTTTTAATATTTCAAACAGAACCAAAGAGTGAACTAAAGCTTGTTTAATATTTGTATCATTACTATGTTACTTTACTAAGATAATTGAAAATATTGTGTCTGTAAGATCTTAAGGTAATCCGAAGTCATCTTACATCTATGTATTCGTTAGATTGTAGGCAGACGTAGATAAAAGATACTCGTACTATCTTAACAATGAACATCTCTTTAGTAAGCCAAACCCTTTCACTTAAATCTAATATGAATTAGGCGTACTTGCGTCTATTCAATTTAATAATCACGTCCCACGCTTGTTTTGAATTATGATATGAAAAGATACCATCTCCGATTTCGGCTCGTAGAAAGCTTTAGCTGGATGTATTTATACAATATGTGATTTCACGCATACGCTACTTTATACAGAGGGCTTTAAAAGTTATCACCAGCAAGCCAGACTGTATAGAATACAATGTTAGCAAGTATTGACTGACGTACACAATCCAGACTTGAATTTTATAAAGCAAAC
Organism: Ligdia adustata; assembly: GCA_947049295.1. NCBI lineage: Eukaryota > Metazoa > Arthropoda > Insecta > Lepidoptera > Geometridae > Ligdia > Ligdia adustata. The sequence goes on from OX346229.1 coordinate 12,849,381, forward strand.
CTCAAGTGCATATCTCAGAGAAAGACAGGTTCCGTGCACCACCGGGCATTCCAGCCTGTTGCACTGAAAACACAGCGCCAGAACGGCGCAACAGCCACGCCTTCCGTATCCAACAATAAACCATGACCCGAGCAAATTAAGACGTACATCATATAGAGTATCGGACCCGACAAGCTCCCTTGTGACACCATAACGGATCTCGGTTATTCAATGATATAAAACGTGACAACGACAGACCGATCGCTCAATAAAATGAATTTTATTCCGTCGTTACAACAGATCAATGTGCTTAAGCTTTTTGTAACGGGTTCACGAAGCTTTCTTTTGCAATACGCTATCGAATGCTGCAGTGAATTCTACGCGCGTAGGTACGCCGTCAGCGTAAATTGAATTCAATGCATGAGTTATTGGGTGCATTTTATTTGATTCATGGATGTGTATATGCGATGTTTATGTGTTGTTCTACGACGGCGTGTCTGTCGTCCGTCAATTAGCGTGATGCTGGCGCGGCGACGGGACCGGTCCGCCGACCGTCGCCAAGTTTCAATGCATATGAACGGGCTTGCCTACCGACCGCACTGCTGCGTTTGGAGCGTCTAGCGTTCGTGTCTCTAGATATTTTGAATTAAAACATTTCTATTTAGGACGAGTGAGTTCTTTCCCATGACTATCTCACCATCTATACACGTCGAGGAAAACATGTGTCTTTATGAACATCGACTTAATCGTCTCCATAAATCACCAGATCACTATCAGCGGTTTCTGTTTTGTCGCGTTTAACATACTTATCGGAAAGCGATTAATTATGTGGCGTCTACGTACACTCTCCCGTCTCGGATTTATAGTATTTGATGGGCGCACAATTAATTTAAAAGTGTTTATCTGAGATCTGGCCCGAAGTTTAACGACAAACATTTTGTCCGGGGGCGTGCGTTATTAATATGAAATTTAAATATTTGCGAAAGGCAATAATTTTGTTTAATTCTCAGTGAGTTTATCGCCGGTAATCATGGCACATAAAATATTAACTGCTTTCGCGTATATGTATCCTTATGATTATACGTTCTACCTCGTTCTTCATCTTTATTTTTTCCTTGCTAGGTGTTTTTATTGAAATTGAATATTTTACGACCAGTACATTTTACAGCACGAGTAATTTTCTTAGGTAAATCATGTATCGCTCTTCTAAGAAAAACGGCAAGAAGCTGCAAATCGTTTCATCCTCACAAAAATCTATCTATAATATAAGTTTAATAATATAACACGTCAATAAAAAAATGTTGCTTGTATTTAATTTAAGCTATTTCTTAACAATAGAGCTACCGGCGATTTGAAATCGATTTAACAATCGGATCTCGAACAAAACGCTCGTAAACCTTGTACCAACTGATCTTGCTCACTAACAACGTTTATAGACCATTCAATCCGACTATGAAAGATGGTTTTATGATCTCTACCTTTGATATCGTTCTTTATAAGGTAATACATTTGAGTGGGATTGTGTTTAATTTATCAGGATTTGGAACTTTTATTACAAATTAACAGCTTGTTAAGAATTAGAAATATTATAAATTATTACATAACAATCGAACGTGGTTTCTTCTTTTTCTATTTATGTTTATCTATTTTTGTTTTTGCTAACGAAGCTGCTATTATATAAATCTGTGTCTACTATAGGTACTTCTAAACTTCAGCGGCCAGATGCTAGTAAAGGGTGTCCCCGGGTTTAAGACGAGTAGCTTTATAACCCAACCAGGGATAAACTGCTTAAGGTTTATATTGTTATGCAGTATAAACCGGGATATAAGTAACGGCACGAGAAAAGATAGCTTAAAATGTTCTGAATAGTCTCTAAACCAAAAGTCGTCAAGGTTGTAGTGACACCAACTTACTGTAAAACTTGCATCTAATTAATAACTTTGGGCGTTCTGACGGACATCGCCTAAATTGTTTAAGTAGTGAAGTACTATCTTCTGTTGAATTGGGTCTAAAGGAACCTTTTTAAATATATTTTTTCTGTGAATTGTAGCAGAATTATGGCATCAGTGGAAGATTTTTATATCCCAGCTTGAATCCAATGGTCACATTAGTCTATTATTGTTTCACAAGTCAAAAATTACAAAATTGACACATCGAAAAGGCGAAAATAAGGTACCGTCCCAAGTAACCACAACCCAAACTCTATAGTCGCTGGTTATGCTTACCTGTATAGGTAACATGCACAGTACGAGTAAAACTTTCAGCTTTTATAAAATAACGAAGGTCTGGCCGTCAGCGTCGTGGGCTCTTGCTCTTGTAGTATATTTTCAAACGACATCAAGTATTCGGGCTACTTGGTACCTACTCGTACTCATTCCGGTACGAGTACTTGACAGTCGGGTCGCGCAAGGAGGTCGCATGGTCTGTATTTCTGTTATTGCTGTATTATTGGAGAGGGTAGCTTTAAACTATGCTTCTTTATCGTTTATGATATATCAATCTTAAATATACTTTCTTCATTTCATCTTATTTATTTTAATTTCATTTATCTCATTTATTATTACCCTACTGCGAAAGAAGGGAGGTTATGTTTCTGTATATGTATGTAACTATATTTCTTTGGCACGCCCTAGAGCCTAAACTGCTTGTCGTGTGTGAGTGATGTCAATAGACACGTCAGAGTGACACTGGGTACATCAAAATCAGTCAGGTTCTTTCGAACTCGCTTCTAACCACTTGTTATGTTTAATCTCATTATTACTGTATCTTTTTATATTGGTGGTAACTGTTAGCAAAGGATCATCAGTCGCTTTATAGTAATTAGTCAGCTTGTTAGTTGGTACAACATATCAATCAACCCTTATTATTCCTCTGTCCACCACGCTAGCCGAATTGCTGGTTACTGTTGTAATTTACGACAAGCTCGGTTCTTCGAGTTTTTTCCCTTAACCGTTGAAGCACTCACTAAAAGTAAATCATAAAATGTCACTACTAATCTAAAACTGTAATTTCAGAAGCACTTTTACACTTATCATTTAATTTATTTCTATACTTACTAATCTTCATTATTCAAGATTTGTGAATTCCAAGCTTATTCCAATGCGGCCTTCATTATGCTCCTAATAGCATTACGCACCCTAAAAACCTCGATAAGCTGTACGAAGGCTTTAATAAAGCTCTAATATATTGTAATGGTATTCGACCAAATTACTAAAACGTCGATAGCAGGGAACACCTTCGAAACCTCCCATCAGCTCCGTGCGATAAGGCAGCCACTCACGTACTAAAAAAAACTATATCTCCATAGATTTATAAAAGCAGGTACGAATCAATAGAATAGAAAAAGTATTCACGATAAAACTAGTATAAAACCCACTCTTTGGATAAGAGCTAATTGATTAGAGTTGAGCTTTTTAACGCTTGGAAATAATGTCATATATTAGCCTACCTACTTACTACATGCAGTATTACATTTATTTTTCTAAGTATAATTATAAAGATACTTGTTATTTAATGTATTAAGTACTGTAGTCGTGTAAATAGTCGATTAACCATATCTTTTTACTTTATATCTCATAAAAATAATATTTACGTAAATTTAATAACCGCATATTTCTACCAAACTTAATGAAGGAGGAATCAAAAGTAAAAGAGATTTGCAACAGCGCCATTTTTCAGCCGGCTAAATGTTGCTGATACAATTTCTCCTTTTTTGTGCATAATATCCAATCCAATTAACAATCCCTGTAGACAAAAAAAATTGTTAAAGCCGTATACCATGTTTCGTCAATACAAATATATAATCTTGACGAAAATAACGACCGGTACGCAAGCACCAACATTCTAGGTATTAGAAAACTGTTTGTTTAGATTCATACATACAGACAGATTCTTATCGTTTGCCTAGCTCCAGTAACCATCACCAAGTTATAAAATCTGTCGCCAAGCACCTAACGGTGTTCTTCCTTGAGAGCCAGTGTATTCCAGACTAGGCATGCTCATCTAAAGCTTCAGTACCGCCTAGCTGTGTAGGATAAAAAAACAGATGATATACTTCGATCGCCGGTCAATTTGACACTTTCTCATAACATGAGCTATTCTAAGCAGATTCAAGTGGCTATTAACTCTGTGGATACCGTGGTTGGAAACTTTTAAATCCGATCATGTCTTAATCCCGCTATATCGGTCCCTCCCTCGTTGCGGTTGGCAGAACTGTTAGCACGCTCGTCACGCGCTGACGTCATCTGCAGCGATACGGCCTCTTTGTTTTACAATACGTTGGGGGTTGGCAGATATGACATACGTTTGAATTCCGAACGCGTACTTCTTAAATGGTTTCGTTAAAGCTACTGTGGCGGTGTTTCTCATGGCCGAGGGATTGCGCTGGTTGTGATTCGTAATATAATAGTTTGCGATAGTAATAAGTGGCAGCCAATGTCAATTCGGCAAGAGTCCATACATTTTTTTTAAATGAGTAGAATATTTTTGTCTACTTATATGGTGTGGTTCTTCGTCACCACCAAAACTATTTTCCTTTTTCTCACGCTGATATCAAAAGAAAGACGAGAACGCTAGATACTCGTTGAACAACATCTTATTAGCAATGGATTTCCGCGTGACTCCATTGATTAAATATTTGGTAACCTTTACATAGGATCACTAAACAAGTGGTTAAATCGAGTTCGAAAAAAACCTGACTGCTAAATCGTTTAATCTGTGTATCATCCTTAATTTCTTTTTTTTTAATTTTGATATACCCAGTGTCACTCTCACGACTATGACGAATTTATTGACACCACTAACATAAAAAGCCGTTTAGGCTCTATCGCGTGCCAAAGAAATATACATACTAACACTCGAAAAACGTTACCCAAGGAGGGTTATGTCTTTCGCAATCGGGTAAAGAGATCAAATAACGTCCAGCGTCGGTGAAAAATTAAGGGAACTTTATATGAAACAAGATTCCCACGAATTGAGAACTTCTTCCTTCTTTGAAATCGGTTAAATATTACACTTGAAGTTTTAGAACCTCAAAATGATTTACACAGCAGTAAACGTGTTTCCTGGCTACGAGTAGACCACTAATATTGTTTCCACTCGCTTGCGGCCGGTCGGATATAAGAGTAACGTTTGTACGTGGTGCTGTAATCATCATCAGTCCTGTCTAGTAATCATCTCGCTGATCATGCATTATTCCTGTAAGATATTCCTAAATATGCCTTAAGTAAAATAAAAAATAATAAAAATTATATATTTTTGTTAGCTATTATGCAGCTGTCAGTAAAATGTTGATTTTGGTGTTTATATTTCAATTATAATATTAATAAATTATAATTGTTTATAATTTTATGTGCGCATTGAAAAACCTTCTTTCCTTTATAAGTTTGTAAATAATAGAATTAGTAATTCGAATCAGGATTTTGATTCGGTGTGGGGCCGATGGGAATATTCCTAGGCGCCTATAGACTTTAACAGTTATTAAACTACATATTTAACTGATTTTTACAAAGTTAATATTTTAGGATCAACTAAGACGTATACAAAGTTAGGATACATACAAGAATTTTCCCAATCAAACTAGGAGTGATAGGGTAATAATACACATGAAAAATAAAGGTCGATTTTAGCTCCTCTTAATATTTTTTTAAGTCGTTTTAATAGAGAGTGAAACCATTAGCCTCCCCTTTGGAAAGCCATCGCTCGTACGCGACAGCCTGCCACATACATCACGGCGCGCCCGGCCGCGCCTGCCTGCCTACCACTACCACTACGTATCAACTGACACTGTCACAAAACGACAGGTTTTAATCTACAAGTACTTTAAAAAAATATAATACTGAAAAATTAATATCACTATAAAACCCAACTACTGGGCTGATTTGGGAATAAATATGTCGTGTATAGTCATATTGTATTTAGTAGTGTTTCATACAATCAAGTACGAGTGAAAACCCGTCTTTTGAAACAATATGAATAAATTGTACGTCGGTCCTGATGTCGCTGAGAAATGTACACATAAAAAACCAACGTAGGGTGAACTGTTCAACAATTAAGCACCTACATTTTCAGAACTGATTTCGTCATGACCGTAACTCAATTTTCTTGTCCATCATTACTAAATCGTTTGAAATTTATCCAGTTTTAAGTTTTTTTTATTACGGATTTATAAACCTTTTTTCAAAACAAGAGGTTTGGCTCAATGTGTCCACGTGTTGTTGTGCATTGAATCTCCAACACTTTCATATGTCTGCATTGAACCACGCCCGATGTGGTTCAATGTGTACTTATGTGAAGTTCAACAAGTTAACCCTTTATGCATCAAGGTCGCTACAAGCGACAAATTATATTAAATCATAATGTATAACGTTTAATTTATGAAAACGTGCAGAGGGTTCAGTTTTTGTAAGTGCACATTTAACCAATGCAGTACACAATGAACCACATAGCGGTACGCATTGAACCGTGGTTCATTGTTAAACACTACATAATAATTCAATGTAAGACACCCTCCACTTGAAACTTTAGAGCCTTCTAAGTATTAATGGTCATGATATATGTCATTAACAGCATGGGCATGCATTATATAGCCCCAAATTATTGATTTTGTAAAGTAAACAGCCATATTCTGAAAAAATATAAAAAATAGTATTCTGTTTTTTACATAGACGATGTCAAAATCGGTTTTCTCCGTCAACACGCGGTGAGAGCGGGCGGCGGACTTGTGAGCCCTTAGAAGACACGCAAGCTTGTTGAAATGTGTTGATGAAACGATCTGGCAACGTTACATTTCCTAAATAATGCAACGATCCTTGTGTCCCACTGGTTCATTATTGAACAGTTGACCCTACTGAGAACATCTTTTCACCGATTTTCCAAAAGGTACGTAATGGTTTTTTTTTAATATTTTTTACAATTATAGTAAATATGATTTTACAGAGACGGATATACCGATTAGTTGAAGTAGTCCCATATAAATTTTATCAAAATCGGTCTAGGAGTTTGATTTGTAAATCGAAATAACTGTAAAAGTAGTATCAGCGCAGCGCAGCGCAGCGCCTGCACTACAGTACAGTACATTGTGAGGTGATCTTTAAACTAACTCGATAATCACTTTATTTAAGAGGAATATGTTTTAAAGTCGGTGAATAAAAGCGTTTTCTTAAATAAAGTGGGGGTAGGTACGTAATGCAGAGCTCCCAACAAACAGATTGGTACCCCCGGGGGTCCCGGGACAGGACTCACTTATACCCACCTATTTACATTTATCACTGTTGGTGAAAACATGAGAAAGGCGGTCTTTTATTTGTCTACAGACTGGGGGTGTCCTACAATTATTAGCTATTTCATTTTGGGGTAAGTTTAGTAGAAATAAAATAAACTTGAATTTAGGTATGTTGGTTTAGGGTGTGTTCCGGCAGCCTTCCTTGAGAACATGTGTATTCCAGACTAGGCATGCTCCATCTAGGGCTACAGTGTCGCTGACTACCGTGGTCGTGCGAACTAGTGGGCAAATGCCTAGCTGTTGAAGATAAAAAAAATTTTGGAAGTGCAACGTTGCAGTTTATTTCATTTGTTGATCATCATTAAATCGTAAATTAATTCTAAAAGTTTAGCGTTTTTTTTGGTGCTTTTTTTTAGTTTGTTAAAAACTGTCTTTCAAAGGTAGAATTGGTTCCAATGAAGACATATTAGACCAGATACAATACAATACAAATAGAAAAAATATTAATATAGAACGTTTGAAATGTTTCTCTGACCCTTGGATTAGGTAATACCTGCTTTATTGTTCACTTATATGATTTGATTAACCATTGTTTAGAAATAAATGTGTTAATATATCAGATAATATTATAATGACGAACTATAAAATTTCTTAATTACTGTCTGTAGAATTTCAAATATTTTTTAACTCGGCAACACTGTCCTGCTGATTATTTCCTTCGCGTCAGAAACTGGATCTTCGTAAACAGTTGCCAATAAACCGTGAGAAAGATTGAAACTTAGCTCGGTTGATAGGACTACGAATATAATTGAAGCTTATATACATTTAAATGAATTTTAAATGAAAATAAAGCAAAATACCGCAAATAAAAGCGATGGTAAAATAAATACATTTCTACGTACATCTACGTTCCCGTATAAGGATTTAAATTGTTCATAAATGTTCTACAATCAATTACAAGTTGTTTTTTACTCTCTCAATACTTTATTAAGATACAAATATTCCTTTATCTCTGGCAGACATCGTCCTGACAGCCACCTACCGACAACCAGTGGTCAGGACGGGCCCAGTTTTTACCACTATAGTTTCCCGAAGCGCCACCCGTATACGCTTTGTTGCCATCACAAAAAAACACATTACCATTTATCACCGACCTCATGAATTTTACAATAATTACTGATACAACAACTCATTAATTTATTTTTGACTCTTTTGTAAAATTACTCATAAAGCTTTACAGACAAAGGTGCAAGAGGTTGTAGATATAAGTCTGTAAAGGTATGAAAAAATGGAGACATTTTGTCGTCATGGCAACGGAAGAACGAGTGCTGAATTTGAAGTTTCAGAATTGGAACGTGTTGTCAAAGTAATATCAACAAAGAACGATCTTGAGCTTTGTAAATCCAATATGGTAGTCAGCGGTGTTTTGAAATGCAAGAATGAAGATAGATGGTAGAATTTGGCATTAAAATTACCGTACATTATGATGTTAAAGAGACAAGTAGTTCCGTGAACAGTAGACATCGCTGGCACTAACTTCTTCGGATTGAGCGTCGAATATGTCTACTTAATATTATCGAATTCAGCATATAACATTTATATAATATCAATGCAGTGGTGTTGGGAATACCTTAGTACTGGTTACCAGCTTACCAAATTAAACTGTTTGTCACGATCCTTTTGACTTGAATGAAAAACTGTAGGTGTGGTCAGAAGCTCGAGTTTATTTAAATATAAAATTGATATGCATTTGTCGCTGCAAACGTCGTCATCGCGATTTATGGCCAGTCAGCGCCATCTAGTTCTCCATTTACAAATCACAAATTAGTAGCTGAAAGGCGATTGCACGTTTTAAACTAAAACAGTAAAAATGCTATTAAAAATTCAAACACTTTTAATAAGATTTACGTAGTGCCGCCGTGATCTATTAATGGCTAGTTGTTTCGATGTTCGATTTGGGTTCGATTCCCGGTCGGGGCAGGTGTTCGAATGATGAGTTTGAACATTTGTCTTCAAGTCTGGGTGTCTTTGTGCGTGTATCTGTGGATGTTACATGGCATCCCCGACCCAGGAGAAATCCTAGTAATCCTAGAAATCCTACTATATAAATAATATTATTGTGAAAGTATCAAAACGTGTCAGTCATCGAGCAGTGGAGTCACGTCTCGTTTCAATATGGCGGCGAGTCAGATCGGGAGCGGTGCATGCTCTCCGCACTATGAATAACAACTCACGACAATTAGTTTGGGAAACTGTGGCCACTACACAAATCAGAGAGGTTTTGTACAAGTTTCAGTGGTTTGCTTTGCTAAACCGAGAGGTCGTTGTGATGGACCGCGCGTGTAGGTACTCGTACGAATCTGGCAAAAGTTTTCTTTCAGGTGACATCACGAGTATGTTTGGATGTAGTTTTCGAGCAATTTTACTTACATAATTTCTAATTCCTCCGATACATTCTTATATTAATTCTACTTTGATACTAATGTCAAGTCTATTTACTCGTTTTTACTGATTTCAGAGAGCTTCTTAATTTGTCGGCATTTGTTTTATGTCATCCGAAATACAAAATTCTTTTTTTGTTCGTGAGTTACACTAAACGCCGCGCCGGTGGCTCAAAATACATTATCAAATATAGTCAAAATGTAGTTGATATTGCACCTCGTCCAGTGGTTGGTCATTTACATTTTAACACAATCGATCCCGAGTTTTGATTTTAAACCCGAAATAACTAAGAAAATAATATTTGCACCATAATCGCGTAATGGAAATCAGAAAATTACTTTTCATGAAATATCTTGTTTCGTGCTCTTCTACAATATTATCAAACATAAATTATAATTAAAACCTTTACGAAACTGTTCAATAAATACCGCTGAGCTTAAATCAGTCTTTTTAGCATCTTTAGAAGCTGTAAAATAAAGTTACCATGTAAAATTTTAATCGCTTTAGCTACGGCTCGCTCGTCAGCTTATACAAAGCAATAAAACGTCTAAACTCTTCACAACTGGTGATCAAAAATAATATCATTTCTTCAAATACTTAATCTACTAAACCGTGACCGGAATACATTTTACAAAATTTTAATGTTGGGGTCGAGAGAGATTATTTTAAAACATTTTTGATTAAATTTAAAGCTTTAGAACATTATAATATGGATTAGTACAAACGTATTTCAACGATATTATTCAATTTTACTTGTAATTTTCATAAACAGTGTTATAAAATTTGTTGGAAGGATTAAATTTTAATGAGAAAGTTATTCTCGTAAAATGTAAAATTACTATCATAAATCTGTAATTAATGTGAATAATTCTTACACTCATACGAGTATGTTTCACTTGTTATATTTTATATGCAACATATTAACTAAATATTTAAATTTACTCGTTTCACGAAAGAAAATGCTAAATATGATTTGTCAAATAAATAATAAATAACACCATGACAAACTTTCTCTTTTTTACCCGACTGCGAAAGAAGGAGGGTTTAATTTTCCGAGTGTATGTATGTATTTATATTTCTTTGGCACGCCCTAGAGCCTAAACGGCTTGTCGTATTTTTATTTGAGGTGTCAATAGATTCGTCTTAGTATTGAGAGTAACACTGGATAAATCAAAATTGAAAATATTATAAAATTAAGGATGATATACAAGTTTAAAGATTAAACAGTCGGGTTTATTTGTAGTTGCTTTTAACCACTTGTTGCCTTTGCTTTGCTATGGAAACTTCTCGGTCAATAAATTGTTGTGACAGATAGATTATAATAGGTATGTACTGAGTGCGTAGTGTACATTCAACACGACTTTAAGTGCGCCTCGTTAACGTTCCTGTTGTGAAATTAATTAGCAGTAATAGCACATAAACTAGATAGCTTTTATTACTTTGCTATTACATTTTGATAGGTTTGCGGTGATTTTATTATTATTCTGTGGAGTTCTTTAGTCATATTGGATTTCGCAGGTAGCGCATAATCGCCAAAATGAAGCAATTCTGAGCTTATTATTTACGAAACATCCGAATAAATTCATCATTCGCCAACACGTTCGTGCACGAACGATAATGGGTAACTTCATTAGCGAGTGATAAATTCATTCGAACATTTCAAAAATAAGACCCCAAGTCACTATTTACTGTGAAGTATATATTTATAAGAACTTAAAAAAAAGCAGAAGAATATAATAAGGAAAAAAAAACAAACTACATTAATATACTTATGTACATGTATAAGTAAAGATTCTGCTTCATCACAGACATTGAGATGTAATGAAATCAAGTTTGTAAATAATATCTGTCGTAGAAACTAGGCAACATTTCTAAAACAAACTAATGACAAAGATAACCCGAATTACAGCAATTAAGCACCAACACGTTCAATTATTCAAATGGATGTCAGATATATTTAAATAAAACGTTAAACTTATGCTCTTACTGATGTGTAGACTCTTGATTTAACGATACTTGAGCACTCTACTCGTGCTCGCTACAGCGGAGCTACTAAGCACAATATTGACGAAACTTGGTATGGGCTATATGAACATTTAAATTGTTTTTAATTGAAATTTAATTATTTATTATTGAAGCGTAAATAAACTCCCACTAGGAGGCCCGTCGATATAGTAAAAGTCACAAGTCATCAGCGGATACAATTGGCAGCTTGTTGTTCGGAATGGCGTTCTAAGTGGGAGGCCTATGTTCAGCAGTGGACGTGTTCTGTCTGATGATGATGATGTTGATTGATTATTGGAGAAGTCTATTACCTTCCCATTGAATAACTTTTGCCAGAAACTTACGGCGCTGGACTCAAATGATTTTTTGATAAAAATAATAACTGATTAAAGTGCGGTGGTAAAAATGCAGCCGCAATAAAAAATCGCGAGGTCAACTGTTTGCTACTACTGCTAGTGACCCGTATGTACTCGTATTAGGTCATTTTCGACATGCATTCGTGATTGCCCTTAACAACAGTTCCAAAGCGATCGGTAACGCCATCTGTGATGATGAAACGTAAAGAGTTTACTCGTATGTATCTTCACGATCGCTTGCATCGACTCGCGTGATCTGAATGCATGAGCAGACTTCCCTGAGCTTTGATTCAACTGATTCCTAATGGGAATCCACGGTGAGGATATCTTTAATTTAACTGAGAGTCTGTTAAGTACAGCAATAAAAGTAATTGGTACACCGAGAGTTCCTCCTGAGAGCTACAATAAAATTGATTGAAATATACTATTTTACGAAATAAACTACGACTAACTTTACTAAAGATAAAGTTTTATGGACTGAACTTATTTATTATCTATAACTCAGTTCTATGTTAAGTAGTTTGTCAAAGTTATTGGGAAGTTGAAATGGCGTTTTGTAAATCCAAAAACAACAAACCTACTTACAACATATAATTTGCAGAATAATTTAAGAATGTTTTTTTCTAAAAGCCATATTTAATGAATGTTTGGTCATATTTATTAAACTCAAATTTCTAAATCAGGTAAAGTAAAATATTTGCCGGAAGAGTTACCACAAAGTATAGAAACAAATACTCGTATCTATAGAGTCTGCGCGGAAACAGGACAATCGTGGCGTAAAATGGACTAACATTATGGTTTTATGTGACAGCTTCAACCTAGTACATTTTTTTTCTTCTGATATATGACACTGTACGATTTGCATATTTGCCAGCTTCAAGTTTATATATTTTCAAGCTATCAATCAATCAAGTCAATTACCAAGTTATGAGTCATCGTGGTCAAGTTAAAGTCACATCATGTACCCTTGTAAGGTGGTGGAGACTTTACCAGGGTTTCTATGGAGATTTCCCACGAACACGAAAACCACGTTATTCCGTTTTTATATAGCTTGGCTACACTTGTGCACATAAACAAGACATTAATGGTTAATAATCCACCAATATTACACATTAAAACTTGCAGAATCAATAGTTTTGCATACAGAGACGCCATTTTTTCAGCGAATACGGGAAAACTCCAACCTAATAGATAGATGAACGATTTATAAAACATAACATAACATAAAAACAAAAACGTAATAAATAATTAGTTAACAGAATACATACATGTTATAATTAATTGTCAGTATCACTTTGAATATCCCAAATAAAATTAATTACAATAAATGTACCATACCAATATAATAGTACTTAGATTCATATCATCTCTTCCTAATACATATTTTTTTTACATTATTCCCAATAAGGTTAATATTGGTGTAATTGTGGTTCGTGTCGTACATTAAGTCTGTAAGAGGTATTGATATCAGTAATGAGTGTAATGAAGACTTTATTGATGCCAGTGTGGATACAAATGACTTCCATGGCGTGTTGATACACTTGTCTATGGTAATGTAGGAATGTGCCGGTTCGTTCCCATACACTACGCTTCGGATGGAGGCTGTCAAACTTACGAAACTATACATGTTTTATGTATATTATAAGTGATCTTGGTGTTCAGTATGTTTGTTGATCGAGCGAGCGAAGCGATTCTGGCAACATGTTATTTAGTCTGTTAGTTTGTATGTATGTTGGCCCACAACAAATTTCGTACTCGTGTGCAACAAATCTTTACGAAACTTGGTGTATTGGTTTTACGAATTTTAAATAGTCGTCCAAGATATTTGATTGAGAGGATCGGGGGCAGCGTTTACAGATTCTGTTAAATAAGAACTATTTATATATCTTGTATACACAACAATACGTATTCTTATTTTTTATTTACCGTTGCACAAAACAATTGTATGGAAACCTTAAAAACTTAAATAATACGAGTGAACCCGCAAGACTTGGCTATAAGAAGAGAATGCCGAACTCATAGGTTACGTGAATTTAGGCCTTATATTGGTATAAATACAGGGTTGTTACCTAGAGGTGTACTGAGCTGAAAGGGGGTCGCTATACACACTCTAATGATAAACTTTCACTATGGGGCCAACTCTGAATACAAGAAAAAAAGTCAGCTGTTTCATACATTTTGTCGACGATCGATGTTTTTTTTTGTATGGGACAGCTGATATTGTTATCTCGATTTCAGAGTTGGTTTCATAGCGAAAGTTGTTTGTAATGCCGAGTATAGTGACCCCCTTTCAGCTTAGTACACCACTAACGATAACCCTGTATAAATATACATTCGAATCTGTAATAGGATACACGGATGTCAAGTACTTAACGAATCGATATCATTATACGTTGAATGAGACACGTTAATTTAACGTAGATACGTGTTTTTTTTTGGAATTTAATGTTAATGAATTTACCGACTCAAACATGTACACACTGAGTTATATTTTATATCCGTTACATTACTGACGCGTTAGGAATAGGGTTCTTTATAAAGGTATAATTATGCATTTTTTTTTTTTTATGAGATTAAGCTGTTTTATATCAGTAATGTGTTGATACAATTTGTTAACATTTTGTTAGTTTGTTATAAACTAAACGTTATACCTTATACTTATCTATATAAATAATTATATAAAATATTAAGTTGACTGACTGATCGACTGACAGACTGTCTTGATTTGCTAGAAACCAAAGCAGAGCTCAAATCGTTGAACCTATAGTCATATAAAATTGAAGGCTTAGGGTTTACTAAGAAAGGACTTTAAAATTCTTTTAGGCGGGTAAAATGTAAATTAAATAATTACACTCCACAGACTCTTTGGTCCGTGCCGTTTATGAAGTTATACAATTATTTGTGAATTTATTTTTTATTTTATTTTAAAAGAATACAAATAACTATTTAACAATAATATTATAATTTTGAATATTCAAGATCAATCCGACCCCCGCAAGCAGCACCCGTTCGCGAGTTGGTGCATGTGCCAGCCATCGCTCTCCTCAACCATATCGGAGGGAAGAGAGCGACCCGACACACGACGCCGCACCAAGAAGAAGCTATTTTGTGAGCATGAGTACACCGGGCATACGCGTGATTACTAATATATCTACTATTTTCCTGCAAATATTTAAAACAATTATTAAAATTCAAATAGTAAACAAAACATAATATTTAAAGAACGTGTTAGTTCCAATCGATGTCTAAAGGCCTCCACCACTACCTCGTTTCCGTCATTCACGGCCATGGGACCAAAATGGGAGTTCAGAGTTTAATATTTTTTTATGTTCCATTTTAATTCACGTGCTCCGTCGCGCGTCGCGGGACACCTACTACTCTACACTAATATTATAAAGAATAAACATTTGCATTTTTGTATGTAACTAATAAATTCAAAAACTTCTGAAACGATTTCAATATTATTTTTGTTGCCGTTAGAAAGCTACATCATATTGAATAACACAGGCTAGCATGTGCTGCGTGAAGTACTCGTGTTGATGATGGACCAAAATGTTCTACAACATTATAGAACATATTTATATTTACAAAAACATCGCGAGACCATATGTCCAACTATTCTGTTGTGTGAATCCAATACACTGTAACTTGAGATACAGTATTTTGCTAAAACGCTTTCATTTTACCTCCTCTATACACCTATAGTTCTAACTTCTATATTCAATTCACGGCTACTTATTGACTTACAAATAAGACTGTATCTCAGTAATTTTAAACTTTAAAATGACATATCACTGTAATTGAATTTATAGTATTTTGGTTTCATAATAATCGCGTGCGTTATATCTCGCCTGTATACAGTGTTTTACTAAACCAAATAAGTATTTAGGCCTCCGCTCTGTGTACTTGTATAGTGCGCGGAAGCTCAACTAGCGTTGGACAGAAGGATGCACTCGGCGTGAGGACTGAGTGCGCGGGAGGCGGATTAATTTCAAATTTTGAGTTTCTTAAATTTGGATTTGGAAACCACCTTTGTATATTTTCTTCGAAAATATTGCAGGGAACAGAAGATCATTTATTGATTCCTCGACAATCGTTACGAACAAAACGAAAATTTTAAATAAACACAGTTCTTGAAAAATTAAAAAAAAAAATTAAATAAAAAGCACGGCTTTTTGGCTAAATTCCCAACGAAAATGGCGCTAATGGCATCCTCGAAAACTTAAAATCAATAATTAGTACTTATAGATACAGTGTTTCGGCGTTACAAACGTCACAGTTCTTGATGAGATACGTAATGCACGTTTTATTTTCCTTAATTTATAATATAGATGAACGCAATAAACATGGCTAGACAGATATTAAAAAAAAAATCTTTACACCGGTACCAGACACAATGTTTCTTAAAATAATTTCATACAAAATCATACGAAATCCAAAAAAACTTAAATGCTCGTTTAATCGAAACAGCATTTCTTCAGATACAGTGTTTTGGCTTTATACGGCAGTATTGTAGTTATGTCTCTATTACTACTTTTTATATATAAGTTCTTTGTTCAATCGAAAGGTCTACAAATAAAAATTTCAACGTTTGGCAAATTCGCAGCAAAATCTTATATCATAGAGAGAAAAGACATTCGTTATTATACCACTTTCATCCATTTCAAAACCAAAGTCCGCATTCTACTCAATAAATGGTAATAATAAAATGGTCGTGTCACGTCCGAGGTAACCGCAAGTTCGTAGCAACATTAAGTGCTATTAGTGTACCTATAGCACGTATTCCACTCACGATCTCTCACTCACGTAGGGCCGGCTGTTGGTGGTTGTTTCATTATCGGCTGCAAGAAGGTGGGTACGTAGTGGGTAATGATGGTGCTGGTGTGGGTGTGGGCGTGGCTAGGTTCTCTTCAGCGTGTGGTTTGCTTACAATGTGGTAATTGCAGGGGAAATCTGCTCGAATAGCTATATTCTGTCTATTAGACCTGTGTCTGGGTGTTTATAATATATATAAGTATGTATATATATGTATATAAGTATGTATATCAGTCATCAAGTTACCACAGCTTTGCCTAGTTTGGTACCTGAAGACCTTGTTTGGATATATTATAATATTATTCTTAGTGCGAAGGTACTTAACTATAGCTGCAGAGATTTATAAATGAACATAACAGACAAAAATAAACCGAAGATAGAGTTTCTGCCTCGAACTAATTTATAATATAATAATAAATAGTTTAAAGTTCTCCCAAACAAAACATAATAGTAGGCGACAGCACATCTAACACCTAAATAATTCTCATTCATTCACATTCTCACATTTCAACACCTAAACGAATCTCGTAAATTACGAAAAACGTCTATAAACGCAATAAATAATAACTCTACCTACAATTTACTACACGTAGAGAAAACTTACAAAAACTCGAGATAAAATCGGAAACGTACAGAAACTGTGCGGACGTAGGTCTATAATTATGATGAACAAAGTTTAGGATACAGCACGTACTGGACAGGGTCGGAGTTAAGGTACGAGTATTACAGGGCGGGAGGTCCAAAAATTCCTGATGAATTCACATTTATAGACCTCGTAAACCATGTATTGTCAAGATATAATAGAAACTACGACCTGTACGCGATTACAAAATTTCCAGAGACGAAAAACTGTGAGACGGAAGAAAAACTTGCTAGATTGTAGCGATGATAAGTTAGTGATAAGTGAGGTCATTTGCCGTGCAAAAGGTACGAGGTTCGATCCCACAAAACATTCAGTAAGAACCTGAGCTACCTTTGAAGGAAAAAACTGTAGGAAACCATAGCATGGCGGTAGAGCGTTTCTTATCGCTGATTAGCTATCACCCTTAAGTTGTAAAATCTGTTGCCAAGCACCTAACGATGTGTTTCGGCAGTCTTCCTTGAGAGCCAGTGCATTCCAGAGGGCTACAGTATCGCTGACTTCCTTGGCCGTGCGAACTTGTGGTCAAATGCCTAGCTGTGTAGGATAAAAAAAAGATTGGACAAGCTGCGCTCGCTCAGTCAATTAATACAGAATATTTTAATGGTTTTAACTTTGTCACACTTCACTCCTGTCAGAAAAAAACTACATTCTTAGTACGTCCACCTTCTAGATGTAATCTTCACATAAATAAAGAGCATACACGTCCGTACGTGTGTCACTACATATAATTATAGGGTCTGTTCTCACGAGATGTGACGGCCGCACTCGACAATAAAGCGTGCGCTCTTGCGCGTGCACACCCGACCTTAACGTGACATGTCACATACATTCTAACTACCTAACGATTGTATTATTATATCACGGGGTTTTACAAAAGTAAGATGTTTTAAAAACGTGTTTTTAAATATTATTATTTTATATTTATATTTACATTTCAGAATTTTCTAGTGGCTACATGGTTTCCTACAAAAAGAGATGTTTCAAAACTGTATGGAGCTCCGGCCAAGGCAGTGTACATGATATGATGTGCCCAAAATACAGGCTTTGCCTAGTTTGGGGCCCTCAATATTATATTTTTAAATATCTGTTAAAATTAACATAATCATTCATGTAGCTACATTAAGTTTCTGCTAATAAACGATTTATTTTTTTTTATTTTTTTAATACCAAACAATATTAACCACATCTTCGGGATTTTTTTGGTAGACGTACACCATCCTGGCCGAAAATGAAACAAGCCCTTTTACGTATTCGAAGTACTTGGTAGATAATCTAGCCACATCTCAACAAGCCTTTCAACATTAATTTTTCTAGAAAAATCTATCATTTATGTGTAAAAATATATTCCACTAAACTACTTAGTAAATATGTTCAGTTATAAAGCAAACGGAGATGAGCTACGAGCTATCGCCGATCAAAGATCTCACTTCTCGTGGTCGATGAGTGAGCAGCAGCGAAACATCCTTCATCATCAATCTCCGGGCGAGAAAATCTATTTATATGTACTATCAGAACATCTAAAAGTTATTAAAAAAAATAATTATTCATATAAAAATAATAATAATTAGATAATCAAAATATTCCAAACTACAACCAGAGGGCTCTATACTCTTTATATGTACTTACTTATTATTTATTTATTAATTTTTTTCTCACAATTACAGCAAAGCCATGGATTGTGACGAGTTATGTACCGTATATACGACAGCCTTTATTTACATAAAGAATATACAATATTAAAGTTTAATTAAAATCAAAAATGTCAATATAATAAATACACACAAGTTCAATAAACAAACATTAAATTACGTCAAAACACACTCACAATCACTTACAAATACATTAATATTGACATAGAATATATCGATTGCCTGGTGGTGGGTTTCCTTATAAGTAAAGTTGTCAATTCGTTTCGCACATCTTAGTCCGAACCGTTCGTGAAATGTGTAAAAAATCGCAACGCGCTTACAAAATTGTAGCTCAACTGTGAAAATACAGATCTATGTAGGTGAGTGACCGCGAACTTCGACGTTATTATTGTAAAGTATACAAAAGAAAAAAATGTAGAATATAGGACACGACATTAATAGTTTTATACAGATTCGATTCGATAATTTACAATGGCTCAATTATTTGCACCCCTCAAAATAATTTATAATAAAAAACCTTACTTTGCTTATTTCTTTTTTACTCATGCGAAATTTTGTAGCATTAATTATGAGCAATTTATTAAACACCATAAAAACTAGCTTAATTGTTGTTTACTATCTAATACTAATCTAAATACCTAAGTACCTAAGACAATGCTACCTAATCGTACTCATGGGAGCCTTGCCATAGATTACTGCATAGTTAGTAGGTAATGACACAGATTCATCCGACAGTTAGTACTGAACATGCCACAGGTTAAATAGCAGTTATTATGGCCCTCGTTAGAAAGAGCGACATCGTTTAGCGTATCATCGACATCAGTTTTTGTTTCTTTGTTAACAAGGTAATATTTCCTGTATTTACATATACGAGTGTGTAGTGAAAGTTTGTGGCAGCATTTCCTGTTCAACGGTAATGTTATTGTTACTCGTATGAACCAGCTAAAAATAATATACTCGTTTGAACGTGAACTCTTCGTAGTAGATGCAGTTACTTTTTATTTTTAATTCGCCGTATTTAATGTAGCTGCTAAGTTTCTGTTTTACTTAACGCTCCTGTAAATATAGGTCAGTCAAGTAAATTAATTCACCATTCATCCTTAAGTTCTAAGTGCTATATTTATATTAGTCTGAAATAAAAATGACCAGGCAAGTGCCCTTATTACCTACTTACTACAACAACAACTAAAAATATAGCAGTAAGATTACCTATAGACCATTTAAGATCTACAGATAATCCAAATGCTCCCACCCACCACCAGATGGTAGCGTGCCCACAATGAATGGCAATGCTTATACGTTGGGCCAGATAAAAAATAGCATTCTGGTCACACGTCGATTTTAACATACTTACGCTCCGATTAAGTTATGGTAAATAAGATGAGCTCCCGGTCCCCACGGCCCTAAAGTCTCGGCTCCAAATGGTTCAAATATATGAGAATAAAGACTGAAATGTAACTGGATATCGAGTAGAAACGCTATTATTAAAAACGTGCAAGTTTACATTCTGACTCGGAAAACAAAAATTCATCATGCTGTGGTCACAACGTTATTTTTGGATGATGATCAAAAATGTGAAATTTCATCGATCATTGATATTAATCTAGATATACTTTCCTTTTAACTGCGCTAAAAATTTGACTGTCCGGTTGGCGCAGTTGGTAGCAACCCTGCCTTCTGCGTCGCTGGTCCCGGATTCGATCCCCGGACAGGTCAAACTTTTGTGTGCGTGAACATGTCAGTTTGACCTTTGTCCGAGTGTTTATTAATATATATAAGTATGTATTTATGTATATAAGTATGTATATCAGTGATCAGGTAACAATAGCACAGGCTTTGCCTAGTTTGGGACCTGAACACCTTTGTGTGGATATTGCCCCATATATTATATTACTTAACACCAGCTGACCCGCCTAACTTCGTACCACCCAACAGTAATGTATGTTTCTCACCTTATAAACCTTCCCTGGAGTACGACAATCATTTCAAGACTAAAATCAGCTAAGTATATCGCTCCAGCCGCTCTCGAGTTTTAGTGAAACAAACGGATTTATTTATATATATATTTTAATTTGTTTTTGTCATAAGAACGTTCTCCTGACAATAACAAACACGACAAAAAAAATATTTGTGAAATTGGTCCAGCCGTTCACGCGTGATGGCGTGACCAACGGATATACGGATTCATTTATATATATATAGATTAACAAAAATATGTCCTAAACAACTAACTCCAGAATCGTTTAAAACCTAGTGTTGTCTATGCCAGCTAGCCAGCCCGCGATCCATAGACAATGTAGTGTCGTAAACATGCAATAATTGTAGTGAGGAGCACGTGACCTGCGTACAGGACAAGACAAACGCGTGGCGACGTGGGCTTGCATGAATCAACTGTAGGATATGTAAAGTGAAAAGTTCCGGCTGACTGTCAGTATCTTAGTGCTGAGACGTAAGCGGTGTGGAAAGACGCTAGCGGTAACAGAGATGACATAAAATGACAGCGTAAGTTTGATATCGTCTAATAAATTGTTAAACTTTACTCATAGGAATTTTCTTCTTTATTTAACCTTAGTTAATAAGTCCACTGTATGTTTTACTGTACTAGAGTATTGTACAGCCAGACATCTTATTATATTTCCTTACACAATTCATTCTTGTTTGTTTGTTTGTTACCATTTTTCAAGTCTCTCCAACTCATCCCTTGTCCAACACATAACTAACATCCGACATATGATTTAACATATGAATGAACTATGAAAGGAACATGAAAATAATAATAATAATATAAAGAGTACCACTCACAACTTTAAAATCCATTTACTAATCATTAGTTAGGAACTCTTCGTAGATAATCATTAGTTAGGAACTTTATATGGACACAAAAAAAACGCTTTTACATTTACGAAATTTCTCAAAACCTAAATTGTATTACGTTCAAACCTTTAGCATACCATTATTTCTTCATTGCCTTTGCTTATCCCGGGTATGCTATGTCCTAGACACGCATACCTCCGCGTGCCTGCAGCGTGTAGAATATCTAATAGGACGTGGGTTTTTTAATCTCCAACGGTCCGGAGGGAGGAGGAGATGACTTATTTGTTTACAGGGATGGTGACATAGGTACAACAGTATCAAGCTTCTTGTTCTTTTTCTACTCGTAAGTCTTATTATTACACCCAGTAGGCCGCCGACCGCTCGACGGACATAGTTTTATACACATAGATAAATGGCGGGAAATTAGAGAAGACATTTTAAAAGTCGTATCTACCATTGTAAAGTAGTATTAGTTTGACCTTTCGAGCTCGAATAACTAAAATACAACAGTAAATATAGGTAAGACTTACTAAACTAGTATAATTCCCAGACAGTCCTAATGTTGATTGTTACCAAAAGCGAGAAAAGTGTGCCTGGCAGAATTGGCCAAAATAACAACATTCAAGCCAAGCAACAACAAGTCAAGCTATTTCACTAGATAAGGTCGGAATAATGACAAATATTGCACACTCATCTTGTGAAATGACATAACATGAAGATAAATCCAAAAACCAACAATCAAAATGGTGAACTGTAAGTTTGCTAGGAATTTATTTGATAGTACATTTATAGCAATGACAAGTCGTAATGGTTATCGAGATCCATTCGGACTAGATTTACTTTCTACTTTTACATTGACCTTTTCCAAAATGAAGATCGCAAAGAGGTTGGTACTCGCGGAGTTTACTTTTCAGTAAATATAACACTACAAGTTCATATATAAAGTTTAACAGAAAAGTGTGATAATACTTAAGAGAGTTCGTCAACCCATCAAGAACCCATAGTAGAAGAAAATTTTGAAAATGTCGAGAAAAAAAATTAGGTAATCTTCATACAAATATGAGTCACGTGAAAGGTCAAGTTGTATGGAGGACGCAATAATTTTCTCTTGAATTTTGCAAAATTTTGTTCTACAATGTAGCGATGATGGTCGAGTGGTTAGTGGGATCGATTGCCGTGCAAAAGGTACGAGGTTCGATTCGATCCCACTAAACATGCAAAAAGAGCCTGAGCTACCGGTGAAAAAAAAACATCATGAGGAAACCATAGCATAGTGGTAGAGCGTATCCTATCGCTCGCCTGCCGAGCTATCACTCTCCAGTTGTAAAATCTGTCGCCAAGCATCTAACGGTGTGTTCCGGCAGCCTTCCTTGAAAGACAGTGTATTCCAGACTTGGCATGCTCTATCCTGGGCTTTCAAATTGTGATCAAATGCCTAGCTGTGTAGGATAAAAAAAGACGAACACCGTTAAGTAAAATATATTTGATTCTAATCTATCATGGGATGCTCAGCTCACAGAAGTTAGCCGCAAACTGTTTGCTTCTGCCGGTTCTTTACGAAGGTTACGCAACCTTCTACCAATTACCACTAAAACTGCGCTTGCACAATCTCTCTTGCTGCCGATTCTCGATTATGCTGACGTTTGTTACCTTGATCTAACTCAGGAGCAGTTCGACAAACTTGAGCGCCTCCAAAATTTCTGCATACGGTTTATATTTGGTTTACGTAAATATGACCATGTCCCTAAATATCGCACTAAGCTCAAGTGGCTCCCTATCCGCCGTCGCCGGGATGTTCATATACTATCTCTCCTTTATAATATATTATTTAACCCTTCTTCTCCGCGGTACCTTCAGAAATGTTTCAAATATTGTCACACTACGCATTCCTATACCTTAAAGTCGTCTGACAATCTCATGCTATCAATCCCACCACATCACACCGTTTCCTTTAAGTCCTCTTTCACTATGAATGCTGTCTTGCTGTGGAACAGTCTACCGCTTGACATTAGGCGTGCTCCATCAATTAATATCTTTAAGCATCGAGTCATAGTCCATTACCTATCACTACAGCATTAAAATTTGTGTCTTCTTCTTTTAATTTGTAATTCATATATTATGTATTTTTATGCTCCTAATTTGTATCGTATGTTATATGTATTTGTTTATCTGTGTATCCATTTGTATGTATAATTTGTTCATTTATCAAATATGTTTGTTCAATGTATCATTTTAAGGCCTCTCTAATTTTATATTATTCATTTACGTGCATGGTTGCCTGAAAGAGATCGCTCTAAGCGATAAGGCCGCCATTAAGAAACCTAGTATATATTTGTAAGTTTTTATTTGTTATAATTTTTTTTAATTAAGCTGGTTTTTTAATAAAGAGTTGTCTTATCTTATCTTATCTTATCTTATCTTAAGTATTGTCACATATTTCTGTTACCTACACGTTGTATACATTCAAAGTACCCTAGGGTCCATTCACTCGGACTATGACATCACGTGTTGTGGCACTTGTGTTAGTTTTACTGCCGTGTGCACCAGCCCTTGTAAACTCGCGCTTTATGACCCGACAGGTTTATGGTCAAAACCATTAATGTGTCATTGAAAAATAGACCATAGCGCTTACGTTATAACGTTGAAGATTACATCTCGTGTAGTTGTAGGCTGTAGTTTCTTAGCTTGATAAATGGAGTTTTGAAGGGCTCTCCATTGAATTGTCAATAACTATTCTTGCTAATAAAAGAATCATTTAGTTATAGAGTTCAGCTAAAACTTTGAACATCGGCACACCAAGTATGGCATATTCATTTTAATTCACTTCAAAAGGTGGAGGCCATTTGACTGTATGGTTTTGTATACTACTCGTATATACACAATTACTTCGGCAATTATGAGTAGATCTTTTACATTGGTTTGGTTTTTTGATTTCAGACGTAGCTAGAATTATATAAATCAATAACGACTTTCAAGAGCAAAAAATAAATATACAAACACGCTATGATTTCCTTCAGTAAAGACTTTTGTTAAGGATTTACTAAAAAAATACTAATAAAAACTGATCTCTCGTGCCTATAGTTTTTTTTCTTTAATATCTAATTCGAAACCGGCGATATTATACACTTTAAAAATAAGAATAAATAATATTTTTTTAAACTTAGTACATAATTTTGTCTAGAGATCATTAATTTCGGATTGGCAACAGCGTTGATTCGGATACTATAAAAATGTAGCGCAGAATCACTCGAAAGGCAGAGGTTTGCAGAGCAGGTACAGTATAGAAGGGGCGTGTCGCGAGGTGCGCGTGCGATATCTTAATGAAATCTACGCGGAGGCGGGGAGGAACCACGACTCTACTGTGGTAACGAAAAAAACTACTTAGATAATAAAATGAAAATCTAAAGTCCCCAACTCGCAGTTTGGCCAGTGTTAGAGAACATAACAAGAGCCTCTTTGTATGGGAAGACCAGTGACCATGCTATAAGTTTATAGTTGAAAACTAGAAGAAAAAAAAGAAATGTCTGCGTTAACTCGCTTGCCACGTGTCGTGACATCGCCATTTTGTGGTGGCGGCCATCTTGGATTCGAAATTTATAATAGGTATTCTACTAGTCAAGCCCTTTCAATTTAATACCTATATTAAGGGAGTTGTAAAAATATTTAATCCGCCATTTTGTGGCGTATTCCATTTTGGACTGATTTTCATCAAACATAGCGAAGATACATATGACACATACACACGCACAGAGACATAAGTGTCAATATCACAAATATTTTATTTATTTTTTCATACTCGTAGTAAAAGCTATCGTGTGCATTTTAATCCCGAGTAACTTCCTAAGTCCCGATATACGACTACAATACCGAAATCTCCTCCCAACCTTACTCCTAATAAATACTTTGCGCTTAAACTTAATGGAGTTTCCAATCGTCCATCACAAAAACACTTTTACGCTCTTTACATTAAGGGCAGATTACACTTATTAAGCCACAATAAGAGTAAGAAGAGCTGAATTAGGGGGCTGGCACACTCGCCATCTGCTGTAATGAAACGTCTCAAGGATAATATTAGTCGATAAAACCGAGGTTTTAATCTAAAACTCATTTATTTGATGCGTGTAAAGTACACGCATCATAAAATTAGCAATAACTTTAAAGCCATTAAATTAATGTTACAAATATCATTTTATTTACGAACGCAACAAACGCGACAGTAATGCTACACAGTAATGATACTACGAGTACTGACAATAATACAAACAAATAACTTATTTTGTTTAAAAAAAGCATTTTATTTAAGAAAATTTAGAGTCTGAGTTTTTAACAAATTAAAAAAGGGTTTTACAATAAATTCGGCACCACTGAGGTACTCGTAAATAGGTTTGATAATGTCTTTAATTCACAAACTTAGTGCACACGATGTTCTAAATACTATTTAATTTATCCTCTAGCGGATAAAAACGGCTTTGCACTCAGATATCGAAGGGCAAAAATACTCTTTCCGATATGGGAGGATGAACAGTTATTTTCCAAGGAGCCCAACGCTCTAGGCTGACATACTGGGCATGCTGCCTTCTTGTGGTGGGTTTAGCAATTAAATTATTTGTGGTCTATAGGTAATCCAGTGGCTTTACAAATACCTACCATTGTTAGTGACAATATAGACAATTCATATCGATCTACTACAAGAGCAATTAAAGCTTGTCTTACAAAATTACCGAAACACCTACAAGATTCAGCACCCGAGTTTTTAACTTCAGATTTAAAAATGTTAATAAAAGAACTGGAAAATGTAAAGAAAATGTATCCCCGAAACAAAAACACAGCGATACACACTCAAACATTTGCATAAAAACATCAGTAAAGGTATTATAACTAACAAACGCAAAATTAAACTACAGCACCTACATAATGCACTAGAGAAACGTAGTTCTACTAAGATAAGCAGAAAAAAGTTTGATAGTAAAAAGGAATAAATCCAAGCAGTTAACAATACTTCTGGTCAAAAATTCACTAGTAGAAAGGAAATTCTACATGTTGCTACACAGTTTTATACGTCTCTCTATTCGTGCCATACTCGTAGCACTAATAGCAAACCGTATCATAAATATAGTTCAGAAGCAATCCCTCCGTTGTTAACGCGTGAACTGGAATATGCTATATGCCGACTTAAGAAAAGTAAGTCACCCGGAGAAGATGGAATAACAACGGATACAATCATGGCAATGGCAGAGCCTCTGGCGCCAGAAATTACGAAATTATTCAATGCAAACCATAGCATGGTTTCCTCACGATATTTTTGCGTTTCTTATCGCCCGCCTGGCTGGCTACCACCCTCAACTTGTAAAATCTGTCGCCAAGCACCGTGTGTTCTGGCAGCCTTCCTTGAAAGCCAGTGTTTTCAGACTAAGTAAGCTCCATTTAGGATTACAGTATCGCTGACTTCCGTGGTCGTGCGAACCTGTGGTCAAACACCTAGCTGTGTAGGATAAAAAAAAACTATAATATTTATGTATTTTTTTAAACATAGTGACATATACACACTTAGTACAGACAGACAGAACATGTAGATAAAGTTACATTAGTTGATCCAGCACTGAACTGCTCTGCAGGCATTACTGTACTTAATCCGACAGCAAGCTGGCAGTTAACTTATTGGAAGGAACCAATAAAGATATAACTCTAAAATGGAAGCAACGACGAGATGTGACGAGACACCAACACTTTATTAAATTAACTACGTTTTACTTTGCAAAGGATTATGAGTGGAACTTGTTTTGGGCGCAGACGCACTTTGTTATTTCTGAGCGGTATTGCATTTATAAAGTGTCATTTATTTTATTTTAGTCTTAGCTGACCCAGCGAACTTCGTACCGCCTAACAGTCGATTCTTTAATTTTTTTAAAAATATTTCTTCTGCTATTCTGGATGCCCGGTCAGCACATATTGACATAAATATTTTTACGATACTAACGTCACTCAATTCTTTTGCCTTCCCGGAACCTCTCCACTAACACTTACGCTCTTATTAATAAACGCGTCTTAACTTTAAACGTCAATTTTGTCTTGTTTTTACGCGTGACTTTCTCCATAGGATAAAACAAGACGTTTAAAGTTAAGACGCGTTTACTAATAAGACCGTTAAACTTTTTGGTATGGTATTAAAGTTCAAATTGACTTTTAAGTATCATTACGAATCGACTGTATGTATGTTAGTTCAGAAAGTGATTATCATCTGATGAATAAGATAATATAATTGTTCTAGATCTGAATATGTCGAGAGTAGAGGAGGCAGTCATTAGATATAATTATCTAACAGATAAACGGCGCGGGCGCAGTGGATATAGGTATGCGTAGTGTCTAATAGACCTCACGATTCTCTGCACAGCTTACCAGGAATCCAGACTACATTATTTATTTAATTATCATGCGCTTAGCTAAATTAGAGGGATTCAAATTCCACAAGCAAAAGGTTTCAGACCAATTTTATCGGAGTGCTTTACCAAGCTCATGTCGGAGGCCTTTGGGCGGCCTTGAAACTTTAACGAGCCACTCAAACTATACGAAGAAGATCGAGGTTTGAAAATTGCAAGTTGATGTTAGCTTATAATACTAAAAACTAGACTATAAGTTATATTTTAGGTATCTCTAAAGCTCGACACTGACATGCGTTAGCTTAGTTCAAGGTAAAGTAAAAGTAAAAAAGCCATTTATTCATCTGCATGCATCAAACGTAAGTAATGATATTTACAGTTAAATTAATAAATTATATATTTAACTAATTTATATGTCAAATTACTTAAACCTACACTATTCTTACTATTAACAAGTACTGGCTCGTGTAACAACACAAGGTGCGTCGTCACTATCACCGCTATCACCGCTATCACCGCACAAACAAGTACCTATTTTACTGTCAGAACAATTACCAAAATGGATAAATGGTCACCAAATTACGTTTACAAAATATTATGAAATAAATCTCCGGACCTTGTTGCAGAAAGTATTCAGAATGTCATAAAATATGATCTGAACCTACTGCGGACCTCGCCATTGTATATAGCCATTATAGGGACCAAAAAATATTTTTGGAGACCTTCTTTATTATACCCCTAATTATTAATGTTTAATTAAATTAGTCAATTTAAAAAAAAATAGTATGTCATATTGTTTAACATGTATTGTTATTAATGCAGATGTCGGTTCCTTGGTGTACGCGATTTTTTTACTTAAGTAGGAAAAGAGTCGGATTTACCCCCCGATGAGGTTAAAGAGGTGAACACTGTCAAAATGATACCAAGTTTGCGTGCTCTTGACGAAAACTTGGTATCATTTTGAAAGTGTTGAAGCGGCAAACTATTAAAGTGAAACCAAGTTCGCTTCTTGTTTTTATTTTTTTACCTACTTAAGTAAAAAAGCCTTCAGTTAATGTTGTTGGTCTACCTCGAGCTAAGCTATCATTTGTCAGTCTTGAGCTTCAGATATAGTAATTTTCACTTACGGTCTAATTTTGAAAAAATTACAAGCTTACATAGTCCCCTTGTTTTGTGTAGTGTAACCTGCAATAGCCAGTGATTTATATATAGTGGCAGCAACGTGCAAGCAACCGTTGAGTTGTTATTTAACTAGACCTCATTACTAGCCACTCACTCCCCTACAAGGTTAACTAGCGGCTCCACTACTCCATACAATATTAAACATCTATTCAATGCAGCGCAAATAACAGTTTAGCTTTTTTGTCTCGAAGATAGAAACACTTTCCAATAAATCTTGTAATCGACCGCTGGATACGGCTAGTGGCACGTAGCACTCGATAATGAGCGAAGCGAGCGAGCGCAATTGAAAAAGCGATGTGAGCGAAATGAGATAACTATGCCTACATTGAAATTTGTGATTATTTGTTATCGTAGATCTATATGAAGCGATTAAACGTCTTCTGGTGTTAGTAGTTCTTCAAATTGTTGACCTAGTGACCACACATATGTTCACCACCAGCACTTATAGCACTATATTTTGTAAGAATTTTTCTCTTGTATTAATTATTTTTGTGGGTCTGCAATAAAAAATTGATCTATTTATATTTTGGCTTTATGACTGATTATGTTAATTTTGAGAATACGCATTTTTTATTTAATAAATCTTTAATTTTATTTAAGTTGTCTAGCTAAACTCACTATAAAAAATAATAAATGGCGCCGTAGCTAAATTTTGGGGAAAATACTCCCTCAATGGAAAATTCCCGACAATCGAAGAACGCTTTGCTCCTCAGAACAATAAATATCCTAACTTCAGATTAATTCACAGAGGTTTCATTGTTGAGGGAAACTTTACAGTTGGTCAAAACTGGTTTTTCATCCAACTGATTGTAAAGAAGTATCTCAAAGCAATTAAAACCTTAAATGGTTATGACCGACGGACGGTTAGCAGTAATCAAGTTGAAGCTTACCGTATCTGTAGATCATTAGTTAGATTTACCATAACTATGCTTCTTCAGTTCCTTTACCTACTATGATTGTGATTGAGTTTGTTGAGAGTAAAGTTTGCTGAGTCATTGATTCGAAATTATATAATACAAGTATTTAGTCTTATTGTTCTTCTGCTCGAAGAAAAGTACGTTTTTTTAAAGCTTCTTAAATTCTTTTTAATTCTTATCCAGCAGATATTTTTGTTATCAACGTACCTAATTAAGGCGTTCTATTGAGATATTGTTTGTATTAGCTAAGTCGGATTTAAATGAGTGTATATATTATTTGAAACGGTTCGTGGCACAGATACGAGTAGCCAATAACCTATATACAATTTTGTACAATTACCAAACTACAAAATGATATCGCCGGGAAGGTGTTGTAGAGAGCTTGATTCACTCGTGCTCGAGTATCAATACAAGCTGAATATCGTGAGTTGGTAGATAGTCCTCCTTTCTCTCTCGCGGTAAGTAACTGTTACTTGTGCCCTACATTTAATGGTGGTAAGTGGTTAGTAACATACTCATATTGGTAGACACGAAACATTTTGAGAACAAATTTTTTAACTGACTTCAGAAAAAGAAAGAAGTTCTCAATTCGTTGTAATGATTTCTCAACAACAACTGGTCAAATTTGAAAAAACTTTTTTAGGCTTAGGCCGTACCTGTAAGATTAAAACGGGAACTTATTATTAATAAAATCCGTCCGTCCGTTTGTCTGTCTCCAGGATGTAGCTTATGAACCGTATGAGCTAGAGACATGATTGTTTACAGATGATATATTTCTGTTAGAGTCCGACCGAAACTGGTTTTCCGACCGAAACCGAAACCGAATGTTCGGCCGTGGCTTCCGTTTCTGCCGAAACCGAAACCAAAACTCACGTAGTCAAGTATAAAATCCCTTAAAATACTGAAATTTGGTGCATTTTATCCATCATTCTGCATTAATTAGAACATGAAATGCAAACACAATATATTATAGTATAAGCGATAACGCACTGACTAGGTTTTGTTGCTACGGAGCTATCCGAACGGCGCACGACAACAACCAACAGAGCCGCCAGCGTCCGACAAAGCGTTGAATAGAGAAACGAAGCTAGGCGAGCGTGCACGACAACTTCTGAAGTCAGTTTCGGATCGGCAAAAGTTTCGGCAAATTTTGGAAGAAACCGAAACCGAACTTTCGGTTGGACACTACAACAACGAGCACAAAAAATTTAATAAAATGTTTTTGCTGCTATAGTATCTTAATATATAATGGCACAAAATGGACGTTGAAATATTTACAAAATATATTAAGTATTCACTTAAAAAAGTATTAAAATAAATATTTAAGGGGGGCTCTCATACAACCTCTACAACACACGTCATTTTTTGCTCAATATTAATGAAGTCAGGTAGAAACTTGAAATGTTGTACGGAACGCTTAGTGCTCGAGTCCGACTCGCACTTGGCCGATTATTTATTTGAAAGCGTGTACGTATGCATAGGCGGGTCCAATAGTATGATTTAAAATATCTAAAAAAAACAGAGTTCATTCATCTATCACTATTTTAAAATAACCTCCTTATTTTTCTTTTTAACAATTCGCGGGCAAAGCGCAAGCGATTTGGTTTTTAAAGTTTTCATTAAATCACTTCCTTAAATATGTTGGTTCAAATTCATTACTTTCGATTGTTTCTACATCTCATTCATTAGAAAATATTATTTTAATCTCATTAATCAATCAAAGTTATCAAAAGCTACTCTAAAGTAAATGTCATATCGTCTTCACAACAAAAGAAAACAGGTTACTGCATCAGCAGTAACTCATCTCCAAATCCCACCTAATAACAAGAATCCTTCAGTCATGTATCCTTTTGTCCTCCATTCCGATTTACGCCTCAAGGAGGAAGATTTGTGAGAAGTCAAAACAGTCCCCATATGCTAATGTACACTCTGCTCGTGAAGCTTTCAGCATTCTTCAGTTGACGACAATCTGAAAGTGGAAATGTTGGCTCCCAGCCATGGCTGAGGAAAACATTGTGAGAAACTATGCAAGTAGGTATTTAGGCTGGGATTATCACTAATGCCTTGTTTCAACTACATAATGTCGGTGTCAATTATTAAGGACAATTTTACAAAGTTACTAAAGATCTCATTGTCTTTGTATGTTTGCGATACGTGCCTCTTCTGGTGTACGAACTCATATAAATAAATAAATAAAATATAGCGGAAAGATTACCTATAGACCATTTCAGATCTACAGATAATCCAAATGCACCTACCACCAGAGGGCACCGTGCCCAGCATGCTAGCCGCATTAATTATTAATTAATTATTCAATTCTCCCACATTTACAGCAACGCCAAAGCATGTGGCATTATACTTTGGGCCAGATAAAAACCGGCATTATTTTATTCGGCAACTGATACATTAGTACTGCGGTAGTTGTTTTGAAACTATTATTATATATGTCTTCGAGCTGATTCTGGTATTCAATATTTGCGTATCCATGTATAAATTAAGTCTCTTGAATGCCTGCCTCAACCGGGAATCGATCCCGGTATTAAAAGATCTCGAACCAAGCACGCTAGCCACCTGACCAGGACGGTGTCGCTGTTGTCAAAACAATAATTTAATTTAGAAAACAAACGCGTGTTTGATTCATATTGTTTAAGAAGACAATTCCTATTGTTTATTCAGAATGTGAACGAAACTATAGTTGGACCTTTCCAACAATCAGGTACAAGTGAAAACCCGTCTTTTTAAACAAAATAATAATTTAATGTTTCTTAATTATTATAACTTTTCATAACCAGTTTCAAACCAGCTTGTACAACAATTATGTATCCTTGTAAGTGTAATATGTGGTCCAGTGGGGGGACACTCGTGTCTCCTTACCGGGGGACAAGTATGTTGTCATACTGGAACATAATGACACCATGACTGAGTATGTCCTTGTTTGTAAAGCTTTTATTGTAACACGCGACGCGTGAGACTCGTGCGCTGCCTTTTAAATATGTACTTGTTTTACAGATATTTTGGGAGACCCGTGCCCAGCAGTGGGACGCTATGGCTTGATACGTATATTTTAGCAGATATTTTAGCTATGGCATGATGCGACATTATCAAAAAAAAATAGAGGAAAGAACGCACGAAATTATGGCAAATATCGATACTTCGGAATAATATCCTAAATTAGACGTGGTCGCGATGACTAGCAGTTACCTACTTTTTTTTTAGTTCGCGGTAATTTTTTGAATTGTTTATGACATTTATTCCAGGATCTGTTGTTTGGTGTTTGCATTCTAAAAGTCTTCAGGGCAAGTACCTTTATTACCAAAAACAAAGTGACTAACAACAACAACAACAACAAAATAGCATAAAATATATTTATATTTTTTATTTTGTATTATTAGATATATTACTTTAATATTATTATTTATTTTAAATACCATGTACACGTGCAGTTACTCCACACGTGACGTTTACCACTGCAGTCAGTAACCTGTGTGTCGCACGTTGTATGAACGTCATTCATTACCACCTCTGCTACACCGGCGCGTATATTTACTTACTGTGTACACCACGCAAGGTTGCGTCACGCACACCTTTGGTACATATCTACACTCAAATTATAACGAAGAAAGATACGTATGTAACGAATAAACTTACAAACTACCGGATCGAATTCAAAAGCTACATTATCACTGAGTAAAGGTTATATTCTAAATACAAAACAAAAATTGTAATAAATTAAAGAGAGTAAAGCATCCTGTTTAATTTTTTTTTATGTCTGGATGTTGCACGCATATAATCTCGCTTATATTTCATATAGTTTTAGAAAGTAACGGACAGTCATATTTTTTTAGGAAGACGGGTTTTCACGCGTACCTGATTGAGTGCGAGAAGTGTCATCGTCGAAGACACGAACGACTCATTTCATCCCTGATGAAGTTCACCGAATGTGAACGAAACTATAGTTGGACTTTTACAACAGTCAGGTACGCGTGAAAACCCGTCTTCTTAAACAATATGAATCAAACACGCGTTACTCTTATAAATAATATCGGACAGTCGCACGCATAAATATAAATATCGATTGCACAAGCTATATAGTAATCCCATCTCTAGCCGGCCAGTGACGGCATCATCAGACAAATTGGTTGAGTTCCCTTGCGGTCGGCTCCATTGGACTGTGACCGGCGCCCGTGCCTGACCACTGCCGAGCCGACTGACTGACTGACAGACGAATACACCGTGGGAAACTGTGGGAATTATATAATGTGTACTAGGAACGCAGAAGCAGTGGTTGTGATCACTTGACTGAGACACTTCACACCTGCGTGTACTTATTGCAGTACATGCTATTATGTATTCTGTGGTATTGTGCTTTATTTGACTTATGTATATTAAATAATATTAGCAGTTACAATTCAATTCAATTCAAATCGTTTATTTCGGATAACAGTAGTCCATAAATACAAAACAACACATATAAATACAACATAAACACAAAAAAGCAAACAAATTAGTCCAATCAACGATCAAAAATGAAAATTATAATATTAGATAAGGATAGGAAAGGAATATTATAAAATAAACTATTTTACTTATTTTTTACTTTCGTTAAAAATATATTTTTTTATACTTTTGTTTTAATGTTGACGCTGTAAAATCACGTTTATTTGAAACCTACTGAGTAGGTATGTCCATAACAGCCAGTCTATTTCATTTCCGCGATACAATACGTAAAAAATATATGAAGTATTTAAATAATTAGCATTAACTTTTTACTTTATAAAAACTGTTACAATATTTAAAAAGTAAATACGTCTGTAAAAATATTTTTGCTGTGTTAGTCTTCACGCTTATCAGCGCCATCTAGGAGCAGTAATATCTTTTAAAAATTAGCGAAATATTTTAGTAAACTTCTACGAGTAATAGCACGCAACCCGGTCAATTTGGACATTTGAAGGTACATAAAGTCCCAACAAGCTGAAAATCAGTAAAATTGTAAAAAAAATAAAAAGTTATAGTCCGAGCTGTTTCCAGAATTGTATCTTTAAATTGAAACGAACTCACTTGGCTAATTCGACGGCGAATATCGAATCAGGATCTTCTTCTTTCATACTCTAAATTCACTTACTATAGTACTTTTATGATAAAAATTTACCGTTTTGCTGAAAATCGCCATCAACTATTTTTTTGACCGTTGACCTTCTATATACTACTCACTAAATAGTTCTTCAAAAAATACAAAAATATCCAAGACTGACCCCGACGTGATTTGAACACGCAACCTTCTGATCTGGAGTCAGACGCGCTACCGTTGCGCCACGGAGTCGTTGGGTTGACGGCTCAAATAGACAAACTGTAGCGGCGAATGACGTAGCTTGCGTGATTTCAGCATGACGTAGTACATAAAGGAAAGAGTGATAAGACAAGACACTACAGTGAGTCTACTGAGGACAATACATACCCGATTCCAAATTAATATTAATTTAATTCTTAAAGGTCAGTAAATATTTTTTATTTTTATAATAAATAATCGTGACAATTCAGTTTTTGAATTAGATTGCTTTAAATACGCTCGAAGACGAAACATGATTTTGCTTACAACCGTATGAAAATTAGCTTAGGCAGATGATTTTATAATTTTGGGCTATCGTTATTATTCCAAATCGTATAATATGGTCAATTCATACAACTTAATACGACAAACTAATTTCATATGATTGTTTGAAGAAAATTTACAAACATTACATAAAAATAATAATTCATCGTGGTCATGCGGCTAGTAAACTGGGCACGCTGCCCTCTGGTGGTGGGTTAAACGGTTTATAGGTTATCATTGTGATATTTTTTTGTTGTCTTAATTATTAATTTCGTTTATGTTAATAAAGGCACTTGCCATTAACCTCATTTTACATTAAAGTTAAAGTTAAAGTGTAAATACTAAAACCTACTTACGTATAGCAAATACGAAAAAAAAACATAAAAATTGTTTATTTCAGTCTTACTGGAGGCGTCCTTATCGCTAATAGCGATTATGATTGTCTTATCACGTATATCTTACGTGATTTAATAGTGATAGCCAATGTGACTGATAACGTATTTGCAGACAGCTGTACTCGTATCATTAGTACCAACTATTTCGCAAACAAACAAACTGAATTTCAACTTTAGTATTATTTTGAATTCCGGGCGCAAAAACCACGGAGTGTAAGTTGTGTCGTGTCTGTTGTGTGCAATTGTGCAAGTGGCATCGTAGCTCTTAAACGGATGGACCGATTTTGATTTGGATTTTTTGTACGAAGGGTGCATTAGTCGGAGTGTTCTTAGCTATTTTAGATGAAAATCGGTCCAAGATGGCCGACGTTACAAATTGGCCATGTAAAATTTTTTTCACAGCTCCCTCAATATGGGAATTAAATGAAAGGGCTTGAATGGTAAAATACTACTCATTATGATAATTTCAAATCCAAGATGGCTGCGACACTAAATGGCGGGGGTTTTAAAAAAAATCTATATTACTTGTATTATCTTTAAATCTTCTGAAGCTGGATTTAAGTTAATAACAGCTATTTTTCAGCATCGTTTAATTATGTTTTTAAATGTTGGCGAAGTTTTTGGGTGCATATTTCCTCGAGGGTTGCCGCGCGTTATTTTTCACTGCTTTGTTCAGAACTCGACACACTACACAATAATAACAGTTAAACATCTTCATAAAAAAGTTTAGATTTTGTCTAACTAGAAAAATGCGAAATAAAAAATACATTCTAAATGTAAAGTACATAGTGACCTATATAAATAATAAAATTAATGCTGTGAATATCGCGAGAGGAAAGACTAATGTATCAGATACTTCTCAATACGGATAGGTTAATAGCTTCTATATTATCATACGACCACAACCTCATCTAGAGTAAAACAAGTAAAATTGAATATTTGATAAACCATCGACACTGACTTGTGACATGTGGCAGCCATCTTGGAATTGAAGTTATCATTATGCTTGACTAGAATTAGGTATACTGTAGTATACTAGAAGTAGACTAGAATTAGGTATACTGTAGTATACCTAATTCTAGTCAAGCCGTTGCATTTGATACACATATTAAGGAAGTTGTGAAAAAAATTGTACTCCGCCATTTTGTGGCGGCGGCCATCTTGGACCGATTTACATCAAATATAGCTAAGAACATTCGTGACGAATACAGACAGATACACGCAGACACGTTAAACTTATCATTTTTGTGTCGGGAGTTAATTAGAAAATACGACTATGTCCAGGTACTATTTTCAATATTGACCTATTCTGCCAGATAAAAGTAAATTTGTCAGACTGAAGCGTCGCTCGTATAATTAAATATCTATACGTAATATATATATATGTCCGTCCATACTGTTTATAAATGTGAGTGTTACTCCACGTCACCTCCCCGGCTCGACCCTATTTGACGTAGTGCGTGGGTAATCCGCGCTCGAAAGCTTTTTTAAAAGTACCGTCATTTATCGAATCTTATCCTGAAGGGCACCAGGAGGGAGCGGGATGATTGTGCACAATACTGGCTCATTCAGAAGTTTAAACAGTTTTAAACAGATTAACGGCAGACAATGATGTGGGGAAAGCTTGTTTGGACTCATTTGGGAATCTATCATATTTCATACCTGCTCGGGTAGTTTCTTTAAGTAAAATGTCAATGTCAAATAATTTATTGGCCTTATAACTGCGTTTGTTAAGATTAGGTAAGTCAATTCGTACTATGTAATTATTTATTTTACTAGGTATGATGAAAGCGCAGTTAAAATCGATAGAAAAATAAGAGATAAAAACATTGAGTCTATCGATCCTGAAGTTCAGTAAGTATTTTATAAAACATATGAAAAGTGAAATAGAAACAGTGCGCCAAATGGCTAACTCATTAGTTGCGATTGTTCTATCGAATACCTCGCGTGCGTCAGTTCTCCGCTAGCACCTTACTTATGATAGGAGTAAATAACAAAACCGTTCTTGCGTCTGCAGATACTCGCTACTCGTACCGCTGTAAGTATGTATTTAATATTATTGTATTGATATATTGATTCAACTCAACAGGTAGCTACTAGGTGCTATTGTATTAAATGTTAAAATATTAATGTGTCTATAATACGAGTTATAGTTTGCTATGTATATATAAATGATCTGTCTTTCTTTAAATCCATTACTAACTTGTTTGTATATATTTAATTATATTTTTAGTTTCTACTAGTGATAAGGTTTTTGGCCCAAGTGTGCTCAGATTGTAGTTTTTTATTGTAAGAAGGCTGTACAGTGTACGCTGTCCAAATAAAATAAATCAGTGAGATAAAGTATCCACGTCTTCAGCGCGTCAGTCGTTATGTCGGATTTATTCACCGGCTTGCGCCAATAAACCGGATTTAAAATAGAAGTGTCATCCCCCCCCCTCCACCCCCCACCCTCCACACTCCACACTCACCCCCTGGCACTTGTCGGGGTGTTCAACAGAAGTGGCGACATCTAGCGGAGGGTAGCAGATGTAGGTTATACCCTGAGGTGTTGTAGTTAGTATATTTCGTTGTTGGTAATAAAGGTACTTGTCCGTAGTTCCCATACTTTTGTTTAATTAAAGTTCCGATAAAAATTTCGAACGACTGCCGTGGCCTACTTGTTAGCATACTCGGTTCGAGAGCCAACGGGTCCGAATTCGAATCCCTACTGATGGAGGTATTAGGACGACAAGTTTTATATCTATTTTGGTCCTGGATGACATGGTACCCATTTCAATACCGAATTAGAGTACAATCCTACAAAGATTGACTGGAACAGATCGCTTTGTAGCGATAACACCGCTTTTTGTGTCCGTTTTATGTTGTATTTATTGTCTGATGTTTTACTTTTTTTGTGACATAAGGAGATTTATAATTGTAATCCTTAAGCGTTGAACTCGTTGTAAAAAAAACTTATTTCTTGTTTATTGCTCTGAGTACAACAATCCGAATGTGATAGATACGATGTAATAACCCTATTCGAGTATTAAACCATTATCATTGCGTTTCTTTAATCTTTCGAACATTAACCCGAATGATGTAATCGAATTACTCGCAATTGACGATAGCGAAACTTACAATACATAACGGCTTTTAAACATTTTGTAAGATATTCAATGTGCTACAGAACAATCATAAAATATTTCAAGTTATTTATTTCCACCTTACGAGTACAATAAATGTAACTTACTGAACTGAAGTGCCGCTAGTACGAGTACACATGGCCGCGCAAGTTTGCTTTGTAAAAACTACTAAGTACTTAGATCGATTTCAAAAAAGCTTTCACAGCTAGAAAGCTACATTATTACTGAGTAACATAGGCTACAAGAAATTAGAGAGAGATATTGTTTGTAGCTTAAAGCAGTTTTGTTTTAAAATTGGGACTAGCTTTAACTTTGGTTTACCTCCACTTATTTTCATTCGTAAGCATCGATTAAAACTAGAGCGCAGTAAATGACAAAAACTAAGTTACTAGTGCCCTAAAAAGGCTCGAGCCCTGAAAATACTCCGAGGTCGATCGAGCGCTCAAAGAGCTCGAGCTTTCAAAATGGCTCGAGCTCTGCAAAAGACTCCCGAGTCGTCGGGCGCAATATAAACGAGGCGAGCCCTGTAAACGACACCG
The DNA here is from genome assembly GCA_947049295.1 of Ligdia adustata. Lineage (NCBI taxonomy): Eukaryota > Metazoa > Arthropoda > Insecta > Lepidoptera > Geometridae > Ligdia > Ligdia adustata. Next base: position 12,889,430 of record OX346229.1, read on the forward strand.
AGCTCTATAGGTATAGACAAAAGGACTCGGACGCCCCGAGTCTTGTACGAGTACATCACTGGCTTAAAGCTAGTTCACATAGTTTAGTTTGCAACACCCAGTACTTGTAACACCCCGTTTTTTTTTCTTTGTTTATAAGTACACCTCCGACTTTACTGTTTGCACTTAGTCCGATCCATCCAAAGGTTGCCTGGAAGAAACCGCTTTAGGCGATAAGGCCGTCCAATGTACTGCCAATGTTTTGTTTATAATATATTTGCTATATATATTTTTCTTGGTGTGCAATAAACATATATTGTATTGTATTGTAGCGATGGGTTAATACATACTGCATTCGTTTTACAATTACACTGAACAAATTATGAACCTAAACTCTACGATCGTATTTCTAATTTAGTGATAAAATAATATACTTACAAGTGGTTAGAGGCTAGTTGGAAAAAAAACCCGACTGCTAAATCTTTACACCTGTGTATCATCCTTAGTTTATATTTTTGTTTAATTTTGTTGTAAGTACCCAGTGTCACTCTCACGACTAAGACGAATCTATTGACACCACTCACATAAAAATACGACAAGCCGTTTAGGTTATAAGGCGTGCCAAATAAATTTACATACATACACTTGAAATACATAACCCTACTTGTTTCGCAGTCGGATAACAAATACATATTGAATTCCGAGCCCCGTCGTTCCAGACACATCACCCTACGGAGCAGTACTTGTCTGAATGCACATCAGTAAATGATCAGGTTCCTTATTAGATCTCATGAGTGTTTATCTCCGAGCTAGATACTCGCACCTGACCGGTACGAGTACACTACATCTAGCTATTACTACTATTCCTAATATTTAAATCTCTTGGGAAATATACTACAGCTTGCTGTTTGGAATGTTTAGCGAGGTTTCAACGCAAAGCGAATGATGAAATTTCTGTTCTTATAGTAAGTTTAATTGATTCACTTTTAATGCTAAGTAATACTAGCTTGTAGAGAACACAACAATTTAGAAAGGTATATATATTCTCAACACTTTGTTATTTAGCCCCAGACCCGGGCCGGGCCGTGCTGGGCCGGGTCGGGCCGGCCACTGCGAAGTTACTAGTTGAAATGTAAAACGAATATAAACGTAAATTGAGACGTTATTCAACTACAATACAATCCATATTATTGTGAATTTAAATTCTTTTTTTGTGGGTTCCGTCACGCAAGAGAAAAATCACTTTGTTGGCCATCTTTTTTATCCTACACAGCTAGGCATTTGACCACAAGTTCGCACGACCACGGAATTCAACGATACTGTAGCCTTAGATGGGGCAAGCCTAATACACAGGCTCTCAAGGAATGTTGATGGAACACACCGCGACAGATTTTTACAAGTTGAGTGTGGTAGCTAGCCAGGCGAGCGATAGGAAACGCCCTACCTACCACCATGCTATGGTTACCTCACGATTTTCATTTATCTATATAATGTATGTATGTCAAGATACTTTTTCTTAAGAACGCATCGTGTTCAGGTTCGAGAAACGATATTTTTTTGCGTGGGAAAAAAAATTACGCAGTCGCATTTATATATGTCATTACAATCTATTTTTAGAAACTGTCAACCTTTAGTAAAGCTCTAAATCTCCATAAACATTATTACTGTCGTTACATTAACGTTCACGGCAAGTAACTGTTCGTTACGTTATTACGTTAACATAACGTAACGACAGGCAGGTGAAGTGTCACGTAGGTACGAGCGGCCGTAAACTATGAGTAGAGCTAGAATGAGGTAGAGTCGCGTTAACTACACAAATCCAGTAATATAGTGCGCGAGGAACTCTATAATGTTGCCTTACTTACTTACTCTACGCTATTCACGGATATTTATTGCTTTAGTGCAGGGCTGCCTGCATGTTTTTTTGTATCATAGGTATTTTTACATTTATATGGACATATTGTATCAAAATAGTTATAATAATATATAAGGATATTTTAAACAAAATAATCAAAATTAGTTCATCCATTCGGTAGAGACAGACACACTAATGAACACGATTAGCTTATAACAACCAGTCGTATTTGAGCCCCGGGTGTGAAGCGTATTTAATAAAACGAATTTTCCTTTATTCGAAGAACCTGAACAGATATTTTATTATAATGAGATTATTTAAAGATAATGTGTATATTTTCTCAACAGCACGGGGCGGTGTGAAACACTATACGTAAACAAGTGGTTACAAGCGAGTTCGAAAAAAGCCCGACGACTAAATCGTTAAACCTGTGTTTCATCCTTAATTTTTCAATTTTTTGATGTACCCAGTGTCACTCTCACGACTAAGATGAATCTATTGACATCACTCACATAAAAATACGACAACCCGTTTAGCCTCTAGGGCGTGCCAAAGAAATATACAATTGAATATGTTTCGATGCAAGTCGGCACGGGTCATCGTTCTCCAAATGAGGTAAAAACTTATTTCCGAGTGTTTAGGAGCTAACAAACAAAACTAAGTCGTATGCGTTCAAAAATAAAAACTTTGTAAAATAAGGGACATCCTGATACATACTCGAAAAACATAACCCTCTTTCGCAGTCGGGTAAAATATCCCAGTGCACATTGTAGTCCTTTCTTTTCGATAAAATTAAATAATATATGTGTTTGAGGCACCCCTAGCGCTATGAAGTGGTAATATCCGATAATATTAAAGAATAAAACTGTCAAAACCCATTTATTTGAATAATGTCGCCTCTACACCATTTTTCCCGACACTACTTCATTGTAAAACCTATTTTACTCCTAACAGTTAAAGTCTATAATATATTTGACAATGTTTGTGAAAATAAGTCAGTTTTTATGAAGCGTATGGTAAATGCCAGTTTCGGTGGATCAGTGCTGGAACGGGAGAGTTTTCATAAAATATGGCAAGTGGGGAGGTTACACCGTACTGATTTAAAGACCATATACTTTCAACATTTGCATTCTTAAAATAGCTGGAATATGTGTACGTTTTCACTATAGAGGTATACAGGATTATCGGCTAGGGGTGTACTTAGCCGATAGGAGGTCACTATACTCATATAAGGAACAACTTTCACTTTGGGGCCAACTATGAATTAGAGAAAAAAAAACTTTTTCATACATTTTGTCGACGACCGATCAACTTTTTGTATGGAATAGCTAATTTTTTTCCCTCGAATTCAATTTTGGTACTTTAGTAAAAGTTGCTCCTTAGGATGAGTACAGTGACCCCTTTCGGCTTAGTACACTCCTAACCGATAACCCAGTATATTATATTTTAAGAATTCATGAATATGTCACACACTGTTGTGGTACTATTCGTTATGATTATCTTCAACAAATTAAACTTATGTAAATATACATCACAAAAGAAAAAGATAACTTTCAAGATTTAGGATCACATATTATATGTTTTAATATATTCCACATGGTAATAAATAACTACCCAATATCTTCCACACGTTACTTATGGACCTACTATTGCAGTTATGTACGGACGATGAAAGGCTTGCTACCTAATGTCGTTAATTGATAATCTGGCTACTTGTATTCACAATCGATTACACGAACTCACTGATTTTGATCGATAAGTAGAGCAATTTAGATAAACAAAGAAAATGCACTATATTTTATACGAATTCATAATATAATGTCATACAATATTCTAAACAGAGTACTTACGAAATAGACACGAATTGTACGCATTCAGCATTTACACGGATTGTAATGCATTCGATGATTTTGCATTTTATTGTTTTTGGCTTCATAGTTTTGTTGATTTCAATTTGTTTAGTAAATGCGGTGTCCCGCACGACTAGTTTATTTAACCGCGTCGTGTTGCGGTCGCCGTCCGTCTCCGCGCCGTGCCGCGCCGTGCCGCACCGTGCCGCTGCGGTCGCGGTCGCTTTTCAATTCATCCGCCGGAATATTGGAATGGACTACACTAAACTAAATTGAAACTAAACCTCGCGGCTCGTGTTTAAACTATAAACTTACAGTACCTACGAGTATTATAAAAGGTAATTTTTTTTTTGCAGTTTTTTCCTATTCGCTAATGCTCCAAATAAAAATGAATTAACTCTTTATTGAATAAACATTAAATACATAAGAACTTTTTTATATTGAGTACTACAAAAAGCACTTAGTGCATTTGTTGTCGACTTTGTATGTATTGGTTCAAATGTTACTCGTATCTTGAAACGATTACATTTAGCGTGGATTTACTATTTGTACAGACTAATTCATTCATATTAAATCTAACCTATAGTGACGCGTATAACTTATGACATAACTACATCTAGCGTGGATTTACTATTTGTACAGACTAATTCATTCATATTAAATCTAACCTATAGTGACGCGTATAACTTATGACATAACTACATCTAGCGTGGATTTACTATTTGTACAGACTAATTCATTCATATTAAATCTAACCTATAGTGACGCGTATAACTTATGACATAACTACATCTAGCGTGGATTTACTATTTGTACAGACTAATTCATTCATATTAAATCTAACCTATAGTGACGCGTATAACTTATGACATAACTACATTTAGCGTGGATTTACTATTTGTACAGACAAATTCATTCATATTGAATCTAACCTATAGTGACGCGTATAACTTATGACATAACTACATTTAGCGTGGATTTACTATTTGTACAGACTAATTCATTCATATTAAATCTAACCTATAGTGACGCGTATAACTTATGACATAACTACATTTAGCGTGGATTTACTATTTGTACAGACTAATTCATTCATATTAAATCTAACCTATAGTGACGCGTATAACTTATGACATAACTACATTTAGCGTGGATTTACTATTTGTACAGACTAATACATTCATATTAAATCTAACCTATAGTGACGCGTATAACTTATGACATAACAACATTTAGCGTGGATTTACTATTTGTACAGACTAATTCATTCATATTAAATCTAACCTATAGTGACGCGTATAACTTATGACATAACAACATTTAGCGTGGATTTACTATTTGTACAGACTAATTCATTCATATTAAATCTAACCTATAGTGACGCGTATAACTTATGACATAACTACATTTAGCGTGGATTTACTATTTGTACAGACTAATTCATTCATATTAAATCTAACCTATAGTGACGCGTATAACTTATGACATAACTACATTTAGCGTGGATTTACTATTTGTACAGACTAATTCATTCATATTAAATCTAACCTATAGTGACGCGTATAACTTATGACATAACTACATTTAGCGTGGATTTACTATTTGTACAGACTAATTCATTCATATTAAATCTAACCTATAGTGACGCGTATAACTTATGACATAACTACATTTAGCGTGGATTTACTATTTGTACAGACTAATTCATTCATATTAAATCTAACCTATAGTGACGCGTATAACTTATGACATAACTACATTTAGCGTGGATTTACTATTTGTACAGACTAATTCATTCATATTAAATCTAACCTATAGTGACGCGTATAACTTATGACATAACTACATTTAGCGTGGATTTACTATTTGTACAGACTAATACATTCATATTAAATCTAACCTATAGTGACGCGTATAACTTATGACATAACTACATTTAGCGTGGATTTACTATTTGTACAGACTAATTCATTCATATTAAATCTAACCTATAGTGACGCGTATAACTTATGACATAACTACATTTAGCGTGGATTTACTATTTGTACAGACTAATTCATTCATATTAAATCTAACCTATAGTGACGCGTATAACTTATGACATAACTACATCTGACATTTATTAAATTAACGTGTATTATTGTAATGTGACTCGCCTAGTACGAGTATAACACAAGTGGTTATAAAGCCAATAAATAATTTTATGTCATATCATAATCATGTCAAGATACGCAAATATTTTACTTAGAAGTTTACTATAGCGCTATTTCCTTGATGAGAAATAATATTTAACACCAGCTTGTTTTTATTAAATGTTTACATAATATTGGTAAAATTGTTAGTTAATGAAATCGTTACAATTTCTGTAACTAGTAAGTAGTGAGGTCAGTCGCTAGTGAGTTGCGCCAGCGGCTGGCGGCAGTGCGCCGTGAATGGAACGTTCCAGTGCGGTCGCGCGGTCGAGTTACTATTATTGCGAGCCTCCACCACCAACAAGTTATGGTATTGCTCTTACAACGAACCTATTTATTTTACAATTGTATTGTGTTTCATTGGTATTATTACTGAATATACTTTTTCATACCTAAATCTTAAATTTAATTCGTTAATTAATTCATAACTATGTTCATTGCGTACTATTTGCATCAACTTTTGTGAAACTCATACTTTCAATTTTCATTACTCATTACTAAACACATAATCTTACAACAGATTTATATATAATTTTCATTCTCTTCCTCCACTTCGATAAGCATAACGACGGGAAAATAACTACAATATATTTATGACAGTAAAATATTCTTTATCTTTCGAATGTTTAACTCCTAAATATACGACAAATTTTCAGTTAAACTTGATTATAACATAACAATTTGTTTAAACATACAAAACTACATCTCTAGATAAAATCATCACTGAATAACCCGCCCCTAACCAGCCCTCGTGCAAGGGTACCCATCATCGACGAGAAAAAAAATCGGCGGTGGCATTGCAATGCACCAGGCAGCTTTGCAGGCCATCCTTTGCACCAGGAACGAAACGGAGCCGGAGTCACCTCTTTAACTATGAGCCTATGCCTTATTTAGTAAATTCCCAAGCCTCAGAGCCCCAACAAACTTCACAGCAATTCTCACAAAGTTGTAAGTTTGTTCCAAAGCGGCATACTCTAACCACTTTTCAAAGTGACATCCTCTGCGATCTCCTTCTTTAACCAATATGTACTAAATATTTTGTAATGATACGCAGCCATTATTTGAGTCGATATCTAATCATATAAACTATTATTTCTATATGTATTATGACGCCGCCGCGCCGCCCGCCCTCGGTTCCCACCTGAGCTGTGGTATTATTCCCACGGCCACAGAATACACCACAGTATGTTCACCTCGAGTTACCTCACCATTGTCTATGGCAATGAGTACGTAATCACCACGCTTCTATGGAGATCAGACAAATTGTATCATTCTACTAACTTATTATGTTGTTTCCACTATTGAACAATGGTTGATTTTTGATGATATGGATAAGATATTTCAAGCTTTATTTTATGCATAGATTTTTTATGTAAAACACGAAGCAATACTTTAAAAGTTGAATATATATTTTTTGCACTTACCGGGTTCTATCACCCATCCCTCGATATCTTCTTGTAGTGTTTTTTCGAGTGCATATTTTATTTTATCTTATATTTGAAATTATATATTCTGGTTTGAATCCCGCCCTTGTTTAAAACAAAACACTTCTGTTCGCTTGGTACAAACGGTTCATTAGAAGAAAGCGTTTGTTTAAACATCCAACACAACACACAATTTACAACATTCAACATTTTTGAACGTATTCCTGTTTAGTTCAGCACAATGTTCTCGTCAAAAGCTCGTAAAGAAACGACGTCACTAATTATCTATATTTTTGTTGTTTGTTCTGGTACCAGTACGGTTCACATATGACAGATACAATAATATTTTCTGACGGTCTTAGCATAAATACGAAAAAAAATATCAATTTCTTGTAAATAACTCTGCAGAAAGTGGATACAAAAATCTGGTATATTTATTGCGAACTGTTCATTACATTATCTTAAAATAGTTTTCCAATTTCCATCATTTTCCAAAAATGAAATGTTGTCAATTATTTAAAACGGATATCTTGTCAATCTTCCCTACTTCAACCTCAGTGTTTCGATTGTCCGTCTGTCAACATCCACATATAGAGAGAGTGTGTCCTACAAAGCAACATTACTTGCACGTACGTTTAGCGGAGATTATCAGAAACTTTACAATGTTACTTTATGACAAAAAGCCGCGCAGCACCACCACTGTGGGATATCTGGTATGTATGTAGGTGGGTATGTAAGAAGCTGCCTATAGTGGATGTGTGATTCTGTGTAAATATTGCTACTTTAAAATAAGTGACTAGCGATTTTTATAAAGGAGACGTTAGAACTTTTTCAGTTATTTCGATTTAAAAATCAAACCTCTTGACTAATTTTGATAAAATTAAAATGTGAATACCCACCGTTACCTAACCTTATACATACATATACCTAACCTGTCAAACAACACTACAAACCAGAGACACGTGGTCTCCGAGAAGTCGAGCGGAACAATTTATAATACACTGGAATTGACTACCTCCTCTTTTTTTGAACTTGGTAGATACTCGTAACTACAACTCCATTCGTAAATAGTTAGCAAAGAGTAAGAATATTTCAGGAACGCGACTTTTTGTTCATTTATACGTTTGACAAACAAAGATGAATTCATACGAGCGGTTCAGCAATAGACCCCCTGATTTGGTTTTGGAATTTACTGACTTTATAAAGAATATGACAACACGGAAATAGTCTAAGTATCTGTTGTAAGAAAATAAATAAGTTAACCAAATATTTAAAAAAGATGTAATGTGTGTGGTTGAAGAAAATATGTGTTACAGACAAGAACTTCAAGCATCGGCAATAGTTTGGTAAACTGATACAAGTACTTAAGTACTTTCTTTTAATTGATCCAAATTGAATTATTAAATAGTTATTAATTAATTTTGATTTTTTCGTATATAGCGAAACAGATATATTATTTATAATTGTCATCAAACTAGCTCTTATACTACAGAATGTTTAACAAAATAAAAAAAGTAAAACGCAAAGATGAAAATTCTTCATATATATGATGTTATCTTATCTTGTGCTAACCAAAAGCAATGATGGCGTGGTTTGTGTGAAGAGAACATGGCGGTTAACCTCCATGCTCGCGTGAGTTCCGCATTTGAAATTCAAATTTGTTTTTATTGACCATAGACAGGACACGCATCAGATTTTATCGATATCGATAATTTAATGATCTTAATACCGTTAAATCTTTCTGCAGATACTCAACAGATTTAACCTATAGTTTCTAAAAATGTTATGTATCAAACTGGATTTGATAAGATTATCAAGATACATGGAGAGTGCGTTATTCACTCTCAACGACAAAAATAATCACGATAGCTTAAAAATTACCTTAACCGAGTATTTAATGAATACTTTAATACTAGTTCTATCAACATATCTGCAATCTGTCTTGTTGTCTGTCTGTCACCAGTGATGGTATGTTTACTATATTTATAATGTATAGCTGTTGTATAATACTCGTATTATTATTATTGTTTACTAAACAAAATAAAATAAATTTTATTTGTATGTTAGACTAAGTAAGGTAGTATAGATATATACTTAGATATTTTGTAACTGAGAATCTTTATCTCCATTTTTTCCTTTTTTATAACATTTTTCCATGGTATGGGTATAGCATTAGCATTATTTGCCAACGCTCTGCCTGAAATGAGAATGACAAATAAGCTAATAAAAATATTGGTAAAGCAGAATAACGAGCTCGCCGAATGAAATGTGAGAAATATAATTTAATTGATTTATCATCAATGATTTACTGTCAAGCAAATGTCAATGCCACTGTCACTGACCTGTCATTGTGGTGAGCGTCGCTGGCTCGGATCCAGGGCACGGCGCCCCACTCCTCCTCCGGCTCCCGCACCTCCTCCTCTTGTTTCGGCTTCAGCAGCGTCGACAGCCACGTGTACGACTTGCTGCGCTTCATGCTCACATCACTACCCCACTGTGTAGCGCAACACTACTCATATGCCATTTAACACCATCGATAATTTTCACAACACTACTGTGTTAGAAGGAAAAGTATTTCACAACACTAGAGTGATTTTTTAATGGTTGATATGGAGTTCGTTAGTTAGGTTTCTTAATATTTACCTAATTTGTTAAAACACATTCGTTTCACTCGTTTTGTTTTAAACTTGGTCACTATATTGGGTTACAATTTGTTCTGTCTAAAACGGAGCTGGTTTTTGGAAAGTTTTTTATATTGCACTGTTATTTTCTGTTTCTGTTTAAAATATATTGTAATAATTAGTAACAAGATACTCGAATCTCCAAGCTACAGTTGTACCAGAAGTTGGTTTACAGTAATGTATCGATAGAAGTGTGTAACGCTGTAAGTCGCCGTCAAAATATCAATTAATACCGACTCATTAAAATTTCTCGCCTCTAAAAACGGAAGTGTCGTAACCTTTATATAAACAATGAACTTTGGACCTTAAACAGAGATGTTAATGGTCAAAATAGCTCAACTATGAGAGATTGGAAGAAGATTTGAAATCTCATCGAACAAAATTGACGTCGACGATAATGCGTAAAAAATTCTGAATACGATTTTCGTCTCGATTCTTAAATCGCAAGTTCCGTACAATTTGGAATAATTGGAAATTATTAACGGATTTATTGCGTTCAGGTATATATATATATATTTATACATTTACCAAAAAAAAGTATAACGAGATTTCTTCTGTGTATATTTTCTCAGATTTACGTCTATAAATAAATATTCTCAGCAGTAAATGGTCAAATATAAGCATGCTACTCCTAACTTTAAATAAAAAACCCGCCTTAATTATTCTCTAAACCCAAACTAATCAATACTAACTAAGTTGGTTATCAGAGCTAAATGTATTAGTTCCTCTGATTATCCACGGCTCCATTAACACATCCGCGACGGATCTCCAAAGCCAGGGCCAAAGGTGAGCGGAACCCCCACCTCTACGACCCGTTAGCTCCACAATACAGCTGATGATCATGCGTGGCAATACTAACACGGCCACTTTAACCAGACACACGATATTTGGGACTTTTTCAACTAATCATATACAGTAACAAAGGTCTTTGTTAACCGGCAATAACAGAAACGGCCTTTCGCCACATTTCATTTTTAACGCGTGGAATTCGAAAGGTCGTTCCGAGTTGTGTAGGTACTTGATTTTTTGGAAACTTTGTGTCAACAAGTTTCTGAGAGTATCTTGTTACTTTTATGCTTAATTATCTTTGATAGTAGTGTTTTTAATCCGTACTCTAACTTAAGTACACCGCTCTCCACTCAGTCGGTAAAGTACCTGGAAAAGATGAAATAATATTTTTTTAATCAGTGATAATTATGTAATAATGGGCCAGCAGAGTTAGGTATAAAAGAGGTGAAAACGAGAGCAAGCAAACTAAATTTCATTTTGACAGCGTTGAAGGCGAACTGTCAAAACGAAACCAAGTTTGCATTGTCCTCTTTCATGCCTAGCTATTCGATAGCAAAAAACCAACATGAAAGTTTTGATTATTAACTTGTTGACATATTACTTTAAAGCATGAAAGTCGCATACGTTTCTACATATACACAATTTATAACAAATTTTAAGCTCTATTAAATCATACTTGTACATAGCAAAAGCTGTAAAGAATCTAGAAATACACAATAAACAGTATACAACAACATTGTAATGTTAGTTTTTATGTACAATTTGTAAGATTTACGACGGCTGACATCGAGCCGTTGTATCTACTACATGTCAAAAGGCAGCCATTGTGTCTGTCGGAGTGACAGCTGATGGATGTGACACTGACATCTACTTGTAGGTGCCATTGACAGCAAGACAGCACTCACTATGCGCGTAGGTATTTAAATAGTTCATTTATAGTGCCTCCAAGTTATCTGTAGAACGGCGAAAAGCGGAATTAGCTGAGAAATAGATAGCTACGCCATTTTGAATACGTCATTTTGCTGTTGGCAGTCGACTTTTCAACTATAATTAAAGACTTACTAGCTTTGCTCCGCGGTTTCACCCGCGTAGTTCCCCATTTTACTATCGAGATAATCCAATAGGAAACTCTCCTATCCCGGGGTTTCGGACCCCGGATACTAATCTGTGTACCAAATTTCATCCAGATCCGTTCAGTAGTGTTAGTGTGAGAGCGAGACAGACAGACAGATAGAGTTACTTACGCATTTATAATATTATATAGTTGGATTCTAAAGAAATAGGTTTATTCTATAGAAACGTTAGTTCCACAGTAACACATTCGTGTGATTTGTTCTCATTGTAAGTGATATACAATAATACACAGTTAACAACTATTCCTTTTAAGGTTTGAAAAGTTTGATTCAATCATTTATTAAAAAAGAAATACAGAAAATTTAGTCCGTGTGGCAAAGTCCCAAGATTGCTGGCTATATATACTTATTCCCGCGTTAAATTAACACTGAATTTTTTTGAACAAGGAATGAGCCAACTGTCTTGTCCCCAGTGGCATCGATTGATTGATTTTTTCATAATTTGATAAATTCATCCACTTGTACTGCAATGACAACCCAAACGTCAAGGTTAAATATCAGCTATCTCAGAGGAAAGATTCATCGCGATTTCACAAAATATAATGGGAGAGCTAGTCTATAACTTGCATTCGGATTGGATCCCATACTGAAAGTTATTCATAATGATAATGAATCCGCATTTTCCTACTTTTAGGAACCTTTAACAAAAAACCCTGTACAGAGTTTTTGATAACAGTGAAGCTTTTTTCTGTGTCGGATTGTGCTGCGTCTTCAAATATAATTTATTGTCACTCTGGAATTTTAAATACTTTATTAAAGTTTTACTTCAATTAAAATCATCAAAATTTTGTTATAATTCTGTCTAAATTATTAAATGACTTTATATTCAGATATAAACGATTATAAATCGATCTATTTCTCCAACATCAGTAATCACTTAATTAAAATCGCTAATTGATTTTTTAAGCGCGCAAGTGCCTTTATTAACATAAGCAAAATGACTAACTACCATAACAAAAAAACACACGCATTGCTCGCCAAATTAATACTAATTTCACGGAAGTTATAAATCAACACAATCACAGTAAATCAATGTACGGATATGCACGTAAACCTGACTCTGAAGGTGTGAATTCCCACCAACAATTTGTCGTACAAATTAGTCTTGATTATATTTTATTGTTGTCTTCCTAAAGTGAGAAAATCAATTATTAATTCTCACAGATCGCATCCGAGATGTTTCGACGGAACTTTACAACGCTACTGGTAATTTAATTGAAATTCAAAATGCAAGTCAGCATACCTACTATATCTCTACTTAATAATACTAAGTACATAACAAAATGAGCCTTGTGGCCTTTGTAATAGATTTGAAAATTGGATAGACTGAATTTTAGACGAACTATGTAGGTTGAAGTGTAATAAATGAAGAGATGACGGCTGATGGAGTGGAATGGAAGAACAAAACATGCTAAGAAGACCCTAAATAGTGGGATATGGTCAGGAAAACGACGGTGACTTGTGTAGGATAAAATCCACAAGAACAAAAAAAAAATTTAAAGCGAAACTTTCGTGGCAGACCGTAAACAAAGTAACTCAGAGTAAAGTCAAAGCGACAGAGACCACAGTTTCAGTTAGAGTTAGTACAAAGACAGCCAAAGAAAATCTAGCAGTTAGTTCACGAGCACAGAATAAGTGATAGTTAGTGTACATTGAAGGGCAGTGATTCGGCAAAAAGTTTCAGGTGGAAATCCTTGCAAGCGATTAGTAGCATTTTGTTTCCAATAATTCGTTGTCAGTGGGAGGTTCCGCCTGCTAATGATTTATTGTACCTTGGAAGTAATACTAGAGGTATCTGGAGGAAAACTAGTTGGGTGGTTTGAGATTTGATTAACTTTTACTGCTTACAAATCAACCATAATAACCATGCAAAATTGAGAGCATATTAAAATTTTATAAATTGCCAAAATAATGCAGCATTGCGTCATCTTTTATTATACAAACTGCCAAATCGTGGAGATCGTTACTTGTTATCTACGAGCTTGTGGTTACCTGTATAGCTTTAGGCGATAAGGCCGCCCAGTGTACTACCAAAGTTTTGTTTATAATATATCTTGGTGCGCAATAAAGATATAAGTATTGTATTGTATAGCTTCCCTATTTCCCGATAGTTACTATGTGTGTGTTTAAATAGGTTTCAGCTAGGTGGCTTGCTACGAGTACATCTTAGAGTGTTTCGCTTTAACTATGCCTAATGTTTTTTTATAAAAAAGACATGTTTTGTTTGTCAAAGTTATCTCGAACTAGCAAGCAATTACAGCCTTATCAATAAACGCGTCTAAACTTAGAACATCTTTTGTCTTGTTCTATTCAATAGAGAGCGTCACGCGCCAAAACAAGACAAATTAATAAGGCTGTTCATGTATAAAACTGTTGTCAGTAAATCAACTGGTATGACTCTTCTCATATATCCATATTTTTCAATTGTCATATTATTGAGGGTTCTTTTATCTGCAGGGCTTCTAGAGTGCTGCCATGTTCGTCTTTGCTTCCTTTTTTCAGCAACCAATTCGAAAAAGCTTAGTAGAATGATTCAAAGTTATAATGATGAGACTACAAACAAATACCTTCAAGGAATAACTGGTGACGGCAGTTCCGGATATTCACTTTGGAAAGCAACACAAAAGCTAAAAAAGCCAATTGACCACTCTCCACCGATTAAAATCAGCCCTGGAGTTTGGACAAAAAATAACGTGCAAAAGCTAAGAGATTCGCAGATCATATAGAAACAATATTTCAACCAAATGAAAGCGAGTTTTACGAAATTCCAGTTCTCAAAGTATTTGACTCTTGCGACCGTGATAATATAAAACTAGTAACTCCAAATAGGTGAAATCAAAAGGAGTATAAACCCTCGTAAATCTCCCGGCTATGATTTAATATCCGGAGAAGAGCTAAAAAAATTACCGCGGAAAGCTATAGTCAAACTTACTACACTTATAAACGCTGTTATAAGGCTGAAATATGTGCCAGATTTATGGAAAGTTGCCGAGGTAATAATGATCGCCAAACCTGGTAAACCACCACATGAAACAACATCATATAGACCCATATCTCTCTTACCAATAATATCAAAATTATTTGAAAAACTGTTACGTTTTGATTTCGTTTGGATTTCGAGAAAAGCACTCAACAATAGACCAGGTGCACAGAATAACAACCATGATTGAGGAAGATAAAGTCTGCTCGTCAGTGTTTTTAGATGTGGCGCAAGCATTTGATAAAGTTTGGCACGAAAGTTTGATAGTGAAACTGCGAAGCATGATACCAAAATCGTACGTGGATATTCTGGAATCATATATCACAAATAGAGTATTTGGAATAAGACATGAAGATGCCTATTCAGATCTAAAAAATATAAAAGCCGGTGTACCACAAGGAAGTGTATTAGGTCCTGTCTTGTACCTGTTATACACATGTGATATACCACAGCCAGAAAATAACACCATTGCAACTTTTGCTGACGATACTGCAATCATGGCCGTAGGGAATACTCATGAAGAAGCTGCAGAAAAAGTTCAAATGGCTGTGAATAAAGTCTATGACTGGACGAAGAAATGGAGGATAAAATTAAATAAGATAAGATAAGATAAAGAAGTTTATTATTTCATGATATTGTGTTTGGTATATACAGTAGGTAAAACAAATTGGTAGTAAAGATACAAAATACCTTTTTGAAGCTCTGTGCTCCACACTAGGTCTCCTGTGCGCCTGTACTCGTATTGTACAGCAACAGATATGCAACGAAATAGTAATAACTATTACGAGCACTTACAACCAATATCTATGCTAAAAATAGATACTAAACCATTAAGGTGAAATTGAGACAAACAAAATAAATTTAATTATGTACCTACAGCAAAACAAACAACAGCTTTTTATTTTTGGTTACTGAGTGACATTAGCTTGACAGAAGAAAATAAGTAATGTTGCCAGTAATGTCAGAGATGGAAATAGAGGATATTTTGAGTATGAGTGAGTAGTGTCTTAATGTGTGAGGTAAGTGGGTGTGTGTTGTGTAATATAATTGTAAATTTAACTGTGTAAGTTGTGACTTAATGTGTGTGTGTGTGTGTGTGTGTGTGTGTGTGTGTGTGTGAGAGAGAGTGAGTGTGTGTGTTGTGTAATTTATGTGTGAATGTGCTTTGCGTTAAGTGAGAGTGTTCATGTGTACCTGTTTTAGTCACAAATTGGCGTGGGTAATGTGTATGTTATTTGATCATTTCTATGAATTTTTCTGTTTCATCATAATTTAACGTTATCAAATATTTCTCCGCCTTGACATTACATTCGTGTCTTGTTGTATGTATTATGTCTAGGTTTTTACAAAGTTTGTTACATAGTAGTGGTCCCATTTTCCAACTTCACTAATAAATGAATCCAAATCAATTCACATAGACTTTATTAATAAACGACACAAGTATTCTCCAGTTTACATCAACAGTCAAGTAATACCATATGAGAATACAACAAAATATTTACGCTATAGAGAAATGTATTGGTTGCTTGGAAGAAACTCTCCGCTGTCAATACATAACAAACTGCTAGTGTATAAACAAGTCCTGATGCCAATATGGACTTATGGTATACAGCTGTGGGGCTGTACCGCTCAAAGTAATAGGCTCATGATCCTACGATTCCAGAATAAAGTACTGAGGGATATTACCGATGCACCTTGGTACATAAGAAACAACGATCTTCACCAGGACTTAAAAGTAGAATTCGTTGAACAAGTGATAAAAAAATACGCCGAAGCTGACCAAAACCGGCTTCACCATCATGTCAATGTCGAGGCTATCCAGCTCCTCGACCACACTGACATAACTAGAAGACTAAAAAGAACTAAACCGTTCGAGTAGGTGTAGTGTTAAAAGTAAAATAGTGAAATATAATAGTGAAAGTGCTAAGACTTAAGAACACATGAACAAAGTGTTTTCGCCTTAACAACTGTAATAAGAAAAGTGCCGATGGACAAATTCTTAAAGACATTATTTTGTAGAAGATTAAGTTAAACTAAAATTACTTATTAGCCTTAGACTTAGGCTAGATTGTAATTATATCAAAGAAAGTCTTTACGGGTTCTCCTTGTGCAATAGCAAAAAAAAAAATTCAATGCTAAGACAAAATACTACAGTAGTATTCGGGGACAGAGGCTCGGAGACTAATGGGAATAGATCGTTCGTAGTGTCGAGTCGTGAGAACGTCATTTGATATTTGATCTGAATCTGTGTAATTTCACGGTTGTCCGCGTGCGGTGCGGTGCGGTGTGCGGTGACTTTGTTGTGTTCAAGCTCGTAGGATGATGGACATTGTCTTTCTTCTCTATGTCGGTTTAATATATTCAGTACGAACGAAATAATTTCAAATACTTACGTATTAAGTAAAAAAAAAAGTAAAAGTAAAGTCAGTGGTAGCCTAGTCTTTGTCTCACAAGCAAAAGGGCGCGGGTTCATATCCATGTTCATATTAGAATTGATTACTATATGTGAAGGAAAACATCGAGCGGAAAACATGCTTGTTTAAGAAGGATTAATAACTTTCAAAGATAAGTGAAGTCCCCAATTCGTAATTTGTCCAGCGTGGTTGACTATGGCTTACACTCCTTCACAGGGGAGACCCGTGCCCAGAAGTGAGACGCTATGGGTTGATACGATACGACGATTACATTTGTTGCATACCGGTAACTAACCTAAGCCTGACCAAGCATTATGACTATTTATGCAGCAACAGCCGGCCTGCATAAATCCTGCATAAATACGGTGTAACTCTCTCTTGATGATTCATTACGAAAAACTCAATGACTAACTAAAACAACAAAAAAAATGCAGACCATTATACCAATAGATGTCTCATTTTAAATTAAAGCTAATATAAGTATTACCTAGAATGTATTTATTGTCAAAAGGTATGCTAAGATATAAGGTTTAAACAGTTTTGATTCTTTAAAACAATAACAGTACAAAATATAGCTAATAACTTAATCATAAAGGCATGCAATGTAGCTTATACCTACTTTAGTTAGTTTAAGCGGATGTAGAGGACGGTGCGCGGCCGCGTAGGGTCGTGCTGAGTCCTTGCGAGGTCACAGCGTGACCTGCGCTCGCGCTGACCCTGCACGGACTAGACCTAGTGCGTCTGTAGCCGCGAGCTGTGCTCTACACTACCACCTACAGGCACCTGCCGCTTCATTCATACAACATAAACGTAAACACAACACAACTGCTCGTATGTACATTGCTACAGTAAGAACCATGCACAATACGGTATTACAGCCATTTTTAATTATATGTCATAGCACTAGTGAACCACTAAAAATTCTCAATTTTTTTATTCAATCGCTACGTGCCATAAAAATGCATTTATGTTTTGCGTTTTCATATGTCGCGCGTAATTTGACGAAAACGCTAGTCGCTCTGTACTCATGACGTCAGTCGGCTGTGAAAACAAATGCAGTGACGCTAAATAAATAAAGGTACGCTGATAGAAGACAGATGACATTCTTAAGTTTACATAGCCGTATGACGTAATAACATGGCGACTGCTATTTAAATGGTGTCAATAGTGTTTTCAAACAGATTAAAAAAGCTGAAACTTTTGAGTAAACAATGTAGTTTGCTATTTTATGAAGTAAAACTATCGACTCCGACTGCTTGTGGCCCGACCTGTCTCTATAATATGTTTATAGAATTTATCAATAATAGAGTAAAATACTCTATTATAGTTCTGTTGGTACACGAGTATACGGTAAATTGCCTTAGAGTTTAAGCGGCATGATATAATTAACCGACTTCAAGATAAGAGGAGCTCTCTTATTTCTAGAGACACCGGTATTGATTTAGGGAATTCTTATTTTGTTGTTAAAAGTGTTCACAGATAATTCTACTCCCATATTATTAAAACCTGCTCACATTAGTTAGGTTAGGTATATCAAAAAACTTGATGAATTTGCCTGGCGAATAGTAGTTTACTAAATATTTTTTAAGAATTAACTTGCCAACAATACGTAAACTTTATTAGTAAGCTTATTACATAAACATTGAGGTATTTATTCACAGTAGGACATACAAAGGCCTTGCGAGGTCAACTCGTGACCCGCTGCCTACCATTGACTTAGCTGTACATATAGTGGGTACTATATAGTAGGGTGAGGCGCGGCGGCGGCAGGGACCCCGCGGGCGGTACTTGCACTCGCTTAGCTCCACACCTGCCACTACATTCACTCATTCATTCACTCGCACTACATCACTCACACTACTACTCATTGAAAGATCACGAGTACCGTCTCACAGTCAAATGATAATTCCTATTCAGAAAACATTAGATGACTGACTGACGGATATTCGTATTCGCTTTCGACTTACTCACTTTAATGTACTTACAAGTTATTACAAAGATAGTATTCACGACGTGCTACCTGCGTGTTATCTACTGAATATGTTTGGTGTAATTTTCAGTAAGTTCAGGTCACTTGTGAGAGGTACGAAGTGAATTCCAAACAACCAAAGTACAAAACATCAGACTACTGTATTTTTAGTATGGTCTAAGCTTAAAAGAGGAGGCCTGTGTTCAGCAAGACACTTCATATGGCTGATGATGATAGCTTATGTCCATCTGCTGTTAATGATGAATCCAATGCACATCAGAATCGGTCTTTCAGTTTAGGTTGTACGAGTAAGGTGTCATAAAAAAGACATACCTTCATTCATACAAATATACAAAGTCGGTCTCGATTTACCCGATTGCAAAATAAGGAGGGTTATGTTTTCTAGTCTATGTATGTATGTACGTACGTATATTTCTTTAGCACGCCCTAGAGCCTAAACAGTTTGTCGAATTTTTATATAAAAATGGTCTAATAAAATATCGCGTCACTCAATCTCATTTAGAAACCTAACGCTTCTCTGATTCATATTGTTGAAGAAGTCGCGTTTCACTTGTACCTGATTGTAAAGGTCCAACTATAGTTTCGTTCACATTCGGTGAACTTCATCAGGGATCGAATGAGGCGTTCGTGTCTTCAACGATGACACGTCTCGCACTGAAATCCCGTATTCTTAAACTATATCACTCAATCTCAATATCTCAAATAATTACATGAGTAGTTATTTGCACTAACGTGTGTTGGTCGACGCGTCACGGCGCGGGCGGCGCCCACGCGCGTGGATAGCGCGCCTAACGCGGGTGAGCGGGAATGACCCCTACACATGTTTAGTTAATAAATAACTGTGAATTAGCTCGTATTGTCGCCATTTTATTTATAGACTATAGTTACGCTTCATTCGTGTGAATGGTTTAATATATTGATGGATTACTCGTATTATATCTGTGGTGAGCTTTATTTCTGTACTTATAGGTACTTTAAAATCTTTTTTTAAACGAGTGTTTAACTGTCAAAAACTCTGTTGAACGTTTGTTATTATCATTTTTAACATAGCGCAGGCTTTGCGTAGTTTGGGACCTGAAGACCTTTGTGTGGATGTTGTCCCATATTATTTATTTTATTAAAAAGCTAAACTATGACACTACCGATAGTGTAGTGTCAAGTAGCAGTGCCTAAGGTAATAAATGCTAAAAACATTTAAGAATTGGAACTGATAGACTTAGTTTTCTTCAATTCGTCATTTCATTATTATTTTTCAGCAGTAATAAGAAAGGTTATCTCCTGAAATCTGTTTGGTCGAGCCACTTGCCTACGCGACAGCCAGTAACGAAATGTAGCCAGTGACATAAACCAAGTAGAAAGATTTATTAAGAATACACTTCACTTTTCATAGGAAGCAAGTCATCTAATGCGTAAGTACGAGTATAACATTTCCCAAGCTATAATTACCTGGGGGTAGATGATCAGTAGATCAATCAAGTCTACATCATGCTCGCAACCTGCGTAATGAAGGCTTGATGACTTCATTAGGCGACAGTGGCGACATCTAGCGCGTAAATACGAACCTACCTACATTACTGAGGAAAGAGATTAATGGATGGTTCACGGAGGAGGTAATCTATGGCTTGTTTTCTTGACGCACACAGCTTTCACTGACAACATTGAGTTACTTTACTTTCACTACAAAACCCGACAATGTATTAATAATTTGATTACTGGTAAGTTATTTTCCTTAGAAAACTATGTGTTTGATTCATATTGTTAAAGAAGACGGGTTTTCACTTGTACCTGATCGTTGGAAAGATCCAACTATAGTTTCGTTCACATTCGGTAAACTTCATCAGGGATGAAATAAGGCGTTCGTGTCTTCAACGATGACACGTCTCGCACTGGTTGGACCTTTACAACAATCAGGTACGCGTGAAAACCCGTCTTCTTAAACAATATGGTAATTTATTTAGTGACGTATATTTTTGTATTAATATAATTATTAATGGAGATTGATTGATTGATACATACATACTTATTGATAAAGTATGTATGTATCAATCAAAATAAACAAATTACATTAGTTGATCTTTTAGTAATTTGCAGAACCTACTCAAACACTCAGAAGACGTTTACAGCTAAATGAGATTCGAATTGACAAATTAAAAAAAAATCCTTCCCCCAAATAGTTAAAAATATATTGTTTGTATTTTACCTGATAGTTATAAGACTATTTTAGTGGCATTCAATAAAAGTATGGAGCGAGCTAAACTGTGAATAAATGATGCCAGTACACATGTAGGTGTTCAGTAGGTACTCACGTTTGAACATTACTAGGTGTAAGTAAGATATCCACTAACAACTTATAGATGTGGATCGTGCAAATTTGATTAAGGGACGCAAAAAATTTAACTACTCTTTTATTGGTGGAAGAATTATAAAAATTAGCTCTGCAATTCATTGAAGTGCAAAGGAGGTTGTTTCATTTTCGGCCAGGACCGTGTACGTCTACCAAAAAATGCTTAAAGATGTGGATAATATTGTGTAATAATGAAACCTGCATCAGTTGCTTATTTCATTAAGTACAAAAATATCTAAACTGTGAATTTTAGTGGAATTATTCATTATATTCAATAGGCATTCCTAGAAGAATTATGTATTCTAGGTTGACTGCAATGATCTCATTGGTTTTAAAGTCAAAATTGACACAACAACAACGCGCAAATCGCGTTTTAGCCTAAATAAAGTTGAAAATATTTTGATTCGAAATTAATTTTGTACACCGCGATAAGTTACGTTATTTTAAATTTGGTTGATACATTGAAGATTATTCACTAATAATTAGTTGTCTAAGTAAGAATACTCTTATGTCATCTTGCTCGCAGAGGTCCACGATGCGAGTACAAGCGGAGAGAGTATTGCACGAAGGTTCTACTTTCTAGACGTTGTTGGTCTATGTCTGGATTTATTAGGTCGCCATCTTTAAAATCCATAGAGAATAGACTACGTCAGAGCATAGAACTCTACTTATCTTGTCATACAGGTGTCTAAATCAAAGATATAGCATTCTAAATGGTTATCATGTTTTATCTTTGGTCTAAATACACCATTTCAATTTAAATATTTCTAGAGGTATAACGGGAGATCCACGCAGATGAACACTTACGTCACCATAATTAAAAAATACTACTTTATTTGCAAATGTGCGCATGTTATGTTACAAAACATACTTCATTTATAGTCTACGCAATTTTTATAATAATAACAACGAAGTCTGTGAACCCTCTCGCTAACTTGACTTGACTGCTATACTCGTACATACAATTACATAAGTCTTTAAACACCTGTTGTAACCTTGTTAACAAACCAATAAATCATTCTTTCACTCTATAAATACATTAAATATAATACACTTTACAAATACTAGCTATTAATATGGTTTCATTGAAATACGAGTATACTACAGAGGGTTTGTCTTGTCAACATTGGTAGTAAACGACCAAAAGAACACCAAATGTCGTTGGATTTTTGCGTAGATGAAGAAGATTAAACTATATTCCGCTTTCATCGTTATTTTCAACATTGTTTGATGAATAAAAACTGGCTAAAATACTCTAAATGTAAAATATCAGAGCGCTAGTATAGGAGCACGATCCTAAAATGTTACGCTAATCTTCCACTTGACAGATGGTAACCGCTCATTCCGTGCTCAGTGGCCTTACTATTTGTGTCCTAAATATCACGACCTACATAACTTCAACTCAAATCTAATATAAACCCGACTACAAACAAAACCTTACAAAACAACTTAGTGCAAGATAAAAAATTGTCCGAATAAATATTAAAGATATTTGTAAGGATTCCTTGTTCTTTGAATGAGATTTATAAAGCCTTTGTGTATTAAAATTGACAATATGTGTGTGACGTGTTCAGTGTCTGCGTCATTACATTGTTGTTATTTGTGCTTTTGATATATATATACGTATATTTGTAATAACATTAGGTGTTTGAGAAATAATGATATATTCTGTCTTGCCAATGTGTAACTACAAGCGCATGTCTCTTCTATACACGCGGTAGTTATCGAAGTAAAAAAGATTAAGCAGGTTAAAGACTCTAGTGATGGAAATAAAAAAGTTGGGAGGTATAGCCACAGCGTTATCGCCGTAAAAAATCCTTCGTTTGTCATTTACAAATCTATAAATTTGTATAAGCGATAACATTCGATAGACGTTCACGGCATAGATTTGTAATACTTTATAGTGTTTAATTTAGATAGATATATGCGTTTTTTGCGAAGTAAAGTTACAGTGATTACCATAGCCAGTTCTTATCAACAGACGTTTGTTAGATTCAATATTTAAATTGGTTTTACTGAATATTTGTCTGCTAATTGTAGGAATGTATTAACTTGTCACGTAGAATTCAATTCTACTAGTCTGTGTTGCGACTGCACGGAGTCAAAGTTATTACCAAACGAAAACCAAAATAAATTAAAAAAATGTCTTTTCACAATTTAACAAAAAATATCTAAAACTATAAGTCTTTATAGATCATACAAAAGCTATAAACCTTGATTGATAACGAATACGTCTCGGAATATTATCCGTCTCACATTCATTAGTTGTAGTTTGAACGGTGATAGCAACACGTTAATAAAGTGAGGGAAACTGGTTTAAATTACACTATTTTTTGCTAAATCTCTCCTAGGGATATCTCAAATAAAAAACAAAAATGAAATTTTAAACTGCACTAGAAGATAGTCAACTGCTGGTATATAATTAATGACATACAACAATAAAATAAAACACCATACTTAAATTGTAATAAAATTAACAATAAAAGTGCGCGTAAAATATAAATAACGATATTAACCTAAAACAAAACTTACACCGGTAACAAAACGTGTTCAAGACTTATCAATCGCTCCATGAAGAAAATCCAAAGTGCGTAATGGCAGAACTAAACGAGGATGGTAAATGTTTCCACCTGGACGAAGTGCTGGGCCAGCTGGGGACGTTCGGGCGGCACCAGCTGCTCACCATGTCCATGCTGGCGCTTGTGTACGCGACCAACTCCATGTACAATGTCAACTATGTATTCGCATTGGAAGATGTTGACTACAGGTAATTTTTTTTAAGCTATTGCATAGCTTTTAACGCAAGCTTTGAGTGCGGCGACCGAATCAAAAAATTGCGTAACGAAAATAAACCTAATTCCCCCCACTCCGATTGGCACAGCGCAGTGGTGCGACGTTGAAAGCCGTCTATCGTCTAACGTAGTTTCAGTTCGGCAGACGTCGGCACGGTGTTTGTGTGCGTGCGACTAGACGTATGCGTACGCATTAGCTTTACCGCGGCAGTCTCCGAGTGCCACACGTATTTTAATTTTTCTTTTTCTTCCCTCTTGCGAGGGTTTTGGCTTTATACGGCTTGTGCATTTGCCATGTTCAAGTATGTCTTCGGTAATTTTATGTATGTATATACCTATCGCGGAAAAATAAGATTAAATGACTGTGATATAAACGGATCAAATTAACAGATATAGAATATATATAAGCAGGATATTTACATGGTTAGTGTTTCGTATGTTGAACTGGCTTGTACCTCACTATTGTCAGTCGAATACGTCAATCTAAGTTTCGAGCGCGCTCGCGGCTTTTTGACATAACAAGAGCAGAATATCCTCTGTGAATTCTCGTTTTAAACTATTCATTCATCATCATCAACCTTTACTTACACACTGCTGAGTATTGGGCTCCTCTCGTGATCTATCCTTTCCGATCCTGTGATAATCATTTACGAAAGTAAGTAAAAGTAAAAGTAAAAAAGCCATTTATTCAGTTACACATTAAAAATAAATTGCATGCTAAATAGTTGTTTAACCAAAATTTTTTTTTCTTTTTATGATTATGATATACATTTTACTTATTGTTTTTAACTTGTCCAAATTTATAATATAAATGTCAATATAAATCTTAAATGTCAACTAACTCCTATTTTTTTTTTGTATCTATTTTTCAGTCAAATCTTCAGGTTTGTGTGTAAATTTCGCCTCTTTGGCGTAGGCCTCCCCCAGCCGTTTCCATAACTCCCTATCTCTCGCAATCCTCATCCATCCCTGTCCGTGTCTTTGTGTGAACACATCTGCCCAGCGTCTATATTGTCTGCCTCTGTTCCTCTTATCTCCTCTCGGTATCCACTCCACGATTTTCTTAGTCCATTTATCGTTTTCCATCCTACATATATGTCCTGCCCAGTTCCATTTCAATGTCCTTATTGTGTTAGTTACGTCTCTGACTTTTGTTTTTCTTCTAATTATGCTATTGCTAATTTTGTCAGATATCTTTTTCCCTAACATGCTTCTTTCCATTTTCCTTTGACAAATCGCCAAGCGGTTTTCATCTTTACGCCTGAGAGCCCACGTTTGGCAACCATATATGAGGCAAGGTAAGATGGCTACGTCATATACTTTGCTTTTAATTTTTATGTCAATATCCTTATTTTTCATTATTTCTTTCATGCTCCAATACTTTTTCCAAGCTAAGACTATCCTTCTATCTATTTCTTTTTCTGTGAGATCCTCAAATGCTATCGATTGGCCAAGATAAGTGTATTCACTAACATATTCTATACTTTCTCCGTCCACTGTCACTGTTTTCTCTTCTCCGTTCGTCAATATTTTAGTTTTTGCTGAATTTAGCACTAAACCAACATTTACGAAAGTAATAAGTAATAAAATATAATGTAAGTCAATAGTGTTAATGTCATCATAATTAAATTTTTAATTTTGATGTACTCGGTTTCACTCTCACGACTATGGCGAATCTATTGACACCACTCATATCAAAATACGACAAGCCGTTTAGGCTCTAGGCCGTGCCTAACAAATATATATACATACACTCGAAAAACATACCCTTAATCCTCCTTTTTTAGCAGTCAGGTAAAAAAAGCACAGTACTTCTTCTAAAGAACTACTGAGTAGGTACAAACGAAACTTTGCTATTATGAGGAGAAGGTTTCCATCACATACTCGTAGTCTCGTAACAAGCAGGTAATCCAGTTACCGAACTCTCCCAGCTCCGAGCTGCTCGCTTCACTAACACGTGACTGAGTATGTATGTATGTACTGGTAACCCAATTTATCGTCCCTTCACCCGCTTGCTTCAGACGTGCCTTTGTTACCTCACCCACTTGTTATCACAAAACGTGTCTCTTCTAATTAACTACTTTGTATAATTTGGTTACAAATTATCCATTGGTAAGGTCGTATTTATCACAATAAAGCTGCATTAAACTAAAGGCTACTATTGCGTTTTGTTTACACATTCAGTCAAATAATTATGCGTTTTACGATGCACAAGTTCTAACAATTCAAAATATCAATATGTCGTCTATCCAGATATTATAAAAGTTATTTTATGCTGTTTTTACGGACTTCCAAATAGGAGGAAGTACTCCATTCGAGTGTATATTTTTGTTAGTTACATTATTTCTAAAATCGGGTTCAAAATTAACCAACTGAAAAAAAAAATGTTTTTGTTTAAAATTATACCTCTCACGTGGTTCCATTTTTATTATATTAAAATCAATCAAGAGGTGTGATTTTGAAATGACTGCAGCAGTTCTATCGACGCCTGTCCTAATGGAAGACTGTCAAAATCAAAAATATATATATATTTAAAGACTTTTATTAGTAAAGCATATGTATTTTTATATCGTAGAACTTGGACACATCGTAAGTAAATAGGTAGAGTTGTCAGCAGTAAATACCTACTATAATGATAAAATAAGAACACAACCATTAAAGTGACAAAGTAAACAGATTAGGCTAAAGAGAGAAAAAACCTAAACAGGTTTACAAAATACGTTTAATAATGAGAACAATCACAATTTTGAAAAATTGACAAACAATTCGACGCGTGGCGAAGATGCCGGTTTTTAACTGGCTAACGTACAAACATTGCCATTCAGCGTGTATGGTAATGCGGCTAGCATTCTGGGCAAGCTGCCCTCTGGTGGTGGGTTGGAGCATTTGGATTATATGTGGATCTTAAATGGTCTATAGGTAATCTTACTGCTATATTTTTTTGTTGTCTTAGTTAGTCATTTTGTTTGTTAGTATTTCGCACAATTACAACGCACCAACTTTCACACATTTACAGGTGTAAGATACCATCGTGTGACAACGCCAGCAGCCCGTTCTTGGCTGGCTGGGTGCCTTCAGCAGTGAGGGTGAGGGACCGGCACTACCACCCAGCACTGGACGACACCTGCAGCAGGTTCAACACCAGCCTGCAGCTGGACTGCCAGGAGTGGCTCTACGAGGATCCACACAGCTTCGTCGCTGAGGTAACGCGGCACATACCAATAAACGTTTTGCGTGGTGGAAGGGCGTTTCCCAACGCTCGCCTACCACCACCCTCAAGTTGTAAAATCTGTAGCAAAACACCTAACGGTGTGTTCCAGCAGCCTTCTTTGAGAGCCAGTGTATTCCAGTCTAGGCATGTTCCATCTAAGGCTACAGTAACGCTGACTTCCGTGGTCTTGCGAACTTGTGATCAAATGACTAGCTGTGTAGGATGAATAAGAAAAGTCTGGATTTTTTTGAGTAGGATAAAATTCAACCAATATGTAAAATTTTAATTAAGACTGTGCGATGGTCATTTCTCGAGTTCTAGTACAATGTAGAGTTTATAGTCAGAGCAGACAGTATCAAAAGTATTTTGAAAGTCCTATATCCTATAGACCTTTGAGTAGCCATAGTTGTAACACTGAACGATGTCAAAGCATTGACTTACAAAGATGACACAATATAAATTAATCATGACCTAAAACTTTCCATTTATATCATTCATATATTACAAACTTAGATTATAATAATATTGTAATTATAGTTTTAATCTCTCAGTGAGTCTGTTCGCCTCGATGGTAGAGCAGAGTACACCATATTTTATCATTTAAGACCTTATATGTTTCCTTAGTCTCATATAAATAAAATGTCATTTAATTTCATTTGAACTAAATCCATTATAACGTGTACGTACTGATAATGAAACGTCAGTCTGAACAAGCGCCTATCATTTACATAGTTTGAGTGCACGTGTATAATCTTGTTATACTGGTTTGCTGCGGTCACTATGTTATTACATACATATCTACTTACTGAATTGACTGCCATAAATACCTAACTGTGACTACTTTGCATTCTAATCGCTAATCAGTCTTGACTGATTTATCCCTCGGACACGGAGGAACAATGCCTCTTAGATAACATTTTATATTTAACTACGAGTAGCTGACCCGGCGAACTTCGTACCGCCTAACAGTCGATTCTAAAATATATATTTTTTATACTTATTCTGCTATTCGGGACGCCGTGTCAGGAAATATTTATACGATACTAACGTCACTCAATTGTTTTGCCTTCCCGGAACCTCTCCACTAACACCTAAACTTTATGGTACGATATTAAAGTTCAAATTGACTTTTAAGTATTATTACGAATAGATTGTATGGGAGTAGAGAAAAGTGTTGTTTTTAGACTTTATCAGGCAAGTTTTAAATTTTTCTCTCCGTAAGAACCATCCTCGTACTTCAAGGAATATACTAAAAATAGAATTAGCAACATCGGTTCAGTTGCTCTCGAGATTTGCGCTCAGCAACACATTCACCGATTCATTTTTATATTATAGAAGCTATTGTTGTAAGTATTATGAAACATTAAGTCATGTCCTAGCTCTTTAATAGAGATAATCTCGATTCTTTCTCCCATGCCTTTTTAAAATCCTACGTTTATAACACATCTCAAGCATATAGAGAACCTACAAGATTTGTATACCCATAGAGCTTATACCATAAATACTTTCAATTCAAAGTATTGGGAGAAAGAAGCAATTAAACATAGTCCAAACGGAATTTTAGACATTTCTGAATTTAATTTTACTGCTAGAGCCATTTTGAAATACACAAAAAATTATATACTAATTCAGTAGCGGGAAAATCATTCATATCCTTGCCTTGCAAGTTTATATTAAATGCATGATCCATACAGGAATGTGGTTAGGGTTTATGTGTTCGTAATTTGCATCTCCAGATCGAAGTGATTTCCACGGAGCCGAGGTAACACGAGACTTTTTGCAGGAGCTTTGCAAATGATATCTTCATGTCGTTAGATCCGTACTTTACCAACTCGGAACTCAACTATATCGTATATATATATATACTACAGTCAACATAAAAATCTCAAATTATATTAACAGAGTTGTTGCGGATCAGGACACTTGAATTATCTGTAAATCTTTTGTGGTCTTTGGTCTGTGTGATTCAACTGCAATGTTAGTCAGTTTATCTTAATTAAGGCGTTGAGTCATTTGTTTTCAACATGTCACGTGTGTGCATCCATATTTATTTTAGACAAAGATTTGGGCTCCTTAGTAAATCTGAATGTGAAGAGCATATATATCTTAAACAGCTCGGCATTTGACCACAAGTTCGCACGACTACGCAAGTTAACGATACTTTAGCCTTAGATGGAGCATGCCTAGTTTGGAATACACTGGCTCTCAAGAAACGCTGCCGGAACACACACATATTCATAAAACTGTGTAAATCATAGATCATGAATTAAAGTAAATTCCATTTCCTAACGGGCCGTCCGATATTCTGCTCTATTTGGGATATTAAAATATTTCTTTATAATTAAGTATCTAAAATCATAATTTTGTTCTCGGTTTGTTGTTTCTGTGGACTGTACAAAATCATAGCTAACACATGTAGATAGGTACTGTATCATTAATGATGTTTTCATTTCCTCTATAAAAGCCCGAGCTCGGCCGACCAGTGGTTCTTAGCTGTACTCCAGCTATACTCGAATGGTACTTCAAACGGGTTTATACTTAGATTGTAGTATATATACCAATATGTACAGTGGAGGTAAAGAGGTTGAACTATGTAGTGTCCGGGAGGGAACTCTTGCACTCTGCTGTGTACCTCCTTGTTTTCGGAAATGTTAACATTAATATTGACTATGATCTGTGCATGTACGAGTATGTATAGCATACCTACTGGTAAACTGTATATATCGATGTTTTAAGTCCAATCTCATGTTTTCGCATAAAAAATTATAGATTATGTAATACGAGGGTAATTGATCCCCGAATTGGAAACGGATAAGAATGAAACGGTTGTGTAGGATCGGAAATGGCACAGGAGTAAAATGTTATTATAGATATATGTGGAAAAAAAACTAATAGTTGGTAAAGTGGTGGTTGTTGTTAATAGTTCGGGCTGGGTGGTGAGGAGTGGAAGCTGGCGCTGGTGGGGACGGCGCACTGCTTCGGTAACATGGTGGGACAACTCGCACAGGGACAAATCTCAGACAGGTACTACCCTACCGTTGCTAACTTAGCGCGATCCACGTTATACTCGTGCCAGCTGCTGTATATAAGCCTGCAAATGTTGCGTGCCAATGTTAGATCGAAGGGTGATGTGTTCTAAACGTTATTTATTTATTATACGAGGAATAATAAAATCGAAAATTAACCTAAATAAACTTAAACGTAATACTAATAAGTGATAAAATTTCAAACCTGAAACTTATCGTTTGAGATATCACTTTAATTTACAAGAAATTTATTATTTCACAATCAATTTAAACGCCCTGTTTGTGAGAATCGTTAAAATAAAAAGGTCAATACCGTTTTAAACGAAATTCATAAAACAAGTCAAACCTGAATCTAATCTGAATCATAACCAACATCCATTTTAATTAATAAAATACCAACAAACAAACTAAACTCTCAAGAAATTAAGTCATTACTTGTAAAATCATTAAACATTCAATTTCTAGTGTTAATGACGAGGCATTTAATGACACAGAAGTCAGTTGAGCTCACCCGACCGACTAATGAAGGCTTTTTGAATTATCGCTCTAACTTACTGACACTTTTTGCTGCAGTAACCAATTATAGGGAAACTAGAAATAAAGTGGAGGCTTCAATGAGGGCTCTCGATCGACGTTCTAGTCACGATTGAGTCTCAACCGCTCGGCGAACCACTGCTCGACTGCCACACGTGAATTTATAGTATAGGGTTTTATAACCTTTTAATTACTCGAAGTTGCAAAATCAAATGGAGAAATCTATTTAAGATTTATTTAGCGATTACTACAAGTAAGTAGTTTATCACGAAGCTTGACAGCAGCTTTGTAGCAATAATTTCTTATTTTATGCGTTTGGATATGGTTATTTTTAAATTAATGGAAATAGGTGGGCTTTGAAATAATAATATTAAATTTTGAGTCCTTAATATTGTTGTAAAGACGTAAAGAGTATGACAGATGGTCAGTAGTTTAAAATCTTTGTATTAAGTTAAGTAATTTAAGTACAAGCCGCGCGCATGTTGAACCGAAGTCAAATTAAACTGCATCACGGTTGTTGTTAAATCGCTCGTTACCACAACCACAAGAGACCTTTGACACTATGCTGCTGCAAAAGATCAAAGCTAGGGATATCAAAACAATTATCTATTTTTGTTCTTTAATGATTTTTCTTCCAAATTTCAGGTTCGGTCGTAAGACTGCGGCCGTTGTGGCGGGTACTCTTGGTGCAGTTCTCGGTCTCACCAAGAGTTTTGCCGCTTCCTTCTGGGTGTACGTCTCCTTGGAGGCGCTGGAGGCTGCCATCGGAGACGCACTGTCTCCCATGTTTATGTTAAGTAAGTATCAGATATACCTTCCTACATACCTACCCACTATCCTGCTTTTAAAATTTAGTATATGAAGTAAGGCTCTAAATAGCTATCTAAACAAAATTAAGCACTTTGATTTGTATCTGCGGCCTCTGTTCATAAAATATCTGACTGAATATTATGCCTGATGTAAAAGCAGGTACTCTTATCAATCACTCAAGTAACATTGTTATTAAAAATCATTTGATATGACTTGTTTACAGGCATAGAAATCATTGAAAAGAAACGCACGGTCCTCTTCCAGATGATCCTCTTAAACGTGTACACGGGTGGTCTGATCCTCCTGCCGTTCATCGCGTGGGCGGTTCCCTACTGGAGGAACTTCCTCCGCGTCATCTACGCACCGACTCTACTTATCGTCTTCTACTCTCTATTCTTGGACGAGAGCATCCGCTGGCTCTACAGCAAGGGAAAGAGAGACAAAGCTATCGACTTAATTCAGAAAATCGCCAAACGTAACAATGTGGAAATTGACAAGTCCATTTTAAACAAACTAGATTACATCGACGAGGAGACAAAGAGAGATCTGAGTGACAAGAAGGTGCTGCTGAAGACGTTCAAGTCTAGGGTGATGATGCAGAGGTTCCTGGTGTGCATGGTGTGGTGGTTCACCATCACACTCATCAACTACGGGATGATGATAAGCTCGGTGTTCATAGACGGGAACAATTATATTAATTTTGCGCTCCTCATGTTGATGGATATTCCGGCAAATGTGTTCTATTGGTTGGCGCTGTCGAAGTACAAGAGAAAGATTCCCTTACTTTCGTCGTTTTTGGTCGGAGGCTTGTTTTGTATATCGCAACCTTTTATTCCACAAGGTAAGAGTTTTACTGTTTCTCCATAGTCGCAGATAGACTGCAAGCCTCACATTTTTGGAACATAGACAAACAAAGTATACTCGTATGCTAACAACAGAGTCCAGTTAATGTTATCATGATCTACCGATATAGTAGCTCACAGTTGCGGCTTTTTATTGTAGGAATTTGTATCACCAATAAACATTTTTAGCCATCGTAAATACGAGTAGACACTTGTCTATTTAGAACCAGAATTAGAACAGAGAAAGTTCTCTGTTCTAATTCTGGTTCTTCCTCTTTCCTCAGGTTACGCGTGGGTGGGCATCAGCCTGCTGATGGCATTCGAGATGCTGGCCACCTTCTCCTACAACATCGTGTACATCTACACTTCGGAGCTGTTCCCAACCTACACGCGCAACTCCATGCACTCCGTCTGCTCCTCGATAGGGAGACTGGGAGCGCTGCTGGCACCACAAGCTCCTCTGCTGGTTAGTTATCAACCTTGAAATGACTAGTTACAGAACTGCTCTTGATGTTGAGGACTGCTGAAGCCGAAGATAACAGCTTAGTGGGAAATTGACTCTAAAGTGATATAAGAAGAAGAAGACTAACTTATTAATACCCTAAGTGGAACGAATTCCCTATGTCAAGATGTAGCCATGAATACAAAATGGCTCCTTGCCAACCGATATGCAATCTATTGTTAGTTGTAGTTTTCGTTTGGCGTAAAACTGAACCAATTCAGCATAAAGTAATACTTTAATGCGGCAATGGTTGCCTACTGATATAATGGTTGCACAATCGACCTATGAATGTCACACGTGATACATACTCATACGTTAACTACGCAACAGATACTCAAATTACAGCACTTAGTTTTCGATCCAATATTACAAAGTTGGTGTCGACGTCTCTGGCCCCAACACACCCACTTTGCAATATCACTATTTGTCCTCCTCGTTATCTTTGTGTATCTGTATCCTCAGATATCCATCTGGTCGGGGCTGCCCCCTTTCATCTTCGGTGTGTTATCCATCATATCGGGAGCGCTGACGCTGCTGATGCCAGAAACGGCCAAGTGCGAGTTGCCGGACACCGTGTTGCAAGCGGAGAACATTGGTAGGAAACCGCTGCTCAAAGAACATGGGAACTCTGACGGCCACCAGTTGGCTGAGAAACTGAATAAAGTTACCTAAGTGTCTATTGCTAAGGTTAGCATTGAAATTTGATGAAATTAGGACTTGAACTGAAAAGTATTTAGTGATAGTGAAGATTTTCTAGAGACCGCTGCAACGTAGTTGTCAGAACACTGTGTGTCTGGAAGACATTGCTTTTTAGTGATATGGCCGGTTTATGTATTCGTTTTTATTGTATTTGACGTTGCATTTTATGCTGATTATAAAGTTTATAGTACTCGTATTTTATATTCTTGCTTTGAGAGCTGGCGGTTCCGGGATCGGTTCTCGGCCGAGGCAGGTGTCTTTGAATATCTGTTTTTAGGTAGGTAGGTAGCTAATTTAAGATATAAATAATGCTTGTAGATAATATACGAGTACTGGCTGCTCTTGAGGCTTGATTGTACAACATGCTTGATTATTGCTCTTGCTCATTTTACTGCGTTATTGAATAAGAGCAGTGGTAGGACGTGATTCCCTCGTGTAGGTACTTAACTCTGTTTTATATTTATAAGTACATTCAATAGTATGTAACGTTCAAAGAAAGTAATCAATACAACTCGTTGTCAGTATACATCATTTTATTTAGCGTAAAAGTATCCATAGCTCTTACTGTCTTCTGGAATTAGATACATTTTCTGAAAAGTAATGTAAATATGTGTTGATTTTTATAATAAACTAGCTGACCCAGCAAATTTCGTACCGCCTAACTGTCGATTGTTTAAGTTTTTTTTTAATACTTATTCTGCTATTCGGGACGCCGTTCAGCAAATATTGACAAACGTTGTAATTAATATTTATAAATTTATTATTTATTTATTTACTAAATTAATTAAGACGGCACATTGTAGTCCATTTACATTAATTAATTCGGGGTCTTAATTATACTCTAACAAAAAAATTATAAAATTACATTATTAATAACTAATTTAAAATTAAAATCACATTATTAAATTATTTATACATTTTACAAAAAAAATACAAATAATAATAAAAGTTAAAGTATTGTATTACATTGAAATAATATTATTTCATCGAATCTATTATCATCTATCCCTTTCGCAAAATCTCAAGCACGCAGACAATATGTCCGGCCATTCGTCATCTAACAAATCGCATTTAGGTTCAGCAGTCAAGAGAGCGTTAAAGGCGGTCAGAGTGCGCGGGATGGGTGAAGAAGAGGGCGACCCAGTGCGACAGAACGGCACGGCAGACAGCCTGTGTTGCAGTTTGCTGCGACAGTAATAAAATCGGGACAAGATGCAGTTCGTCATGCATTGCATCAATATTTCCGCGTAGAATTTTGCACATAACGGTGAATTGTTGCTTATCCCGTCTGACTTCCAGCGAGTTATAGTCTAAGCAGCCCATTAAAAATTTCGTTGGATACATGAAGGGATAATACCCGTGTACACTTTTATACAAGTAGGTACCTGAGAAACGCCTTTTGCACCTTTTCAAGCTGGAGTTCATAAGTGGCTTCATGTGTATTCCACACACACATAGAGCTTACCAATTCGCTACGCACTAATGAGGCACAGATATTACGATACTAACGTCACTCATTTGTTTCGCCTCCCCGGAACCTCTCCACTCCACTGACAGGTACCCGTATGGTATAGGGTAGTTTTATGGATTGGTATGAAAGTTCAAAGTGACTTAAAACTATTACATATTACGAATCGATTGTATGGGAGTATAAAAAAGAGTTGTTTTTAGATCTTTTCAGGCAATTTTTTATTTTCTTCTCTCCGTAAGAACAATCCTCGTACTTCAAGGAATATTCTAAAAAAGGAATTGGCATAATCGGTTCAGTTGCTCTCGAGATTTGCTCCTATCAACACATTCACCGATTCATTTTTATTCATCATTATTTTCCTATATGATCGCTTCTTAGTCGTTAACAAATGGTGGTTCGTTGTTTAAAGGCTTTCTAGTTCAATTATCCTCTTCTCTTCGGCTAGTTTCCTTACAAGTGCACGTGTGTCGGTCAACAATGTGTGCTGATAGCAAACAGAGCGTCGCGTCGAGAGCTGCGTGTAAGTGAGCGCCCGCGCCTCTCTCCTGGCCCTCTATTTTAAAACCACTTGTAAGAATCCATCACTCGCAAATGACGTCACAAACGTAGTACCTCAAGAGACATATTCCAGAAAAAAATCATAGCAGTTCTCTTCTCTTCCTGTCTCTAAAGCTAGCGACAGGTAGGTACTGGTATGTTTTAATATTATGATATTCTTATATTTAAATATTATTTCTAATCAGGTTTTATATTATTTCAAATATTATTTTTCAT
Organism: Ligdia adustata; assembly: GCA_947049295.1. NCBI lineage: Eukaryota > Metazoa > Arthropoda > Insecta > Lepidoptera > Geometridae > Ligdia > Ligdia adustata. The sequence goes on from OX346229.1 coordinate 12,925,722, forward strand.
GATGAACCTTAAATTAATTTTAAGGAAACACACATAAAAATAAAGTACATTTTTTTAGCCTTACCCAACTGACGAATAGTAAAAACTACTCTGTTAATGTTAAAGTTTGACAAGTAATACCAATCGTCAGGAAATAGTTTAAGCAAAGGTTCAATATTAGAGGTCCAGGACGTTTGTTCATACGTTAGCCGACTTGTGTGTGTGTGTGTGTATATATACTTGTAGTAGAGAGTATGGAGTGAGCTGTGATGCAGTGTCAGGAGGGACAGTTGTCAAAATTAATGTAATGAGAAAGAAAGCAGTTGAGACGAGTTTAGAAATGTTATTGTGATTATATTTGTAATTATATACATTTTAATAATTAAAAAGCTGATATTTGTATTTAATATCTAATGAGTCTATTTAAGAAATAAACGATGAGTTAAAAATTGTAGAATGTAAAGAAATGCGCCTGTAAAGAAATATCGTTTTACTTTTTTGAAAGAAATATTTAATAAGGTCCTAAATTTTTACTGTTGGGTTTAATAAAGATAAATCCAATATAAGATACAACAACATGTATCGTATAATGTAAACATTATATTTTTTAGCTTCTTGGCGATAAGACCGCCTTTAGTGCTTATTTTCTGTTGTACATTATGTATATCTATATCTGATGTTCTATAATGTTGTGGTGACAATAAATATTTTTAAAAGCACACTAATATTATAAATGCGAAAGTTTGTTGTTTGTTCCTCCTTCACGCTCAAACGGCTAAACGGATTTGGATGACATTTAGTACGAAGATAGCTTATACCTTGGATTAACGCGTAGGCTACTTTTTAACCCGGAAAATTGAAGTGTTCCCATGGAATGATCAAATCCATACCGCGGGTAAAACCGCAGGGCACAGCTAGTTGTAATATAATAACCCAGCAAGCCAACCCAGTTTAATCCCAGCCAATCTAGAGAACCAATTCGATAATATTCTATAGTTTTTTATTAGCCAGTAATAACGTTAAAAGTGAATAGTAAACATTTCCTACACTTTACATTCGATCAACAGCAAACCGTCTCGAATTGAAAGCTGTAAATTCAATCTCCACAAAAACCAGTCACGACTTACATAACGAAAATATATACTAAAGTCCGTTGAATGAGTAATAAATCAACTAAAAACCTGATGATAGATCGATTCTGAACATACTTTGCCAAAGTAGATAATGATGAGGTTACCTTATTACTTGCACTGCGGCCGCGACTTCGTGCTACAATACATTTGCTGATTTTATACTTGAATGACTCTCATGTGTACACAGATTACATTATGAAGTAAATCATAAATTTAAATGGATGACTATGCCGAAATGTATGCGATACCGATATGTTTGTTTTATCCTACACATTTAGGCATTTGACCACAAGCTCACACCACCACGGCAGTCAGCGATACTATAGGCCTAGATGGAGCATGCTTAGTCTGAAATACAATACACCGTTAGGTGCTTGGCGACAGTTTTTACAACTTGAGAGCGGTAGCTAGCATGGCGATCGATAGGAAACGCCTTACCACTATTCTATGGTTTCCTCACGATGTTTTCATTCATCAGTAGCTCAGGTTCTTTCAGGCAAACGACCCCGCTAACCAATCGACCATCATCGCTACAACATATAAAAAATAATATCAACGAATGAAGTAAAAACAGATGAACTTATGTCGTTGTTACTGCTCGTATATGCACAGATTGAAGTACACGTGCAAAACAACTGAGAAAAGTCGTTAAAATTAACGTATTATTTATTTATTTATTTAGTAGTAGAGTAGAACCCAGACGGATTACGAGTAGTTAGTTAATCAACTTGCAATATGAACGTACTATTTCTAAATTATGATTTGTCCACTCCGCCGCGGCGCGGGCGCGTTCCCGATTACAGATAAGCTAGTTTTATCGGAAAATTGTAATAATGACGGTTTAAATCATGCCCTCAATGAATAAATGATGTTCGCCACTTGCTGCGTCAGGTTGTCGATGACGTTGGCAAAGGCTTCCTCAGGGTGCTCCACTAACAATTAAATAAATAAAAAAGCACATAGTCTCGTCTAGTTGGTAGCTCGTGTTAGGCTCGTGGTTGTCGGGACACCTGCGCGTGCGCCGACCTTGCACCTTTACACCACCCCCCCCTCCTCCTCCTGTGACGTCACTCTTAGCGCACTCTACATTAACGGACACATGAGGCTTGGATTAAGTTAAGCTATTTTGAACTAACTTAAAAAAGGATAATTACATATATAACAACCACACTTTTTAGGGTTGCGTAGTATAACGTTACCCCTTTTATCCAAAGGGGCAAGGCTATAATTAATTTAAAAAAAGAAAAAAAGAAGAAGGAGTTAGCTCCTACCTGACCCTACCAGTAGGACCCTAACTTTGAAGGAAAAGAAAGAAGAAAATACGTACAAATAAATATTTAATTTACTAATTACAAACTGCAAAAAGATTAAAATTAAAATACTACCTTATAACTAAAGAACTTAAAATTACTCCTATTTTAAACGGCCGGTCACAATACTCTGGTGGTAGATCACAGACGGAGGAGGTAGTTCATAGACCGAGAGGTAATTCTCAGATGAAGGTGACAGTCCTCAGATGAAGGTGGCAATTCACAGATGAGGGTGGCAGCTCGAAGATCCGAAGGTGGCAGCTCACAGTATCGGAACGATGAATATAATATTTCAAGGTTGCACCGACCTTACTTTAAGGAATGCTCCATCCATCCAAATGTATATTGTGTGTCTATGTCACATTATCCACATTCTCTTATATTCCTGAGAATTTGTGATGGTTTGATGAAAAATTCACTTTAAAATAAAACTGGTCGCGCCAACAGAATTCCCAGGCCTGCCTGGCCCGGGTGTGGCCGTAGTACGTAGTTGAAAGAAAACTTGAGCAGAACTGTCCTGGAGAATGCCTCGCGACGTCTTATATAGTCGCGAGCCCGTTTCCTAAAATCTATATTTTTAAATTTAAATATTATAAATGGCCAATACAAAAATAAGTAAAACTAGACTATTTAACATAAAACCTTACACGTTCTCATAGAAAAAAATATAACTTTTGAAAGATATGACGTGTCATGAATGAAAATTATTGACGTTGTCAACAATATGTAAACAAACAAATTTTGATATAAAAACGACAATTAATACATTTAAAAGTAATATTTTCAGCACCAAAAGTATAACGAAATCATCAGAAAATTATTGCGGATATATTGACCAGGTTTTTACAAAGATAAATGAGAAAATTATAAAGTATGAAAGACAACGCAAAACGTTAGCAAAAAAAGGCTTTATAATATAATATAATACAGTAGTATAATACAAATACTACAGTAGTTAAAAGGTAAAAACGGGACCCTATTACTTCGCTGCCGTCCGTCAGTCACCAAGCTGTATGTCAAGAATCGTTATAGCCAGAGAGCTGAAATTTGCACAGATGCCGCTGCAACAAATACTAAAAACCGAAGAAATAATAATTTAAGGCGGGTATTGTTTTATTATACGACAGATCATGGTTCCGCACGAAACTTAATGGACAATAGCAATACATACTCGTACGATCAACAAATATAATATACGATACTCCGAACGAACAAGTTCATCTGTCATACAACGAGAGAGTACTCAATACCAGCAAACATACAATTATTCTGACTATAAAATGTTATACGAACAAACTAAATGCAGTGTTATATATACAGGGGTCGGCACTCGAAGTGTTACCAATTCAAAATGCTGTAATTTTGTCAATTTTGTTTCTTTTTATTTATAAACTTCAATATATAGAAAATACATTTAAAATTAAAAAGTAAAATTATTGTTCGATGTGGCCATCTTTAGCGCGGATAACAGCATCGAGTCTGTCCGAGAAGGCTTCACACGCTGCACGAATGTGGTCTGCTGATATTTTGTTCCATTCTCGGCGAAGAGCAATCTTTAAGGCGTCGACTGTCTCATATTTTTTTGCTGATACTTTGGCCTCTAGAATTGTCCATATGGAAAAATCCATTGGGTTAAGTCCGGCGAATATGGTGGCCATTGTTGCGAAGAAAGGAAGCTCGGAACTTTTTCTTGCAAAAAAATTTGGGTTTCACGGGCTTTGTGGGATGGTGCCGAGTCTTGCTGAAACGTCAAATAGTTTCTACCGAATTTCTTACGTGCCCAAGGTAACAAAGCATCGTTTAAAATCTTTTCACGGTAGATTTGCTGGTTTATCTTTGCACCCTGCTGAATGAAAACAAGAGGTAAACGTCCCGTAGCAGTTACCGCGGCCCAAACCGTCACTGATGCTGGTGCTTGCTTTCGCAGAGCAATTCGTTGGTCTAAATTGTCGTTTGATTTAGACTTTAACCATACGCGAACAAAATGATCTGCTCCGGGCAGATACATTAAGACTTTTCGCCAATTCTAGCCTTTACCTTTCGAACCATTTCTGATGATGTTGTTGTTGTTGGATGTCCACCTCCATGGCGTTTCTTGATGCTACCCGTATCATTGTAACGCGTGATGGTCCGATACACAAACATTTTATTCAGATGTAAATGTCGTAGCGCATTAACAATGGCTGGTTGCGATTTTCCAGCCAAATACAAAGTAATAACACTGTGGCGTTTGAATTCCATCTAGATAACTTTTTTTAGCAGCGACGAAAAACAATGAGCTTTTGTATGTTTAGGAACAATACAATAGACTTACGACTGTGAAAAAATGGGCGCCATATTGTAAACAGTTTGGTTGCTATAGCAACTTAAAGTTGGTAACACTTCGAGTGCCTACCCCTGTAAAAATTATAATATAGTTTTACTGTCCGTACCCGACTGTATAGATCAGCTCCGACTGCTAGCCTCGGTAGAGTTCGTACTCGCAGAGTAGAGTAGAGTGGAGTGGAGTGGAGGGAAAGAGAGTAGAGATAGTAGGGTTCAGTAGAGTAGAGAGAAAAAGATTAGAGCGAGTAGAGACACATGCGCACAATCAGTACCTCACATTACGAGGACTATACGCATGAAGCTTTGGCTTCGATTGTCATCTATGTAGGAATGACAACTATAACAAAAAAATGACTATGTATAACATAAATGAATACCAAGCAAAAGATTAATATAGATATAGACAAAGGCAGCCTTATCGCCTAAAGCGGTTGCTTACAGGCGACCTTTTGGTGGAAAGAACTAATATTTTACCAAAAATGATTGATGCAACCAAACGTACACTAAATAAACGCATTAGTAACCAACCAACTACAACTCCGATATGAGTTCACTGGAAATATATTCGCATATACTCGTACGTACTCGTGCACATAGTGCTCTATTGTTTATTTACCTACGAGTACCTACATACGAGTATCTTGTGAGAATTCACAAGATACTCGTATTTGGAAGCAAGTAATATGATGGCTGTGCATATTATGTAACACAAGTAAAATTTATATCAATTAACTAACTACAGGAAATTCATAAACTTCTGAATTAAAAGAATTTCTGAAAATGACACATGATTTAAATTTAGTCCCTTCCCTATACTGACACACATAATAGTTATGTCACCATTATCCAACATAAATTCATATCTAAAAATCCTAATCAGAAACACTTAAATTCAATCTGACAGATCTGACAGCGACTGATTCGATGTGACAGAGTTGCGCGCGCGCATAGAGGCTCAATACCTCCACACTCGGACGGACAGACGGACAGATCTGTGAACGATTTTATTAGTTCTGGTCGATATGAAACGACCAATTATATGTTAACGTTAAAACTGGAAACGTTTAACTTCACGGCTTGATGATCGAACATACGATTGATGCTAACGAGCACACAGATACGAGTGGGTATGGACGATTTAATTTGAGTAAAGGTGATAAAAATTGCTAGTGCTTGTTATTTATAATTATAATAATCTATCTATGTTATGTTTAAAAAACCGGTAACCGATTTCAGTTCGGGGGGCAAAAGATACGTCATCTATGTATAGGTATAAAAAACAATCGTCGAAATCGGTCTACCGTCAGGTATGCGTTCATACATTACAATCCTTGATTGAACAATCATACCAGTTTTCCTACCCTTATAATTAGATTTGTGAGACCACCTTCCTTTCCAATACCTCAATAAGGAGTTATCTAAATTGGACTGCTTCGTAAAAGTTATGCGTGATCATACATAAAAAAAAACGAACGACATACGAACCCTCTCTACTAGATCTACCTTTTTTCACCGCAAAGACGAAGAGAAAGAGCTCTTAAGAGAGACATTTCCACGTTTACTGACACAGACTGCTAAACTATTTCCTACTGGGTAAGAAAAATAATTTATTGAATGTCATAAATCAGACAGAATATACTCCATTACATAAAATTAACATTTGCAAAGTTAAGAGCGCAATTTCCTTAAAACATCCATATAGAGCGATCCAAACAGTTTGAAACCAACTTTGTTCATCCAGGTGATCTAACTGCTGTATAGGTGCTAATCCAACACTGCATTCTAGTGAATGCTTGCAATGTAAAGGAACCCGGAAGATATTATGATCCTCGGCTGCCGAGGATCCAGTAAGTAATAGTTAGACTAGTGTGACCAGGAAGTCCTCGGCCTGTAGTGGGCTGAGCTCGTAAGTCATCAAGGCACGAGGCGGGCACTGCCCCTTCCTGCAGATGATGGATGGACTGACTGCACTGGGAGGGGTCTAAATACCACCTAATGGAATAACTACGTGTTACCCTTGTAGATAAAAATATTAAAAGTACTTCAACGTGGCAATGCTGCGAGTGATGGGTATTTGCACCAGGAACGGTCAGAGGTGGGTTATTTGATTAGTCATAATGATTATTGATGATTAGGTGTAATAATATGTGTAATGTTGTAATTATCGCAATTAAACTATTCATTCATTCATTCATTCATAATCTAATTGTGATCTAAATTTTTGTATTTATAAAATAAATCTGGAATAACTTTATTCTAACAGTAACCGCTATGGCTCTAGCAAAAAGCTGCTTGTTGAAAAACTTTTTAGTGGTGACAATAGTAATCGTAAGATTGCCAAATGCAAGTTTCTGAACCATAGATTTAATGATACAAGCTAATAGTCATCAACATTCTCAGTTTAGTATTTAGTATTTGTATAGATATAATTTAATTAAATAAATGTTATGTTAGTAAAGTTTTAAAATAACATTTCCGGCTGTATATACTCGTAGGTTTTAATAGTGTTGCTGTGATTTAAGTAAACTAACTCATAGGTCCGTCGTAAACTATAGCCTGTAATTGCATAATGACTTCCTATGCATTGCCAATTTGCATCTATACTTAGTTAAATTCACACAGAATTATTGGAGAAATAACAACAGACACAGATCAGCAAACATTCATTATATTCCCAGTGACAATTGGAATAGAGTGCGAAAAATTATACTTTATAAAGAACAAATAACAAAGAAGTGTTTAAATTCCTCCTAACTATAAATCTAGATACGAGTAGGTAATCATGCTATTGGCAGTTAGTTACAATTCCCAGAAACTTTATTCAACTTTTGTTTAAACATTAACTGTGATGGTAAAAAGTAAAATTGAATATTTTGTAAAACCCCCGACACTAGTTGCGGCAGCCATCTAGGATTGATTTTCATCAAACTTTGCTAACATCGACGAGGAATTATTTTTGACCTCTTATATCGATGTTAGCTAAGAACACCGGCAAATTCACTTCAAACTTATGACATCCCGTCGTTCTTGTATCGGATTCCAAAATGGATATCGTAACTGAGAGGTCTAGAAGTCTGTGCTGTAAACACAATATAACACTATTCTTGCGACAAAGTATTTATAAAATATTATACACAGATAGCAAAGATGGATATTCAGGCAAATCTTTAATCCTAAAAAATATATTTTCACATTTACTTAAAGGTATTAACACCATGAGTAGGTTAGGTTATTGAATTACTTCCGCATATTAAAGCCATTTGTTATCAGCTCTAAGACCAGAAAGCAGGGCTTTAGGCCTGAAGCCCTTTCCAGGCGATGGTGTAATTTATCGCAGCATGTTGCTAGCTTTCCGTGATGAATGTAAATGAGGGTGCTGCGTTGATATTATAGAGGTTAAAGATGATTGCGGAGTGTGATGACCAGTAATGAAGGCTGTGCTGCGTAATCAGTGTTCAATATGGGCAACGCTCGTCGAGGACAACGGTCTCTCACTGTAACTAACACCTGCATAGTACCTGATATCTGCCGACCCAGCAGGAAGTTACCAACACGTATTTGATAAAAAAGGGTATGTAAACTCAATTAGAAATGTAAAAAAATAACTTAAACATTTTAGTATAATCGTAATTTGGAGATCCCCGCTCAGGTTCGTACTGGTGCAAAGACTTGCCATTGCTATCCAGAGGGGCAATGCAGGGCGGGCTATTTATTGCTGACGTGCATTTAATTGTGATTTTATTTTATATCGACTAAACAAAGCAATCATAATGTAAATATTTGTCATAAGAACTATTAAACTAAGAACTTTTATTATTATTATTTAATTTTGTTCATTGCATGTGGTTTTCACTAACATTTAACATCTATTATGTAATTTCGAAAATGTTGTAAAAGAGAGGGCTATGGTACGAGTACGCCTTGCTACAGGGAAACCGAGTTTGGGCACCATTCACTTGAAATCAGAACTGTAATTTTATTTATAAAATGAAACACTGATTGTAAATGCTAAAAAGAAATTTGTAAACATTTAGTAAATATATTTTATTTTATTAGCACCCCGAATGCGACAGGAAATCAAAGTGGAACATTTTGTAGATGTTATGCTGATGCCGATCGTAACACTAAAAGAAAATATAACTAGTTCTCGTAAATTTGATCACCACCAACCACTCTGGGGCCAGATAACTCTTTTCTCCTTTGTCCATAAATCAAAGGCAAATCATACTCTATATACAGGATTATCGGTTAGGGGTGTACTAAGCCGAAAGGGAGTCACTATACTCATCATAAAAAACAACTTTCACTTTGGAACCAACTCTGAATACGAGAATAATAAATCAGCTGTACCATACAAAATGATGATCGATCGACTAAATGTGTGAAACAGCTGATTTATTTTTCTCGAATTCAGAGTTTGCCCTATAGTGAAAGTTGTTAATTAGGGTGTGTATAGTGATCCCCTTTCGGCTTAGTACACCCCTAGCCGATAACCATAATTTATATATACCTAAATTTAGTAAATTAGAAGGAAAGTTAGAAAGTCTCGTACCGACCGACCGAGGCTGACCAGAAACAGTTGGGCATACGAGTACGAGTACAACACCTTTGCAAATTATTATGTATTCTATTCTGAGTAGAACAACACATTAGAGGTAGAGGTACATTTAAGTTCGATCAATGCCCGGTTACAGGAAGCTAGTTGATTGCAGACAGACATAGTTTAGTGAATGCTCCTCTTATAGGTTCGGAACAAAAAGGCTATAATGATAGTGCGTAGAGGTAGATTGAAGCGGCTGAACCTTCGGAGCGACAGACAGTCGCCGCTGGCGTCACTTACACTGAGCCTCCTGGCTAGGAGGATTTACACCAATAGTGATCTAAGTAGATGTTTCCGACTCGATTAATGTCTGTATTATCGTTAACATTTCCCTTTTTACACAATTGCCTAAAAGGAAGTTGATTCCTGTTAGAAAATGCTAATATTGTGTATAGGTTATATTGATTGCATCTCGCAGGTACAGTGGTCAAATATTTGCTGTCGGAATTTTGACTGTCTACGAAAGAAGTAGGGTTATGTTTTTCGTGTTGAATAAAAATAATATTGTGTGACAGAATTTTGTGTTGCACCCTTCACTTTTATATATTATCTGTGATTCTCTCTCTGTATTAAAAATATGGCTGCTGTGAATGTTCAAATTATATTTTGTCCTGCGTTACAACTGATTAAAGTGCTTTTTAAAAGAAAAACTTTTTGAATAGAAACTTAGCTGTAAAGACTCTTAACCCTTCAATTCGAGTGTATGTATATTTCTTTGTCAGGCAATAAGTAGAGTCTGTACGGCTTGTCGTATTTTTATGTGAGTGGTGTCAATAGATTTGTAATTAAAATTTAAAAAACAAAACAAAAATAATGATGATACACAGGACTAAAGATTTAGCAGTCGGGTTTTTTGAAGTCTCTTCTAACCACTTGTTTAAAGTAAATTTTTGTCACTTCCGTATTTGTCACAGAGACTGAATCCCACAGCCTGCTAGTTTGCTCAAAATGAGATGTAAGTACCATAATGTACAATAAAATAATCACCATTTATAATCGTTTATCAGAAAACTGGTCACAACGTCATAATACGAACAAAACTCTACTCTGTGTGTTCATAACTGTTGTGCTGTTTATTATGATGGTATCCGTGACGTCCTTTAATTGTCTGTATGTATATATTACTTTTATTCTATTGTGATTGTAACGCTGTTTGACGTCCTATGAAATAAATAATAAAATGTAGAGACAGCCGCATTGACCTGTCTACTCGTTTCACAGCAAGGCATGCCTCCGAGCTTTGCCCAGCGCTGGGCTGAGATCAATAATGCCACTCCTGTTCCCCGCATACTAAACAAGGCAGCTCTGTTCTAACCACCTGATAACCTTCACTCGGTGTATGGATGAGACAAACGTACAGCTGGACACACAAGTAGCTTGTTGTTACTGAATGGTCAATTTAGATGATAATGAAATATTTTACTAATGTGACATTCTTTGTCCGAAGCAAGTAGTATGTAGATTTTTGATTTAATAAGCTGTATTTCCTGTAGACACCCAGCAGATAAAAGTGGTACACTTATGAGTTATCTTAGAAAAATATAGTAGAATATTATTATTTAATACATAGAAATATATAGTTTTTTTTCTAGTATAAAATTCATAAACCTTTCAGATATCTATATTTACAAGAATGTTGTTGCATATTGCTCTGCAACTAATGCATTTGTTAAGATATCGTATGATTATTTGTTGGAATAAAGTGTACCCACCAGTATTTTCTGCAGTATATTATGTTATCATCACTGTGATCACAGTTCACACTATTTTACTTTACTCTATACACATTTCCGCCTTAATTTTCCGATGACACAATCCGATTTGAACGAAGGTCATGAACATTATTGACATGCCTCCATTCCATTTTGTGTGAAACCTTGACGTTTTTATAGTCACTGAGGTGGTAAAAACCATTTAACACATCGCTAGAGTTCGCTAAGTTACAGTAAATATATAGTTTTTATAAATGTATTGACATCAGTGCACCTTGGCATGCGCCACACGTACATACATGAGTGAAGTCTGTATCGATCCGTTACAAGCTTACTAACGTAGATAGGACATACCAACTCACTAGGTATATCAATTGCCTTACTTATACCCAATATGTATAGTGTTAAAAAATATGCTTGTATTTTCGAGAATGTTATTTTTACTTTGTTTTGAGTTGTTGCGATATTGACATTGAAATAAATTAGAAAAATTTAAAACAGAGCGGGTGACGAGGAACTAATCTAGTCGATATATATTCGTCATACATAATTATAGCACAATCTTTCAATAATTTATTACAAAATATAATCGTATTTTCGTCTGGCTTCGCAACTCATTGCATGACATATGTACCATTGATAGTGAAATAAGACGTTTGGCATGACCGTGCTGATCGTAGGGGGAGGGGTTGACCTCGAGTAAAAATAAAATAGTAAAGTGTTGTCAACTAGTTGCATAAAAATACTGCAAAATTACTATCTATCATTGTAGAGTTTAGTGTCATTGATTAATGTACTTATTTCTATTTATTTCAGGTAGAACAACAGCTTGCAGTAGCTAGAATCGTGGACGTGTGAGCACGAGGTGTGCGGTGTGCCAGCTCACTGATGGTGGAATGTTAGAATGCTCTGTCAGCGAGGAGAGCGACTATTTACTGCCTCCATACAACCGCTGTCTTACTACACTGGAAATCTCACTACACTACAATACTACCACACCATGTTTGAACAGAAAAGATATCTTAGTTCATGTGGTTTGACATCCTAATAAAGTCTAGAGGGCTTGTGCCATTTACACCGAGTAATGCATACAGATTTGCTTCCAGTTTTGACAACATGTCCTAAAATTCACTTAAATAATTAGGCTCCTTTAAATTATCTGTAAATTCACCTACCTAGTTAGAAGTATTGTGATCAATTGTAACATCGGAACAACGGAATGCATTCGACCGCAAGAACACGACGTTGAGTTGACGTCGCAAGGTGAACCACCCCCTTGTGCTAACGAGTGCATTCTAAGAACCCTAGTTCGATCGACTGACTAAACTAGACGGTGACCGACACGAGTAGCACGCGTCACTCATCGGGCAGGTTTGACGAGTGGATTCCACACAGGTTTGCACTCGAAGATGCGCCTTTGCCTTCGAGCATTAATTCAACTCGATCGAATCACTTTCGGCGAGCGACGGCTCGGCCTTGAACCGATGCTCAGTCCCGCATCGACGGTGATCAGTGTGATCGGTTAGTTGTTTAGTTAACGTACCGTTCGCAATACAAACAGTGGCGGCCGTCGAACTGCTCCGGTCAACGCACGAGATATATCTCGTCATCCGCTGCAGGGGAGCGCTCCTGCTGCACTACCACCCTCATTGCACTGAGTGCACTTCACCGTACATACATATTTCCACTCACTCACTGCGCGATCCTCACACACACATCCTCGGGGGAAAATCTGCACACGCGCACGTAAGTGAATGCACACGCGATTTTCGGCGGTTCGTAGTTCGAATCGGCCAATGAAGGCGAGCGACCGTTCAGCGCATGCGTACGTCGGGCTAGAGCGAGCGGCGCGGGCGCACTGGCCGCCCCGCCCGCCGCTCGCCGCCGCGCCGGTACAACCTGCTCCGAGCTTTTTGCGGTAAAAAGCTCGAGATAAAAGTAAAATTACAGCGCTCCCACGACGAACACCGCGCGTATTAACTACCGCGTACGCTGTGACGCGGCACTCCGAGCGACTTCCATTCCGTGCCATTGTTTTAATAAACTGCAACTGCACAGTGCGACCTTACTTTGCTTCAACTTCTATAGAGATGATTTAGCGCCTCATCCGATGTGTAACGAGCTATTTACATTGATTAATGTACCGTGAAACACATCTCAAGTAGATTATCTTTGCTACAACGCAAACTATTAGAATTTAGAGACTCGGTAGTGAACGTCGCTCGTAAAGTACGAGAGAACGATCTCTATCATAGAAGGAGTTCATCTGATTTGATTTGTGAGGAGTGGCATTAGTTGTGAAGTGAGTGGGCGCCATAAAAGGCTTAGTGGGGTGATTACGAGTTGATTATCGAGTGATAGCAGACGCGCGGTGCCGGCCGGGGCCGGGGCGGCGCCTGCGCCGGTATCGGGCCACATGCTACACCTACGAAATAAGTCATCCGAAGGTCTAGAGACAGGGCGTGACACATAAAAAATTTAAAAGCAGCTGCATCTACAAATAAGTACTCAATCCAAGATATTTTTTTTCTGGCGCTTGGGAAAGATTACTTTTATCTATTTTGTAGCCGATTTAACGGTGGGAGCTATGGACAAAAAGTGTTAATTTTTTAGTATGGTGGATGGAACCTAACGCAAACCTCTCAGCTACTGTAAGTACGCAGCTCAGAGCTTGTCGCGATATGTTCTATGTATAACTCCTACAACCTGTTGAATAAGACCTTCATAATATTACATATTGGTCTGAACCTTAGATGTTTCCACTTTTATTTGTTCAGGTAAAATGTGTTGTATGAGAGCTGCGACCAGCACACGCAGGCGCTATAGGTTTACTATATTACAATAATAATACAAACAGTCTACTTGTTTATGAATAAAACGAAGTTTTCGTATTACTTAATAGAGCGCTGAAATTCAAAAGAAATTGCGAATTTTCATAGGCGGAGTGGTTACTCGTAACAAGGCGACAGCGAATGCAACACCCGGTCTGCCGACTATAGTTGCACCAATAATATCATTATTTTAATTAGTAAAAAAATATTACACATAATTATGGATTGGTTTTATGGTAAAAGTTGTTTATCCCGACGAGTACATTAGCAAACCTATACAGGGAACAGTTATCATCAACTTTTCTAACTAAACCAACAAACCTGCGTGCACGCACTGTACGCGTATGTCACTCGATACGTGACGGTAACCTGAGGCGCGTCGTGTCACGGTACCGTGTCCCGCCGCGCCGTGTCTCGCCGGCCGCCGCGGGACAAGTCAGCTCGGGTTACATCACAAGCTATCTCACTCGACAGATCTTTATGGAATTTCATAATCCCTGAATTGTGGTAATGAATGTTTCCTTCTTACGCGCAAGAGTTACTTGTACGTCGTGTTCATTGAGATCTATGATGATTGTTTCATTATATGCAACTCTAATACGGTGTAATGTCCATTTCAATACAGAGTAATTGAGTTACATTACATTCATTAGGGAATTTGACGAAGTTATACGGACGTAATTGGAACTTATGAAACCAAATTCTAAATTTTCATAAAAAATTGTTACTCAACTCATTGTCATTAAAAATCAAATGTATTTGTAACATATAGGTATGTTACAAATTATTTGTTTTGTTATGTTGATGAGTAGTGTAGCCGTTTTCTACATACATTGGCTTAGAAAACCAGATTTTTGTGTCAACAGCCTCCATCCATATCGCCTGAAAAAGATTGTCATAATACATACTTGTGTCACTAGATGTAAAATTATTATTTTTGTTTTTTATGTTTCGCATCTCCATCTAACTATATATTTCTATTAGTTGTAATATCCGTGCTGTTCGTGTGCAAGCAGCTCGGGGCGTGAGTGATCATATTTCATACATAATTGATGATATAATCGTACCTCCACTTGATCCAATCACGGTCGATTATCTCCAACAAGGCTGGCTGGTGCAAATCTAATCACATTACATCTACTAGAAGGAATTCCAATCTCCTAAACACGACTTCCACTAAGACACTATCCGTTAGCTCTACCATTATACTATACTTTATGATAATTTCAAATCCAAGATGGCTGCCACAACATTTGTCGGGGGTTTATGAAAAGCAAAGGCCAAATAATAACTGGTCCAACGTATATTGCCATTCAGCGTGGTAATGCTGCTAGTATCTAGGCACGCTGCCCTCTGGTGATGGGTTGAAGTATTTGGATTATCTGTGGATCTTAAATGGTCTATAAGTAATCTTCCTGCTATATGTTTTTGTTGTCGTAGTTAGTCATTTTGTTTAAGTAGAATTGAATACTCTCGTATACCTAGTGCTAATGTAGTAAGTATCTATAGAACTAAATGCTAAGCTCAATGTACAGTTACTAATGTACATTGATTAGTTACTTCCACGGTTGCTGGTAACAAATGCTGAGATAGTAAGGCAACGTAAATCACAAATATGTTGGCTTTACCAAGAATATTAAAAAACTTTAGATGTCTTACAAATAAACATAAAAACATATAATTTTATATGACTTTTAAACGATGAAACTGCGTTATGAAACTAGGGTAACCTATTTCCATCTGCAGCTAAAGACAAACCCAAAACACTTAGCATATCAAAACCGTGAACAGGTTTAGACTGTTCAAGTGACCATCTAAAACTGATAAAGAGTTGAACATACTCGTACGTACACTGAAAAAGCATTATCGTCCTTTTGGACTGTCAGTTAAAAAGGTTTGAGTCAATAACTCATAAAATATGTACCATCCTTCTTTTACTGTGCAGGCTATCACTTTATGGCATGCATTGCCATTGTCTATAAGGCAGGCAAAATCCCTTTCCATTTTTCAGGACAGTTATTATTTCTCCTAGTATAAACAGGTATTGGTACATTAACAACATTATTAATTGAACATACATTCAGGTCTACATTCTCATACTCGTAGCTTATTTCTTATCAGTTTGTTTGGTTCATGTGTAGTTACTTATTTTATTTTTTATTAGTTTTTTTTGGTTGCACCAATAGTTTTTTCTATATAAGTTTTATCCATCCAAGGGTTACCTGAAAGAAATTGCATTAGGTGATAAGGCCGCGCAATGTACTACCATTGTATAGATTTGTCTTGCTGTATCTTTTTATATTTTGTTTGGTGTGCAATAAAGCTATATTCATTCATTCATTCATTCAGAAATGGTAAAAACAAGTTAAAAGAGTTTGTAACAGTGATGATGTCCAGAGACTCGCAGACTCCCCGGGCAGGGCTGCAAGTAGCTGCAGGTACTCGTAGCTGCTGAAGTGATTCCTGTCGGATGTTTTGATGTTGAAGCCTTACAAGGAGCGGAGCACGACCACGTTAAGCAGGATGTCAATATCCGCGTATTTATTGCCAACGACAAAATACACCAAGGAAGCTTCTTTATTAATGTTCAACATTTATTTAATTTACAGTCACAGGCCCAACCTAGACCCAGCAGTAGGATAAATATGACTGTGTACGGTCATACCATTAATTATTCATTTATTTCACATTTTTTTAGTCTACACGTCAATTATACACGTAATCATAATAAATTACAAAATAAATGTAACTTAAATATTAATAATATTTTTAAATTAAAAGTTAATTTCATAATTAACAATACTTAAATATTAAATTTATAAGATTCGTCAAACGTATAAACGGACTGCTCGATAAGCCACTTTTTTAATTTCACCTGAAATGATTGTAAGCTACCGGCGTTGATGTACACGTGTGGTAACTATAACCTTCTTATGTACGACTATACTGATATATTCATATTCATATTTATTTATTGGTAATTGTTATTTAAAAGTTACAATTAGTGTATAATAATAAAACGTAAAATAATATTTATATACTAAAGCATTTACTTAGAAATAAATTCAATAAACATTAAAGTTCTTACTAAGAATAGTAAATTAAAAATATTTCACGATAGTCGTCCTAATCATTTAGATTCTATAAATTCGTCAAATTCATAGACCACTGCGATCACATCTTCCGGCATCCTATTGTGTCTTACAAAATTTATATTAATTTATTAAATATTACACTATTAAAAAGCATCTTTTTTTTATCCTACACAGCTAGGCAATTGACCACAAGTTCGCACGACCTCGGAAGTCAGCGATACTGTATCCCTAGATGAAGCATGCCTAGTCTGGAATACACTGGCTCTCATGGAAGGCTGCTGGAACACACCGTTAAGTGCTTGGCGACAGATTTTACAACTTAAGGGTGCATCTTCTTTGATTTTTATGTTGTTATTTGTAGAGTTAAAATTGTTGTCATCTTTGTCCATTCACTAAGTTTGTAAGATACATACTTAGCTACTAAGATATAAAGCTGAGTTTATCACTATTGCCCCGAGCTTCTGTCCCCGGATGTTGGCGGCTTTAAATATAAGTTTTATTTGTTTCCGAATTTCAAGATATGGACTGTTTGGAATAGTTTGTAGAAAATAGTATCTATGTTAGTAACGCGCGTGTATCTCAAGTACTTAAAGCTTCTTCTTGGTGCGGCGTCGTGTGTCGGGTCGCTCTCTTCCCTCCGATATGGTTGAGGAGAGCGATGGCTGGCACATGCGTCAACTAGTGAACGGGTGCCCCATTGCTCTCGGTATGTAAGTGACATTATACATTAAAAAAAAGAAAAAAAATATTTCGTAATCTGTTTACTTAATCAAGTAGTTATTTGTCTTATTTTATAAGAAATCCAAGATATATGATAAAAGTCACAAACTGTTGTATAAGTTCATCAATGGCTCGGAGCACAGCGACTGTGGAGTGTAACCATACAACGTGTTACAGAATTGCGTGACAACACTTAGGGGTGTTAATCTACCAATCAAGACGAACCCATTGTAGAAGGACATATTGCAAAATTAGATTAACACCCCTTAGTATTGCCACACTTTGTATAGATAGACAAAAAATGTACAACATTCATAAAACTAGTCGCAATTAAAATACACTGTGGCAGTTCTGGTGCATGGAGGAAGTATATATGTTATATACCTAGTGAGTGGTAGGTAGTAGTGAAGATGAGCAGTCGATTAATGAAGCCACGGCATCGGCGGGGAGCGTGGGAACTCACGCGAGGAATACTTACATGTTACTAAATACTAACAACCTACTCCTACATGAACACTGCGAACATTTCCGGACAAATGACGAATAAACAAGTTTTATAATCTGCAATCAATTAATATGGTTAAGCGGTAAAATTGCATGTCGATATGATTCATATTATTTTGATTTATTTCATTTGATTGTTAATGTGAGCACAGAAGTAATCTAAAATTGTAGTCAATGTAAAATCCATTTTAAAGTACATATAAGTTTTTTTGTATAAAATATCTAATTTGTTTCAATAAAAGAGTAAGTCCTGACTGGCTGATATTCGCTAGGAAACAACGAACAGCTTAATCCGCTGAATCTATATAGAGACATGACATAAGGAGGCTGTATTCATGAAAGGTGTACTTTATAATGAATACACGCTCCCAAAAACAAGACCTCATGTTCTTTACATGTTTTATCATTTTTATTTTTACATAAGAAGTATTTATGCGTTTTGGATCGTTGATGATTATATAACTCATTAAAAACTTATAATCAAATTAAAATAACTTATAATCTTATTAACAAATTCCCAATAATTCTTTCTTAGTACTAAGAAAGGATTTTGTGAATTTGTAGGGAATTGCCAAATAGGGGTACAAAGTATGAATACATACACACACTGTACATTTACAGTCAAGTATGAGATACTCATAAATTGTAGCGGGTCGTGGAACCGTCATCAGAAGCCAATCACTCGCAGAGATCGGCGATAACATTTAATTTAATTCTAACACTAGTGATTAATAGTGATGGTGTTAGGAGTGTTACATGACATGCCTGCTAGCTTCTACCGGATACAGCATTAATGTTTCTTGCGTGTATACGTCACAGCTTTACGACTGCGAACTTTACTGACTCCTCTATACGTTGCTGTATCTTATTAATTACAATATACTACAATCTGATTCCGTTCACATAATGACGTGATTATTTAAATAACGCTATAACACACTAGTTCTGAATAGTCGCAATTAACTATTAATGTCTGATTATAAGTTTTTAAAGTGTTTGTTGCTATAAAATTATGAACGATCGATTTAAACGTCGTTAAAAGTTAACGGTTCGATACTGGTTATGTAAAATTAAAGATTCAAAAAACAATTAAAGTAGGTAGTATGCTTTTTACCTTTAAAACACCGTAGAATATATGATATATTTATTGAGACTTTATAGTGCCGTGGGGTCCGGGAGCTCATCTTATTTTACAAAACTTATCAGAGCGTTTGATCGATTCGACGCGTGACCAGAATGCCGGTTTTTATCTGGCCCTACGTGTACTCGTAAGCATTGCCATTCAGATTATATTGTATTTCTGTGGTAATGCGGCTAGCAATCTGGGCACGCTGCCCTCTGGTGGTGGGTTAGAGCATTTGGATTATCTGTAGATCTGTAATGGTCTATAGGTAACCTTCCTGCTATATTTTTTGATTATTGTAGTTATTAATTTTGTTTATGTTGATAATATAAAGGCTCTACTGAATTAACCAATGTTCAATTTATATATTTCTGCGTACCAAAAGTCGTGTTCTCGGACTCTGATAAGAGTGTGATGGATCGCGTGCCTCCACGAGATCAATCGAAACAACTCAGCTGAATAATCTCCACATATTCCTCTACTATAATATTTTTCCACTTACTTACGCGTTTCTCTCTCTCATACATCATTTTGTTTTGCGATCGCTGATGGTAATACATCAGCAATCGCAAAACAAAATGAAGCTATACTTGATCGACTCGTTACCAAGTTTGTGAAGCTTTTTTTAGTTTAGATTTATTGAGACGTATCGTGATATTGCTAGAACAGAAAGTTCAGCGTCGAGACCTGGTTAGGAACTACAGAAGGGCTAAATACGGAATTTTCGTTTTTTGTCGTGGTTTCGCCTAGTAAGAATTAATGTTATCCCATAGGAAATGTTTAGGAATGTAAATGAAGGAAATAAGTATTTAATAGAATTATGATATCAGACGATGGTAAAGGACAACTCGTCAAGTTTTTGCCTCTCGGAGAAGTAGTCTCTGCAAGAGATCAAGGTTCGTTGAGTATTTTATCAGTCCTTGGTGATAGTAACATACCCCACCTCAGAGAAGATCCGTATCCAACGACCTACGCGTATTTACTTATTGTAAAATGTGATATATATAACATTGCAGGTACATTTACACAACAAGTCCAATGTGATGCAACAACCAGTCAAGAGTTTAACGAGCTATGGTTATTAGTGGAGGGTTCCGTCGCGGTTACATTGAAATGAATGTGTGTTGTGCGCGCCACCTATCCAGACAAGCGCGAACTAGTAGAAACTACACCTAGCTTTATAGCGTTTTTATAAATGCCGGGCAGGTCGTTTCCGCCAGAATTATGTTGAGTTGCGGTATGCGGTACGAGTATGTGACAGAAAGTCATAATTTTTAACGTTAGTCTGATTTTATCAATTGTGTGATTAAATTTGTTTTCTGTCTCAAATAAGATAAGATAAGACAACTCTTTACTTAGAAACCAGCAATAACAGGTACATTAAACATAACAAAAGAAAAGCGTATACAAATATACCAGTATTGAAATAGCGGCCTTATCGCTTAATTGGCGACTTAATAAATATTTTTCGATTTCTATTTCGATATCATAATAAAGGCTGCTTTGTACTTGAAACAAGGAAGGCCACGGTGCCGGCCGGTGGCTCGCTACAATGAATCCTAAAGCTCGTATTGCCACGGAACCCTAATAAACCGATGTGCGATAAGTACTGGCTCGTCATCAATAAACTGTCAAACGTACAGATATCTTATTTACGATCCTTTAGGGTTACCACATAGCATAGCATAAGCACATCACTAAACAAGATTTAAAGCTGTTTAAATTGTTTTGTTTAAATTTACGTTATTTTGTGTTGAAATTACGAAAGAAGTTGTAGATATTGTGGGTTTTTTAGTCTAGTTTTCAAAACAATCTTTAAAAAGGGGCACAAAAACATTAATTATTTTAATTTGTAAAAACATATATTCTCATGCACCTATATACATATTTTGTAACGGTCCCAGGAACTACAATGACGTTAACAATCGGTAAACTGCATCTGGTCTTAATGCGGTTTATAAATCTGACATGATAAACTCTTTCTTGAAGTTTTTTTATACATATATACAATAACGCGTGCTTAATTTAAATATATGATAAATGTAATAGAGTGAACCCTGGAGGTGGTGGTGGTGGTGGTGGTGGTGTGCTGCGTTGGCCGTACTGTGGAGTTATTACAAGCAATCTGTAGCAGAATCTAGATAATTGTAATGTATGGCACATCCTGGTCCGGCTCCTACATGCACAATATAAACTCTACCTCGTATACTATTCCACCTATAATTATAATTTCATTTAGCTGGAAGTGAATACGAACTTGTGGTGAACGGTATAGTCGGGCAGTAGTGGGTGAGTATTATCACTGACTGATATGGGTTACTATATAATTCAGTCGGTGGTATAGATCTATATCTATATTTTCTTGTAATAGCTATAATTATCGTCAGCGTCATCACTATACAATATTGGCGTTGATGGATGAGTATGTGTTAAAAAATATTAAAAACCAACAACAATACATCAAATATTACCTACTAAACAAAAGCTTATACACGTATATCAGCTTTTAAATGGCGGCCTTATCGCTTTAGGCGATCTCTTAATGGCAACTATGCACGTAAATGATAATGAATTATTTAAAGAGGACTTAAAAAGCTATTATAAATACAATCAATATAAATATGACAACACAGATACAGTGTCTGTTAGTGTCAGTGTCTGGCTAACATTGTCGTGAGTATTCTACATGATGCCTATAAAATACGGTTCAGGTTTGAATACATGCGCTTTATTGGAGTGACAACGAGAGACTGGTGTGACTGTTAAATACAAGTTTCTACATTTGACGCCACCGGGGTTAGAATTTACAAAAGAAAAATTTCATCCTACACCTTTTGATAAATAAACAGTGCAATATTCATGTCTCTAGGTTCAGCGAGTTAGGCTCTACATTGAATCCTAGCTAATATCAGTCACTCTGGACTTACTATTTTATAAATAAGTAGGTATAGATAGATCTGTCAGAGAGGTAAATAATTATATAAATCTAGTGATTAATTATAATATTCAATAAAGTATAGAGGTGAGCGAGTTGCGTGCGTCTCCACATTACACGCGTGGACTTTAATTAACAAACGTCTCATAATGTTGAAGCTATACGAGTAGGTACGAATAGGTATAGCGAGACGTCGGATTAACGCTGACATTACATATTCTTGACAACTGCATTCATATTGTAGGAATTATGCACGATACGATGGTGAGTATGGGATTCAATGTATTTTTAATTACTTGCCTCGTGTACAGATAAAACATAAAATATATTAGCACATATACAACTGGAACAGGTTGCCTGAAATGTGATCACTGCAACATCAATAAATTCTTTTAAAAATCAACTGGATAAATGGCTATAGGACAATCAACTATCTCTTGCAAACCTTTAGGGACAATTGGTGCAATGCATTGAACAATTAATGACTTCAACACAATATGATATAGACACATCAACTTGAAGCTGCTCGACTATTAAAAAAGTAAATAAATATACTTTTCTTACATGAGGATGAAACTCTAAAAACTTTATTTTTTTGCTACGAGTAGGTACATGCAGCGCCACGATGTTATGTTAAGTAAAGTCAAATAAAACTTTAACTCATAATATAGTTTATAACAGACTAGACAACGTTTGACCAATATCTCACCGGATGATAAGTGAAGATGCGGTCGAAGATGTAACACTTTACTTAGTAAAAACTGTGCGATTGTTTCAGGAAAACACTCTAGAGGACTAAATATCTCGCTTGATGCATTTATAAAAAACTCAGTTTATTTAAACAACTGTGAAAAAAGTAGGGATATCGAGTGCATGTATGTATGTACGTATGTATGTATGTATATTTCTTTGTCACGCCGTAGAGCCTAAACGGCTTGTCGTATTTTTTTGTGAGTGGTGTCAATAGATTCGTCTTAGTGGTAAGAGTGACACTGGGTACAACAAAATGAAAAAGAAAATAAATTAAGGATGATACACAGGTTTAACGATTTAGCAGTCGGGTTATTTCAAACTCGCTTTTAACCACTTGTTTTACATTTTCGCTACAACGCCATAGAGACTTACTTATAGCACTCGAACACATTGTTTGAGTCATGAGTTTGTAACCAGTAACAGAACGAATGACATCACTCGTACTCGCAGGTCCGTCGAAGCGTCCGCGCACAATAGCGCCTCTACACCTTGTAATTAGATAGTGTAGGACTCCGCCCCATCACCTCCGCCAATCACAGCGCCTCTGCCACCCGGAAGCTATGTGACGTCACCACAACCACCTTCTATTACGTCACACACATTTTTTTGTACAAGGTAGTATTTAAGCCTGAGTATGATAATCAAAAATAATATATTTTTGGAATATTTCTATATATATTTTTATATATTAAGAGATAAACATCACCAGCTCACCACTTGCTCTTATGTAGAAATTCAGTCATGTTATTATAAAATATTATTATAAAATTAATTTAATATTCTATAATCTTGAAATATTTGCTGTGTCGTTAATTGATTGTTCGTACACTTTCAATTGCTCTGCTTCATTACAACAAACCGTCGCAGACAGCTTCTCACCGCGAGAGATGAATACCGCGAGGACTATGTGGGTAAGTGGTGATTCTCACTCGTTTATAACAACGCAAAAACTTATAAAATGTAATGCTGAGTTAATTTTGGTGAAACTCTCGCAAGAGGCAGCTTGAGAGAGGAATGCGAGATGGTGGCGTAATTGACCACTTGAAAGTAAATGTCGGTTTTCTAAACATTTTCTCTTAAATTAAACTTTTATGGCGCTTCTGACTTATGTTTAGCACAAGATGGCCGCAGTTCCTGACTATGTATATGTACATTTTTGGACGGAAATTGTACAACTATATATTTTGGGTATCATGTGGGTGGGGTCGCTCGCCTTGGTGTCACAGTTTCTAGGCCGCCCGAAGGTCTCTAACATATTATCTGAAAACTAACAACTATGATCGATTCGGTATAATGTAGCATTATGTAACGAGGTGAAAATTTTCATCAAACCTTGTAAGCTTTTTGCAACCCTTTGTCAAGAATGAATTAAGCACCTTCCCTCAAAAAAGTAACGAACCAATATTGTCAAAATGGTAACTTGAGAAATACTACATTGGATAGTAGGTACTAGCGTAGATGATACCATAATGTACTAGATATATTCCTAGAATTAAATCAATATTTAATTAGAATAAAAATAAACATTAAATAATTTAATCATCATCATCAATCAACATATATAAAAATCAATGCCACTTGTCGTCGTAATTGTATAAGTGAAGAACGCGCTCACCTGCGAGTATACGAACCAAATGTTTAGACTTTGTTCGGACTATTCAGTAGATGGTTAATGTAAGGTTTGCACAAAATCGGTCGAGCTGTTCTACATTTATCACATTTTTTGTGACAAATGAATTCAATAAATGCGCGATCATTTTGTTAATGAGGATTTTGCTGTCAAAAAGTATGTTGTCAGGTTGTTGTTTTTTTATTATTTCACTTTATATGTAGCGAAGCACGTACCAGGTGGCCAAGTCTTTTATTTGAATTGTATCAGAATTACGATTGGATTGTGCCAAAATGGCCGTTTCGACATAGAATAGATCAGAGTTAGTATTGAAAATTATATTTTGTTTAACACTAACTGTGGTCTATTCTATGTCAAAACCGCCATTTTGGTACAATCCAATCGTAATTCTGATACAATTCAAATAACAGACTTGCCACAGAACAGTTATAAAATTATGTGGATGTTTATGAATATAAATCGAAGCTAAAGTTCCCTTGTTTCAAGTTAGGCTATACTGGTGGTTTGTTGGTGGTGTGCTCACCTTCCAACAAGTACAATTATCTGGTTCCTGTCGGTGCAATTATACGTACGAGCGGGACGTAGGCTCCACAGCATACATACATACATACCTCTATTCACAAGCAGCCGGATACTAACACTACTCGCAATCCGTTAGGAAGCCATATTTCTTTTAAACTTTCGATATTTTCTGTAACTTAATAATGTATAACTAAAAATAATGATTGTATAAAAAAGTACAAATAAATTTGCTAATATTATTCCAATTCATAACGGTTCAATGATTCTACTTTGCAGGTTTTTTTGTCATTCATACTTAGGCAATAACAGATTCGTCACAGAAAACAAGAAAACACGATACAAATATGTAATGAAGTTTTCTATATAACAGAACACAATGGCAACATACTTATGTATAAGGAAAATAATTAATGGATAATAAAAATCGATAGAACAATCGAATTATAATGCTGACAAATCTACATCCGCTCTTGAACTCGAATATTGTGAAAGAGGAAACATTTGTATTTTTGTATGAAACGAATAAACTTAAAAACTACTGTACCGATTACAAAAAATATTTTATAGTTACAATGCTTAATTATCATTGAATAACCTAGGCTATATTTATTACAACAAATGTGTACCAGGAAGTACCGCTAGTACAATATTTAAAACGTATCACAAAATAGCAAAATGTACCAAGTGGAGCCGGAAACTTTCCGATTTGGCCAGGTATCCGAGTGTGAACATGAATAGCGGCAGCACGCGGGTCTACCGGTCCTCGGTCGGGTTTTTGTGTGTAAATTGGCGGGTTTTACTCAATTGGTAATATTGCACCGGACACGCAGCGGCCGCGGACCTCGAACTGCCTGGGAACAAACATTTTATACTCACTCCAATGAAGATACTCGTAACATATTATGTGCATGATGCTCGCTGCTAGATCGACTAATTCAAATCATTTATTTACCAAAATAGGGTAAAGTACAGATCTTGCATAATTTAATAGTTGTGCCTATTTTGCCTGAGCTAGGCATGTGAATATGTTTAAAGTTAAGCTTAGAAGTAAAGTTGTTTCCATTTTCAATTAAATTGTCAAATTTAATAAATATATTATAGTATTTACGTCAATAAGAAATAATTATAAGTTATTTTAATTAAAAGCGTACACGATTTACAATTAAATAAGTATTTATATGTACTTTCTAATAGATGCGTGTAGCAGTAGCAGTAGGACGGACATACTCGTAGAAGGCAAGGGTGCATGATAGACCACTGTATCTATACTAAGCGTATTACTAAGGAATGGAATAGTCGTATTGATATTCAACTACAAGTACATGTTGTCTATATTTCAACTGACTGGACGTAGAGCCTGAATGTAGAGATATAACATTTTGAAGGTGTATTTATTTTAGGGTGTAGGAGTGTACTAAGAAAGGGTTGGTAATTCTACCCCTGAGGTCAAATGGGTGGTAAAGTATGAATAATTTTTATTTTTAATTTTTAATTACATGTCGCGTTTATTGCCGCTCGTTAGAACTACAAGTCAATGACAATAATTAAGCACACACAGAAACATGGCTAGGACGAAAATGGACCAATTTTTGCTGTCTATTCTCATAATTATATGGTGACAACAAAATGCAAAATGAAATTAATCAAAGTCAAATACTATCACATCTTGATGCCTGCCATTTCGGCCATTGTCAATTAAACCGAGTCGAGAAAATTCGCGATCAGTTTCTGTTATAGTTCTGTAATATTCCCTAAAGTAGACAGTAATTTTTTCCATAATTTAGTGGTGTATGTGTCGTAGGTTAAGTACGTCACCTACCTACCTCACTCGTCAATTGACTCGTGAAATAATAATGTCACTAAAACCATGCTGTTATTTTGTAAGAAATGAAGTTAACTGACAATCTAACGTTTCATTATAATACACCCGCGATATGTGTACAAGTAGTCGGTCGGTGCTCGCTGGTACTGTGGTACCGGTGCTCGTACCTACATCCGCTACGAACATAAACAATACAAACAATCAATAACGTGTCATTTTCTATTAAAGTGACGTCGATAAATCATACGTCATCAGTGTAACATACTCGTACGCACAAATCTTAGTTTTTGTTTAACTCACTACCGGCGCGGCGTTTACATCCACTGAAAAACTATGCTTTAACAATCTATTGTAACTCTTATATTTATTGACATAAAGTATAAAATGCTAAAGATTGGTGTCATGTTTTGTTATGTACCGTATTTCCTGGTCGTTGGACGGTTGAAGTTTTATTTATTGGTCGTAATGTCGGTCGGGTAATGGCGCCGCGACATGTAGGAAACTTATACTTACGTTGCATTTAGATATTTACTATATTGTTTGTAAGAGCACGTTTGTTGCGTTGTTTGGAGTTATGCACTTCTATAAAATACTGATTGATAGTTGCGACAAGTTTAATTTACTTAGTTGAAGAGTTACAAAATTCTTTACTGAAATGTTTTTCAATCTTTGACATTAAAGTATGGTATATTCCCAGTTTGTCTCCTCACGTATACTCGCAAGTGGGTAAAAATTGAGATTTTCTTTTCGTCGTATGAATATCAATAACTTACATTTGAAAAAATGTTCGAGGACAAGCGTTGTTTCTGATGTAAACATTTACAAGGCTTGCTATAGTAATACCACTTACTCAATCTAAGTGCGAGTGCAACCGTAGGTAGGTTCGAGTAACTTGTCAATCATCACACTACTATTATAAAATGTTCGAGGACAAGCGTTGTTTCTGATGTAAACATTAACAAGGCTTGCTATAGTAATACCACTTACTCAATCTAAGTGCGAGTGCAACCGTAGGTAGGTTCGAGTAACTTGTCAATCATCACACTACTATTATAAAATGTTCGAGGACAAGCGTTGTTTCTGATGTAAACATTAACAAGGCTTGCTATAGTAATACCACTTACTCAATCTAAGTGCGAGTGCAACCGTAGGTAGGTTCGAGTAACTTGTTAGTGTTATCATCACACTACTATTATAAAATGTTCGAGGACAAGCGTTGTTTCTGATGTAAACATTAACAAGGCTTGCTATAGTAATACCACTTACTCAATCTAAGTGCGAGTGCAACCGTAGGTAGGTTCGAGTAACTTGTTAGTGTTATCATCACACTACTATTATAAAATGTTCGAGGACAAGCGTTGTTTCTGATGTAAACATTAACAAGGCTTGCTATAGTAATACCACTTACTCAATCTAAGTGCGAGTGCAACCGTAGGTAGGTTCGAGTAACTTGTTAGTGTTATCATCACACTACTATTATAAAATGTTCGAGGACAAGCGTTGTTTCTGATGTAAACATTAACAAGGCTTGCTATAGTAATACCACTTACTCAATCTAAGTGCGAGTGCAACCGTAGGTAGGTTCGAGTAACTTGTTAGTGTTATCATCACACTACTATTATAAAATGTTCGAGGACAAGCGTTGTTTCTGATGTAAACATTAACAAGGCTTGCTATAGTAATACCACTTACTCAATCTAAGTGCGAGTGCAACCGTAGGTAGGTTCGAGTAACTTGTTAGTGTTATCATCACACTACTATTATAAAATGTTCGAGGACAAGCGTTGTTTCTGATGTAAACATTAACAAGGCTTGCTATAGTAATACCACTTACTCAATCTAAGTGCGAGTGCAACCGTAGGTAGGTTCGAGTAACTTGTTAGTGTTATCATCACACTACTATTATAAAATGTTCGAGGACAAGCGTTGTTTCTGATGTAAACATTAACAAGGCTTGCTATAGTAATACCACTTACTCAATCTAAGTGCGAGTGCAACCGTAGGTAGGTTCGAGTAACTTGTTAGTGTTATCATCACACTACTATTATAAAATGTTCGAGGACAAGCGTTGTTTCTGATGTAAACATTAACAAGGCTTGCTATAGTAATACCACTTACTCAATCTAAGTGCGAGTGCAACCGTAGGTAGGTTCGAGTAACTTGTTAGTGTTATCATCACACTACTATTATAAAATGTTCGAGGACAAGCGTTGTTTCTGATGTAAACATTAACAAGGCTTGCTATAGTAATACCACTTACTCAATCTAAGTGCGAGTGCAACCGTAGGTAGGTTCGAGTAACTTGTCAATCATCACACTACTATTATAAAATGTTCGAGGACAAGCGTTGTTTCTGATGTAAACATTAACAAGGCTTGCTATAGTAATACCACTTACTCAATCTAAGTGCGAGTGCAACCGTAGGTAGGTTCGAGTAACTTGTTAGTGTTATCATCACACTACTATTATAAAATGTTCGAGGACAAGCGTTGTTTCTGATGTAAACATTAACAAGGCTTGCTATAGTAATACCACTTACTCAATCTAAGTGCGAGTGCAACCGTAGGTAGGTTCGAGTAACTTGTTAGTGTTATCATCACACTACTATTATAAAATGTTCGAGGACAAGCGTTGTTTCTGATGTAAACATTAACAAGGCTTGCTATAGTAATACCACTTACTCAATCTAAGTGCGAGTGCAACCGTAGGTAGGTTCGAGTAACTTGTTAGTGTTATCATCACACTACTATTATAAAATGTTCGAGGACAAGCGTTGTTTCTGATGTAAACATTAACAAGGCTTGCTATAGTAATACCACTTACTCAATCTAAGTGCGAGTGCAACCGTAGGTAGGTTCGAGTAACTTGTCAATCATCACACTACTATTATAAAATGTTCGAGGACAAGCGTTGTTTCTGATGTAAACATTAACAAGGCTTGCTATAGTAATACCACTTACTCAATCTAAGTGCGAGTGCAACCGTAGGTAGGTTCGAGTAACTTGTCAATCATCACACTACTATTATAAAATGTTCGAGGACAAGCGTTGTTTCTGATGTAAACATTAACAAGGCTTGCTATAGTAATACCACTTACTCAATCTAAGTGCGAGTGCAACCGTAGGTAGGTTCGAGTAACTTGTTAGTGTTATCATCACACTACTATTATAAAATGTTCGAGGACAAGCGTTGTTTCTGATGTAAACATTAACAAGGCTTGCTATAGTAATACCACTTACTCAATCTAAGTGCGAGTGCAACCGTAGGTAGGTTCGAGTAACTTGTTAGTGTTATCATCACACTACTATTATAAAATGTTCGAGGACAAGCGTTGTTTCTGATGTAAACATTAACAAGGCTTGCTATAGTAATACCACTTACTCAATCTAAGTGCGAGTGCAACCGTAGGTAGGTTCGAGTAACTTGTTAGTGTTATCATCACACTACTATTATAAAATGTTCGAGGACAAGCGTTGTTTCTGATGTAAACATTAACAAGGCTTGCTATAGTAATACCACTTACTCAATCTAAGTGCGAGTGCAACCGTAGGTAGGTTCGAGTAACTTGTTAGTGTTATCATCACACTACTATTATAAAATGTTCGAGGACAAGCGTTGTTTCTGATGTAAACATTAACAAGGCTTGCTATAGTAATACCACTTACTCAATCTAAGTGCGAGTGCAACCGTAGGTAGGTTCGAGTAACTTGTTAGTGTTATCATCACACTACTATTATAAAATGTTCGAGGACAAGCGTTGTTTCTGATGTAAACATTAACAAGGCTTGCTATAGTAATACCACTTACTCAATCTAAGTGCGAGTGCAACCGTAGGTAGGTTCGAGTAACTTGTTAGTGTTATCATCACACTACTATTATAAAATGTTCGAGGACAAGCGTTGTTTCTGATGTAAACATTAACAAGGCTTGCTATAGTAATACCACTTACTCAATCTAAGTGCGAGTGCAACCGTAGGTAGGTTCGAGTAACTTGTTAGTGTTATCATCACACTACTATTATAAAATGTTCGAGGACAAGCGTTGTTTCTGATGTAAACATTAACAAGGCTTGCTATAGTAATACCACTTACTCAATCTAAGTGCGAGTGCAACCGTAGGTAGGTTCGAGTAACTTGTTAGTGTTATCATCACACTACTATTATAAAATGTTCGAGGACAAGCGTTGTTTCTGATGTAAACATTTACAAGGCTTGCTATAGTAATACCACTTACTCAATCTAAGTGCGAGTGCAACCGTAGGTAGGTTCGAGTAACTTGTTAGTGTTATCATCACACTACTATTATAAAATGTTCGAGGACAAGCGTTGTTTCTGATGTAAACATTAACAAGGCTTGCTATAGTAATACCACTTACTCAATCTAAGTGCGAGTGCAACCGTAGGTAGGTTCGAGTAACTTGTTAGTGTTATCATCACACTACTATTATAAAATGTTCGAGGACAAGCGTTGTTTCTGATGTAAACATTAACAAGGCTTGCTATAGTAATACCACTTACTCAATCTAAGTGCGAGTGCAACCGTAGGTAGGTTCGAGTAACTTGTTAGTGTTATCATCACACTACTATTATAAAATGTTCGAGGACAAGCGTTGTTTCTGATGTAAACATTTACAAGGCTTGCTATAGTAATACCACTTACTCAATCTAAGTGCGAGTGCAACCGTAGGTAGGTTCGAGTAACTTGTCAATCATCACACTACTATTATAAAATGTTCGAGGACAAGCGTTGTTTCTGATGTAAACATTAACAAGGCTTGCTATAGTAATACCACTTACTCAATCTAAGTGCGAGTGCAACCGTAGGTAGGTTCGAGTAACTTGTCAATCATCACACTACTATTATAAAATGTTCGAGGACAAGCGTTGTTTCTGATGTAAACATTAACAAGGCTTGCTATAGTAATACCACTTACTCAATCTAAGTGCGAGTGCAACCGTAGGTAGGTTCGAGTAACTTGTCAATCATCACACTACTATTATAAAATGTTCGAGGACAAGCGTTGTTTCTGATGTAAACATTAACAAGGCTTGCTATAGTAATACCACTTACTCAATCTAAGTGCGAGTGCAACCGTAGGTAGGTTCGAGTAACTTGTTAGTGTTATCATCACACTACTATTATAAAATGTTCGAGGACAAGCGTTGTTTCTGATGTAAACATTAACAAGGCTTGCTATAGTAATACCACTTACTCAATCTAAGTGCGAGTGCAACCGTAGGTAGGTTCGAGTAACTTGTTAGTGTTATCATCACACTACTATTATAAAATGTTCGAGGACAAGCGTTGTTTCTGATGTAAACATTAACAAGGCTTGCTATAGTAATACCACTTACTCAATCTAAGTGCGAGTGCAACCGTAGGTAGGTTCGAGTAACTTGTCAATCATCACACTATATTATAAAATGTTCGAGGACAAGCGTTGTTTCTGATGTAAACATTAACAAGGCTTGCTATAGTAATACCACTTACTCAATCTAAGTGCGAGTGCAACCGTAGGTAGGTTCG
Source organism: Ligdia adustata (assembly GCA_947049295.1). Classification (NCBI taxonomy): domain Eukaryota; kingdom Metazoa; phylum Arthropoda; class Insecta; order Lepidoptera; family Geometridae; genus Ligdia; species Ligdia adustata. The sequence goes on from OX346229.1 coordinate 12,958,242, forward strand.
AGTAACTTGTTAGTGTTATCATCACACTACTATTATAAAATGTTCGAGGACAAGCGTTGTTTCTGATGTAAACATTAACAAGGCTTGCTATAGTAATACCACTTACTCAATCTAAGTGCGAGTGCAACCGTAGGTAGGTTCGAGTAACTTGTTAGTGTTATCATCACACTACTATTATAAAATGTTCGAGGACAAGCGTTGTTTCTGATGTAAACATTTACAAGGCTTGCTATAGTAATACCACTTACTCAATCTAAGTGCGAGTGCAACCGTAGGTAGGTTCGAGTAACTTGTTAGTGTTATCATCACACTACTATTATAAAATGTTCGAGGACAAGCGTTGTTTCTGATGTAAACATTAACAAGGCTTGCTATAGTAATACCACTTACTCAATCTAAGTGCGAGTGCAACCGTAGGTAGGTTCGAGTAACTTGTCAATCATCACACTACTATTATAAAATGTTCGAGGACAAGCGTTGTTTCTGATGTAAACATTAACAAGGCTTGCTATAGTAATACCACTTACTCAATCTAAGTGCGAGTGCAACCGTAGGTAGGTTCGAGTAACTTGTTAGTGTTATCATCACACTACTATTATAAAATGTTCGAGGACAAGCGTTGTTTCTGATGTAAACATTTACAAGGCTTGCTATAGTAATACCACTTACTCAATCTAAGTGCGAGTGCAACCGTAGGTAGGTTCGAGTAACTTGTCAATCATCACACTACTATTATAAAATGTTCGAGGACAAGCGTTGTTTCTGATGTAAACATTAACAAGGCTTGCTATAGTAATACCACTTACTCAATCTAAGTGCGAGTGCAACCGTAGGTAGGTTCGAGTAACTTGTTAGTGTTATCATCACACTACTATTATAAAATGTTCGAGGACAAGCGTTGTTTCTGATGTAAACATTAACAAGGCTTGCTATAGTAATACCACTTACTCAATCTAAGTGCGAGTGCAACCGTAGGTAGGTTCGAGTAACTTGTTAGTGTTATCATCACACTACTATTATAAAATGTTCGAGGACAAGCGTTGTTTCTGATGTAAACATTTACAAGGCTTGCTATAGTAATACCACTTACTCAATCTAAGTGCGAGTGCAACCGTAGGTAGGTTCGAGTAACTTGTTAGTGTTATCATCACACTACTATTATAAAATGTTCGAGGACAAGCGTTGTTTCTGATGTAAACATTAACAAGGCTTGCTATAGTAATACCACTTACTCAATCTAAGTGCGAGTGCAACCGTAGGTAGGTTCGAGTAACTTGTTAGTGTTATCATCACACTACTATTATAAAATGTTCGAGGACAAGCGTTGTTTCTGATGTAAACATTAACAAGGCTTGCTATAGTAATACCACTTACTCAATCTAAGTGCGAGTGCAACCGTAGGTAGGTTCGAGTAACTTGTTAGTGTTATCATCACACTACTATTATAAAATGTTCGAGGACAAGCGTTGTTTCTGATGTAAACATTAACAAGGCTTGCTATAGTAATACCACTTACTCAATCTAAGTGCGAGTGCAACCGTAGGTAGGTTCGAGTAACTTGTCAATCATCACACTACTATTATAAAATGTTCGAGGACAAGCGTTGTTTCTGATGTAAACATTTACAAGGCTTGCTATAGTAATACCACTTACTCAATCTAAGTGCGAGTGCAACCGTAGGTAGGTTCGAGTAACTTGTTAGTGTTATCATCACACTACTATTATAAAATGTTCGAGGACAAGCGTTGTTTCTGATGTAAACATTAACAAGGCTTGCTATAGTAATACCACTTACTCAATCTAAGTGCGAGTGCAACCGTAGGTAGGTTCGAGTAACTTGTTAGTGTTATCATCACACTACTATTATAAAATGTTCGAGGACAAGCGTTGTTTCTGATGTAAACATTAACAAGGCTTGCTATAGTAATACCACTTACTCAATCTAAGTGCGAGTGCAACCGTAGGTAGGTTCGAGTAACTTGTTAGTGTTATCATCACACTACTATTATAAAATGTTCGAGGACAAGCGTTGTTTCTGATGTAAACATTAACAAGGCTTGCTATAGTAATACCACTTACTCAATCTAAGTGCGAGTGCAACCGTAGGTAGGTTCGAGTAACTTGTTAGTGTTATCATCACACTACTATTATAAAATGTTCGAGGACAAGCGTTGTTTCTGATGTAAACATTAACAAGGCTTGCTATAGTAATACCACTTACTCAATCTAAGTGCGAGTGCAACCGTAGGTAGGTTCGAGTAACTTGTCAATCATCACACTACTATTATAAAATGTTCGAGGACAAGCGTTGTTTCTGATGTAAACATTAACAAGGCTTGCTATAGTAATACCACTTACTCAATCTAAGTGCGAGTGCAACCGTAGGTAGGTTCGAGTAACTTGTTAGTGTTATCATCACACTACTATTATAAAATGTTCGAGGACAAGCGTTGTTTCTGATGTAAACATTAACAAGGCTTGCTATAGTAATACCACTTACTCAATCTAAGTGCGAGTGCAACCGTAGGTAGGTTCGAGTAACTTGTTAGTGTTATCATCACACTACTATTATAAAATGTTCGAGGACAAGCGTTGTTTCTGATGTAAACATTTACAAGGCTTGCTATAGTAATACCACTTACTCAATCTAAGTGCGAGTGCAACCGTAGGTAGGTTCGAGTAACTTGTTAGTGTTATCATCACACTACTATTATAAAATGTTCGAGGACAAGCGTTGTTTCTGATGTAAACATTTACAAGGCTTGCTATAGTAATACCACTTACTCAATCTAAGTGCGAGTGCAACCGTAGGTAGGTTCGAGTAACTTGTCAATCATCACACTACTATTATAAAATGTTCGAGGACAAGCGTTGTTTCTGATGTAAACATTTACAAGGCTTGCTATAGTAATACCACTTACTCAATCTAAGTGCGAGTGCAACCGTAGGTAGGTTCGAGTAACTTGTCGAATCATCACACTACTATTATAAAATGTTCGAGGACAAGCGTTGTTTCTGATGTAAACATTTACAAGGCTTGCTATAGTAATACCACTTACTCAATCTAAGTGCGAGTGCAACCGTAGGTAGGTTCGAGTAACTTGTCAATCATCACACTATATTATAAAATGTTCGAGGACAAGCGTTGTTTCTGATGTAAACATTAACAAGGCTTGCTATAGTAATACCACTTACTCAATCTAAGTGCGAGTGCAACCGTAGGTAGGTTCGAGTAACTTGTTAGTGTTATCATCACACTACTATTATAAAATGTTCGAGGACAAGCGTTGTTTCTGATGTAAACATTAACAAGGCTTGCTATAGTAATACCACTTACTCAATCTAAGTGCGAGTGCAACCGTAGGTAGGTTCGAGTAACTTGTCAATCATCACACTATATTATAAAATGTTCGAGGACAAGCGTTGTTTCTGATGTAAACATTAACAAGGCTTGCTATAGTAATACCACTTACTCAATCTAAGTGCGAGTGCAACCGTAGGTAGGTTCGAGTAACTTGTTAGTGTTATCATCACACTACTATTATAAAATGTTCGAGGACAAGCGTTGTTTCTGATGTAAACATTTACAAGGCTTGCTATAGTAATACCACTTACTCAATCTAAGTGCGAGTGCAACCGTAGGTAGGTTCGAGTAACTTGTTAGTGTTATCATCACACTACTATTATAAAATGTTCGAGGACAAGCGTTGTTTCTGATGTAAACATTAACAAGGCTTGCTATAGTAATACCACTTACTCAATCTAAGTGCGAGTGCAACCGTAGGTAGGTTCGAGTAACTTGTTAGTGTTATCATCACACTACTATTATAAAATGTTCGAGGACAAGCGTTGTTTCTGATGTAAACATTAACAAGGCTTGCTATAGTAATACCACTTACTCAATCTAAGTGCGAGTGCAACCGTAGGTAGGTTCGAGTAACTTGTTAGTGTTATCATCACACTACTATTATAAAATGTTCGAGGACAAGCGTTGTTTCTGATGTAAACATTAACAAGGCTTGCTATAGTAATACCACTTACTCAATCTAAGTGCGAGTGCAACCGTAGGTAGGTTCGAGTAACTTGTTAGTGTTATCATCACACTACTATTATAAAATGTTCGAGGACAAGCGTTGTTTCTGATGTAAACATTAACAAGGCTTGCTATAGTAATACCACTTACTCAATCTAAGTGCGAGTGCAACCGTAGGTAGGTTCGAGTAACTTGTTAGTGTTATCATCACACTACTATTATAAAATGTTCGAGGACAAGCGTTGTTTCTGATGTAAACATTAACAAGGCTTGCTATAGTAATACCACTTACTCAATCTAAGTGCGAGTGCAACCGTAGGTAGGTTCGAGTAACTTGTCAATCATCACACTATATTATAAAATGTTCGAGGACAAGCGTTGTTTCTGATGTAAACATTAACAAGGCTTGCTATAGTAATACCACTTACTCAATCTAAGTGCGAGTGCAACCGTAGGTAGGTTCGAGTAACTTGTTAGTGTTATCATCACACTACTATTATAAAATGTTCGAGGACAAGCGTTGTTTCTGATGTAAACATTAACAAGGCTTGCTATAGTAATACCACTTACTCAATCTAAGTGCGAGTGCAACCGTAGGTAGGTTCGAGTAACTTGTTAGTGTTATCATCACACTACTATTATAAAATGTTCGAGGACAAGCGTTGTTTCTGATGTAAACATTAACAAGGCTTGCTATAGTAATACCACTTACTCAATCTAAGTGCGAGTGCAACCGTAGGTAGGTTCGAGTAACTTGTCAATCATCACACTATATTATAAAATGTTCGAGGACAAGCGTTGTTTCTGATGTAAACATTAACAAGGCTTGCTATAGTAATACCACTTACTCAATCTAAGTGCGAGTGCAACCGTAGGTAGGTTCGAGTAACTTGTTAGTGTTATCATCACACTACTATTATAAAATGTTCGAGGACAAGCGTTGTTTCTGATGTAAACATTAACAAGGCTTGCTATAGTAATACCACTTACTCAATCTAAGTGCGAGTGCAACCGTAGGTAGGTTCGAGTAACTTGTTAGTGTTATCATCACACTACTATTATAAAATGTTCGAGGACAAGCGTTGTTTCTGATGTAAACATTTACAAGGCTTGCTATAGTAATACCACTTACTCAATCTAAGTGCGAGTGCAACCGTAGGTAGGTTCGAGTAACTTGTCAATCATCACACTATATTATAAAATGTTCGAGGACAAGCGTTGTTTCTGATGTAAACATTAACAAGGCTTGCTATAGTAATACCACTTACTCAATCTAAGTGCGAGTGCAACCGTAGGTAGGTTCGAGTAACTTGTTAGTGTTATCATCACACTACTATTATAAAATGTTCGAGGACAAGCGTTGTTTCTGATGTAAACATTAACAAGGCTTGCTATAGTAATACCACTTACTCAATCTAAGTGCGAGTGCAACCGTAGGTAGGTTCGAGTAACTTGTTAGTGTTATCATCACACTACTATTATAAAATGTTCGAGGACAAGCGTTGTTTCTGATGTAAACATTAACAAGGCTTGCTATAGTAATACCACTTACTCAATCTAAGTGCGAGTGCAACCGTAGGTAGGTTCGAGTAACTTGTTAGTGTTATCATCACACTACTATTATAAAATGTTCGAGGACAAGCGTTGTTTCTGATGTAAACATTAACAAGGCTTGCTATAGTAATACCACTTACTCAATCTAAGTGCGAGTGCAACCGTAGGTAGGTTCGAGTAACTTGTCAATCATCACACTATATTATAAAATGTTCGAGGACAAGCGTTGTTTCTGATGTAAACATTAACAAGGCTTGCTATAGTAATACCACTTACTCAATCTAAGTGCGAGTGCAACCGTAGGTAGGTTCGAGTAACTTGTTAGTGTTATCATCACACTACTATTATAAAATGTTCGAGGACAAGCGTTGTTTCTGATGTAAACATTAACAAGGCTTGCTATAGTAATACCACTTACTCAATCTAAGTGCGAGTGCAACCGTAGGTAGGTTCGAGTAACTTGTTAGTGTTATCATCACACTACTATTATAAAATGTTCGAGGACAAGCGTTGTTTCTGATGTAAACATTAACAAGGCTTGCTATAGTAATACCACTTACTCAATCTAAGTGCGAGTGCAACCGTAGGTAGGTTCGAGTAACTTGTTAGTGTTATCATCACACTACTATTATAAAATGTTCGAGGACAAGCGTTGTTTCTGATGTAAACATTAACAAGGCTTGCTATAGTAATACCACTTACTCAATCTAAGTGCGAGTGCAACCGTAGGTAGGTTCGAGTAACTTGTTAGTGTTATCATCACACTACTATTATAAAATGTTCGAGGACAAGCGTTGTTTCTGATGTAAACATTAACAAGGCTTGCTATAGTAATACCACTTACTCAATCTAAGTGCGAGTGCAACCGTAGGTAGGTTCGAGTAACTTGTCAATCATCACACTATATTATAAAATGTTCGAGGACAAGCGTTGTTTCTGATGTAAACATTAACAAGGCTTGCTATAGTAATACCACTTACTCAATCTAAGTGCGAGTGCAACCGTAGGTAGGTTCGAGTAACTTGTTAGTGTTATCATCACACTACTATTATAAAATGTTCGAGGACAAGCGTTGTTTCTGATGTAAACATTAACAAGGCTTGCTATAGTAATACCACTTACTCAATCTAAGTGCGAGTGCAACCGTAGGTAGGTTCGAGTAACTTGTTAGTGTTATCATCACACTACTATTATAAAATGTTCGAGGACAAGCGTTGTTTCTGATGTAAACATTTACAAGGCTTGCTATAGTAATACCACTTACTCAATCTAAGTGCGAGTGCAACCGTAGGTAGGTTCGAGTAACTTGTCAATCATCACACTACTATTATAAAATGTTCGAGGACAAGCGTTGTTTCTGATGTAAACATTAACAAGGCTTGCTATAGTAATACCACTTACTCAATCTAAGTGCGAGTGCAACCGTAGGTAGGTTCGAGTAACTTGTTAGTGTTATCATCACACTACTATTATAAAATGTTCGAGGACAAGCGTTGTTTCTGATGTAAACATTTACAAGGCTTGCTATAGTAATACCACTTACTCAATCTAAGTGCGAGTGCAACCGTAGGTAGGTTCGAGTAACTTGTTAGTGTTATCATCACACTACTATTATAAAATGTTCGAGGACAAGCGTTGTTTCTGATGTAAACATTTACAAGGCTTGCTATAGTAATACCACTTACTCAATCTAAGTGCGAGTGCAACCGTAGGTAGGTTCGAGTAACTTGTCAATCATCACACTACTATTATAAAATGTTCGAGGACAAGCGTTGTTTCTGATGTAAACATTTACAAGGCTTGCTATAGTAATACCACTTACTCAATCTAAGTGCGAGTGCAACCGTAGGTAGGTTCGAGTAACTTGTTAGTGTTATCATCACACTACTATTATAAAATGTTCGAGGACAAGCGTTGTTTCTGATGTAAACATTAACAAGGCTTGCTATAGTAATACCACTTACTCAATCTAAGTGCGAGTGCAACCGTAGGTAGGTTCGAGTAACTTGTCAATCATCACACTACTATTATAAAATGTTCGAGGACAAGCGTTGTTTCTGATGTAAACATTTACAAGGCTTGCTATAGTAATACCACTTACTCAATCTAAGTGCGAGTGCAACCGTAGGTAGGTTCGAGTAACTTGTTAGTGTTATCATCACACTACTATTATAAAATGTTCGAGGACAAGCGTTGTTTCTGATGTAAACATTAACAAGGCTTGCTATAGTAATACCACTTACTCAATCTAAGTGCGAGTGCAACCGTAGGTAGGTTCGAGTAACTTGTCAATCATCACACTACTATTATAAAATGTTCGAGGACAAGCGTTGTTTCTGATGTAAACATTTACAAGGCTTGCTATAGTAATACCACTTACTCAATCTAAGTGCGAGTGCAACCGTAGGTAGGTTCGAGTAACTTGTCAATCATCACACTACTATTATAAAATGTTCGAGGACAAGCGTTGTTTCTGATGTAAACATTTACAAGGCTTGCTATAGTAATACCACTTACTCAATCTAAGTGCGAGTGCAACCGTAGGTAGGTTCGAGTAACTTGTCAATCATCACACTACTATTATAAAATGTTCGAGGACAAGCGTTGTTTCTGATGTAAACATTTACAAGGCTTGCTATAGTAATACCACTTACTCAATCTAAGTGCGAGTGCAACCGTAGGTAGGTTCGAGTAACTTGTTAGTGTTATCATCACACTACTATTATAAAATGTTCGAGGACAAGCGTTGTTTCTGATGTAAACATTAACAAGGCTTGCTATAGTAATACCACTTACTCAATCTAAGTGCGAGTGCAACCGTAGGTAGGTTCGAGTAACTTGTTAGTGTTATCATCACACTACTATTATAAAATGTTCGAGGACAAGCGTTGTTTCTGATGTAAACATTAACAAGGCTTGCTATAGTAATACCACTTACTCAATCTAAGTGCGAGTGCAACCGTAGGTAGGTTCGAGTAACTTGTTAGTGTTATCATCACACTACTATTATAAAATGTTCGAGGACAAGCGTTGTTTCTGATGTAAACATTAACAAGGCTTGCTATAGTAATACCACTTACTCAATCTAAGTGCGAGTGCAACCGTAGGTAGGTTCGAGTAACTTGTCAATCATCACACTACTATTATAAAATGTTCGAGGACAAGCGTTGTTTCTGATGTAAACATTAACAAGGCTTGCTATAGTAATACCACTTACTCAATCTAAGTGCGAGTGCAACCGTAGGTAGGTTCGAGTAACTTGTTAGTGTTATCATCACACTACTATTATAAAATGTTCGAGGACAAGCGTTGTTTCTGATGTAAACATTAACAAGGCTTGCTATAGTAATACCACTTACTCAATCTAAGTGCGAGTGCAACCGTAGGTAGGTTCGAGTAACTTGTTAGTGTTATCATCACACTACTATTATAAAATGTTCGAGGACAAGCGTTGTTTCTGATGTAAACATTAACAAGGCTTGCTATAGTAATACCACTTACTCAATCTAAGTGCGAGTGCAACCGTAGGTAGGTTCGAGTAACTTGTTAGTGTTATCATCACACTACTATTATAAAATGTTCGAGGACAAGCGTTGTTTCTGATGTAAACATTAACAAGGCTTGCTATAGTAATACCACTTACTCAATCTAAGTGCGAGTGCAACCGTAGGTAGGTTCGAGTAACTTGTTAGTGTTATCATCACACTACTATTATAAAATGTTCGAGGACAAGCGTTGTTTCTGATGTAAACATTAACAAGGCTTGCTATAGTAATACCACTTACTCAATCTAAGTGCGAGTGCAACCGTAGGTAGGTTCGAGTAACTTGTTAGTGTTATCATCACACTACTATTATAAAATGTTCGAGGACAAGCGTTGTTTCTGATGTAAACATTAACAAGGCTTGCTATAGTAATACCACTTACTCAATCTAAGTGCGAGTGCAACCGTAGGTAGGTTCGAGTAACTTGTTAGTGTTATCATCACACTACTATTATAAAATGTTCGAGGACAAGCGTTGTTTCTGATGTAAACATTAACAAGGCTTGCTATAGTAATACCACTTACTCAATCTAAGTGCGAGTGCAACCGTAGGTAGGTTCGAGTAACTTGTTAGTGTTATCATCACACTACTATTATAAAATGTTCGAGGACAAGCGTTGTTTCTGATGTAAACATTAACAAGGCTTGCTATAGTAATACCACTTACTCAATCTAAGTGCGAGTGCAACCGTAGGTAGGTTCGAGTAACTTGTCAATCATCACACTACTATTATAAAATGTTCGAGGACAAGCGTTGTTTCTGATGTAAACATTAACAAGGCTTGCTATAGTAATACCACTTACTCAATCTAAGTGCGAGTGCAACCGTAGGTAGGTTCGAGTAACTTGTTAGTGTTATCATCACACTACTATTATAAAATGTTCGAGGACAAGCGTTGTTTCTGATGTAAACATTAACAAGGCTTGCTATAGTAATACCACTTACTCAATCTAAGTGCGAGTGCAACCGTAGGTAGGTTCGAGTAACTTGTTAGTGTTATCATCACACTACTATTATAAAATGTTCGAGGACAAGCGTTGTTTCTGATGTAAACATTAACAAGGCTTGCTATAGTAATACCACTTACTCAATCTAAGTGCGAGTGCAACCGTAGGTAGGTTCGAGTAACTTGTTAGTGTTATCATCACACTACTATTATAAAATGTTCGAGGACAAGCGTTGTTTCTGATGTAAACATTAACAAGGCTTGCTATAGTAATACCACTTACTCAATCTAAGTGCGAGTGCAACCGTAGGTAGGTTCGAGTAACTTGTCAATCATCACACTACTATTATAAAATGTTCGAGGACAAGCGTTGTTTCTGATGTAAACATTAACAAGGCTTGCTATAGTAATACCACTTACTCAATCTAAGTGCGAGTGCAACCGTAGGTAGGTTCGAGTAACTTGTCAATCATCACGCTACTATTATAAAAGCGATAGTTTGTGTGTTCGTTTGTTAATATACTTCAAGCTCTTGGATAAAATGTGACACCTGGATAGCTTACGTCCTAGATTCACTTGTAGGCTACTTTACATCCCGTTAGTAAGGTTTCCGCAGGTAATCAAACTGTTTGCCAAGTCTAAGACAGCTCTGCCAAAAAACTTCATAGCAATATTGTAGTTTACGGTCCCTCATTCAAGGACTGACCGGTGATATCAACTCAAGCCATATTTCTTGTTCATATCAATTATTTTGGTGCGGGAACAATACGTTTGTAGAAAACAGATAATGATAATATAGTAAGTAAATATAGTAATAATTTCTCTCGTAACATTACCATCGTCAGCTAATGGACAATTTTTCCAGTTGTAAACACATTGTAAATTTAGAGAAGGTTTTAATTAACCAAGAGGTCAGATAGTCTGACAGTTTCCACATAATTTTCTTCTCAAACATAAGATATAGTGTATAACTTATACAAAAGAACCCACACGTAGGCCGAGTAGTAGCTAATGTTGCCATACTGTCGGCGACATCAGAGACATTCCTCGCTAATTATTGTAGATAATTACTGGCAACCCCGCGCAACTACACAGATTACCTGCAAGTTACTATTGAAAATATGCAGAAAATATTTTAATAGCCAATGAAGGAAGACTTCCATTAAATGGAGGTAAAAAGAAAACTTATGCTAGCGACTGAAATATTGTTATGGGTTTTGTATTGGACGTGATATTATTTTATGCTAAAAAGGTATTTCTGCAATTTAAAGGATCTTTAGATGAGCTCTGAAAGTAAACTTGTCTAGTGTTCTCAAGGGAGACTCTGGGCCCTCCACATAATGTTGAGTTCGATCTTACATCGAATACATTTCTGGTAAATTCTCTTGTGATTCCTTACATGTTATATAAAGAATATTTAGAGTTTTCCCGCCTTGTCTTGATGTCAGCGTGAGAAATCGAAAAATATTTTTGTTTTTATGGTGTGGTTCCTCCTCACCACCGCCACACCTCACCTTATTATTTCTCTTTCTCTCAGTATCCGACTTAGCGTTTCGCCTTAGCAGAAGGCATCCTAAGGAGATGTTGATTCTTTAAACGCTCGCTCGAAAGCTTTCGAAAACCATAAAAACTCGTGGTAATTAGTTAAAATATATGCAAATGAGTGAACACTCTCGATTCCTTAACCTGGGATTGAAGCCGCGCCTTTTCGCTTGTGAGACAAGTGTTCACCGACTGGGCTGTCATTTGATTTGGATACGCTTTGTATCTCAATAACCACGGTGTTCCACTTCGCAAGTGAATAGGTATTCCAGACGAGCGAGTTTCATCTAGGACTCGTCATTACTTTTCATCCAGCGAGTTGCAAACTAACGCTAGCCTAATAAGCAACTAGTGGTTAGAAGCGAATTCGAAAAAATCCGACTACAAAATCACCTTTAAATATTTTTTTACCCAGTATCCCTCTCATGACTAAGACGAATCTATTGACACCACTCGCACAAAATACGACAAGCCATTAAAGCTCTAGGGCATGCCAAAGAAATACACATACATACACTCGAAAAACATAGCTCTCCTATATTCGCAGTCGGGCAAAAATGCTCGTTCTTGCAATAACTCTGGTGATAGTTGTCAATAGTCGGACGGAGGCGCGTTTATTTACGATATTATCAGTGCGGTTAGTGAGGACCACCCACGCGGGCAGGGATGAGACCTCCACGTCAACCACTATCGATACATTACGATAAAATACAACGTTGTCAAACGACTCAAACCAACGCAACTTCGCTCTGGGAATGTACAGAGCAAAACTACCGAGGAGCTGTTTTCATTACTCTAGCCTCTTAGTGAGTACTTACAACATATAATTTCAATATCAATTTATTAGGCTAGCAATGTAATAAACAGTTTTTTATATTCTATATAAATGCCACAGTCGTTGTTTTTATTTATTTTTTGCCGGGGATTTCCTACTTATAGTAGTATATTATGGATCAATCGTAATCGTAACTAATATTATAAATGCGAAAGTAACTCTGTCTGTCTGTCTGTCTCGCTTTCACGCCAAAGCTACTAAACCGATCTGGATGAAATTTGGTACACAGGTTAGATTGCACTCCGGAAAACGACATAGGATACTTTTTAACCGACTTCAAAAAAAGGAAGTTCTGTATTCGATGGGAAATACGCGGATGAAACCGCAGGGCACAGCTAGTATTATATGTTTTTCAATCATCAAATCGTTATAATTGATAAAAGAGTAAGTAAGTTTTCATTGAAATGTTAAGCAATAAATGTAAATAGCGCTATGAAGCAGGTGCGGGCTAGTTTACGAGCTCCTTACAGTTGGCTGCCAGCGAGGGCGGAATTCTGAACATTGACCACACTCCAGTGACCAGCTGGGAACGACCACCCACCACCGCTTAAGTCTGGTCGTATATTGCCCACAGCTGGGCACGAGTCTTCAGTAAGGGGAAGTAGTCCACCTCGCTGATTTAAGCCAAGTTTCTGGGCATATGGGCTATTTTTTGTTGTTGTAGTTAATCATTTCGTTTTTGGTAATAGAGCTAATTTAAGTACCTAGTTAAAAAATATTAAAAAGAAAAGAATTTTAAAATCATCGATAAAATGGAATCTCTTGATTTCTAACCATATCGCAATAACCATCGACCGCGGTGTAATAAAATCAATATGGAGACTGCAGTTTTCCCGCCAAATGAAGGAATCCTTTTTATCAACGCGTAGGTATTTATTTTCAAACCTCTTCGCGCCGAGAGGCCGAGCTCTCGCTAAATCTGTTTAATGTAATATCGCGCCGAGAGGCCGAGCTCTCTCTAAATCTGTTTAATTTTTATTGAATTGCTAAAATGTAATGTTAATTAGTATCCAGCGCTCGTTCCGAGTAATGAAAAACATCATTTTAATGTGCTGTCGCCGATCGCTGACTCATGCCAATAAAAATTCCAACATCAGAGTATTTTTTACTTTAGTTCATTTAAGGCGACGGGTATAGATAAACGCAATATCTGTTTGATTCTGGGCGAAACAAATGAGCGGGCATTGGCCTGCCGTCTATAATTTTGTCAACTGTATAGATAGATGGTGTCTTATGCACAGTTTGGATATTGACATAGAGTAATGTAAGTTCAGAGAAATAACATCGTACTTTTCTGAAAGTTACGTCAAAGATTACTATTGTACAGAAGGTGAAGTATGTAGTAATTACTCAATTCAAATATAACATTACTCATTATCGAATAATAATAACTCGATTTCATTAAACTTTTATAAAAATGATTTCTCGTACCTAGTAAAAACATAAAAAATATTGAGAAAATTTCGTAGAAACTATCGTTCGAGTTCGTTCGTTGAATATCGTGCGAGTTGCAACCTTCAAAATTCCGCCATCGTGAGCAGTTGACAGCTCATATCATTGATGACATTTTTTTATCAACAACGAGGTTCGCTGGGTTAGGTAACTTACTTTAAAAAAATTAAATATATATAAAAAAATTGCATATTTTATTTATAAGTCTAACTATTTTGACCGATTTTATCAAACTTATATGAATAAATCTTTAATTAAACAAACTTTAAAAAAACAATAACTGAAATAAAAGGTAAACTTTTTATTTCAGTTATTGTTTTTTTAAAGTATTTTTCTGTTTTGTTAGAGACGCTAAAATTAACGAAAAATTCATATTTACATAATCGATCAAAAAATTCATAGTTATATATTTTTATTATGGCAGCATCTCCTGACAATGAAGAATATTTTTTTTATAAGATCTCTTTCCGTAGTAACCATCAGCTATAACATCTATGATGGCAATGCCGTTAGAGTTCAGCCTTCCGATTCAGATAAAAACAATTATCTTTTTAGTACCTACACTTTAAACCTTTTATTTCAGTTATGGTTTTTTTTAAGTTTTTTCTCTTTTAACGTTAAAATTAACGAACAATTAATTCATATAAGTTTGATAAAAATCGGTCAAAATAGTTAGATTTATAAATAAAAATATTCAATAAAAAAATTAACTAAAAAAAGGAAATTGGCGAAATCATCGATGAACGTTTATTTATAAAGATTATAAGAAGTGATATTTTTTGTTTTCGATTCTTCTTATCTCCCATTTGTATATACACTCATATTTGTATATACATTTGTATATTTGTATTTGTATCACACTTCTACAAGTAGTGTCAAAATCACGGCAGAGAATGTTTCTAGTAAAACACAATCGCTTATAAGTATGTTAATACGCGCACGCGGTAACTATCCTAGGAAAGAATATAATAATATATTATTATTCTCACTCTGCACTAGATGAAGTCTGACAACGTCGCGCACTACGCGAAATGGCAGGGATGAGGCGGGCACGCATGCAACGTCGCATAAAATTTACGCTACCCGCTAGCTAAGCCAAAGTGCCTCATTAAAATATGTGCCAAGTGCCTAGTTAAATATATTAGCTACGTGCTTTTCTAAATGAATACTTTTTAGTAAGCTCTAATAACATTTATCTTTAAAACTTCACTTACCTATAATTCTAAGACAAAAACAATACATTAGCCTGAAGGTGCCAATATTCGGATTAATCTACCTTAACATTACAAAGTAGACATTTCACGTATACTGAAAGAAACATGTTCAAAATAATGAGGTAATGAGTTCTTCAAAAATATATTAAAATGGTTTGGTAAACTAAGATAAGCATTTTGAAACATCATGCTTTAATTGAGTATATGTATTACATGATTTATTAACTTCCAACATGGCACAGTATACGGTAATGCTATAAAATGGAAACAAAAACGCATGTATTTGGGAACCATCACCTTAAGTATTATCGGTAGTTTTAAATACTTGTGTAATGCATAAAGTAACTATCACTATGGTGTAACGTAGTTAAATGATCATTTGCATGTTCTAATGATTGGACATTTGTGTAGAGGATTTTTATAATTGTGTATCTTACGTTAATTTCCTAAGAGTTTAAGTACAAGGAGTCCTCCTTGTACTTAAATGAAACTTTTTCACACATTTTTAGATTCTATATTAGATTTTATAGTATTGCTAGTGAACCACTAAAAACTTCACCATTTTTTTCAAAAAATGCATACAAATTTTTCATTTTCGAATTTCGCTAGAAAACGCTAGTCGCAGTGGACGCCATATTGCTCTGAGGTCATGACATCAGTCGGCTGTGTAAACAAATGCAGTGACTTTTGTATGTTAATGTATTTAAATGATACTTCTTAAGTTTACATAGCCGTATGACGTAATAACATGGCGACTGCTATTTAAATGGTGTCAATGGTATTTTGAAACAGATTAAAAAGGCTGAAACATTTTAATTTAATTTTAAAATTTAGTTTGCTATTTTATGAACTAAAACTGTCGACTCAGACTGCTTTTTCCCCGAGTTATATCAGTAATATGTTTGTAGAATTTATAACTAATAGAGTAAAATACTCTATTTCTGCATCGAAAAAAAGGTTTTGAACTTTATGAATTAATAGGACGTCACAGTGCGAGTCATAAAATAGTACTCAATAGATACACGGTTTTAAAATAACAGATGATAATGGTATTCGTGTGTCAAATAGTTACGACCTTACTCCATCAGTTTTTTTAATGGTATCTTCAATAAAATAAAGCTTCCAAACTTAATTGGATTCTTGTTTTGTTTAGCCGTAACTTGATATACTACTCGTATTAAAAGATTTAACGGAATCATATCTAAGGTTAAATTGAAAGTGAATATTTTGAAACTGAAACCCGATCTTTGTTTTATAACAAATTACGAAAAGCTATGTTAGTCATTACAAAATAAATATGTACTTATATCGTATAAGCATGTAGGACATCGACTGCTGGAGGCTATACCTACTCTTACAAGCTAGATTTCCCGCAAAAACTACGGAATGTGATAGTATCAAGCAACAGCGCGCGCTCGCTCGACTCCCGCACGCAATTACAAATCACGCGAAACTATAAAAACCCTTAGCTTCTAATATTTATTTATTTATTTAGTACATTATAATGTGCTGGCGGCTCCGAGCGACGGCTCCAGATAGCGACGGATTTAAAACCTGTCTGATCTCATTAGGTTCCCGCGCCATACCTACCTACTATATAGATTATTACCTAGCTATACCTATTAGCTATCCAGAGCAGATGTAGTGAGTGTTGGTTTTCAACTTGATTACGATAATTACGAGTCTCGAGCTGACAATAAGTAGCATTTTATCTCTAAGGTAAAGCTTGTTCGTGAGATACGAGTACTCAATTCTATATGGATAGTTGTAAAAGCGCATCTAATATAATATCTGATTATCGGGGACTTATAGGTTATTATAAATTTTTAGAAATTATGTAGAATAAAATTTATTATTATGTGATTATGCAAATAAAGCATATAACTCTACTTAATGCCAAAAAATAAACATAAGCACAAACATTATATATCCGCGTAGTGTAATGTTTCTGCGGATCCCGCGGCCGTGCTGCTTCCGTGCCGTGCAATCGTCGTGCAACCGTGCACTCTCGTGCTATTATAACCTAACCATTACTCCGCTGGAATACTTTGTGGAGTATTTACAATTATAAGTAGTACTTTACGATAATAACTCCATAAATGTTTTCGGTCAGCCACAGCCCGAACAACATTATTACAATAAGTAAATATATAATAATGTAGATATAGTTAGCGGCAGGTTATAGCAGCAGATATAACATTGCTATCATACTTATTACGCGCTATTCCTATACCTACTTGGACGAAATATTGTATAAACTATTAAATATTAAATATCGTATTTAACATAATATAAACAAGTATTCAGCAATGATGGTCGAGTGGTTAGTGGGGTCGATTAGCGAGCAAAAGGTAGATTCGATCCCACGAAACGTGCAAACAGAGCCTGAGCATCTGGTGAAGGAAAACATCGCGAGGAAACCATATAGCATTCTAGAATAGCGTTTCCTATCGCTCACCAGGCTAGCTACCATCCTCAAGTTCAATCTGTCGACAAGCACCTAACGTTGTGTTCCAACTTACAAAATTCGCCAAGCACCTTCCTTGAGAGCCAGTGTATTCCAGGGCTCCATATAGGGCTACAGTATCGCTGACTTCCGTAGTCGTGCGAACTTGTGATCAAATGCCTAGCTGTGTAGGATAAAAAAGTATATAAACCTATATGTGTTTGTTGTTTTTTTAAATAGCAATCATCACTTAACCAATGTTGTTCTTCGCGAATCCGTCAAATAGCACAGCGAGCTTTCCTTCTTATCAAGAGAAATATCCCTGCGGAGTTAAAAAAAAACCGACGATTTAATAATTCCATGCAGAACAAAGTTTCATCAAGATTGATGTGTAGTGAGTACCAACAACAAAACAAATATAATTTTTTTTTTATAAATATTAGGTTTGCCTCTGAACACAACTCGCCTGATGAAAAGCGATGACGCGGTCTAGCTCTAGATTGACCACAAATGTACCCGTAGTATTACAGGAGGAGGAAAAAGTATACTCAGTTAATAAAATTAAAGAACTTAAAAATTAGACACATTAATACTAGCATTAAGCTTCAAACCAGGTTGGAATTAAAAGTGGACCTCAGACGCCTGCAGATAACACACAGCACACGGCGCACGGCACACAGCAGGACTATGAGCTGATCAGCAGGCGCCCTCACAACAACAACTATTGTTTCACATACCTGCGAACCATAATTAAACAAACATTTTATACGAAATAGATAGAAATTGTATATAGACTCCCTCTTATCTATTTAATGAGTTACCTTAGCGTCCGATTACACTTAGATATTTGCAATAAAGAACTCATTTCATTTGTGAATATGATTCGTGTTATATCTCTACATATATCAATACAATCATCAGTACATCAATGGACTAAAATAAAATAACCCAGTGGACTAATAAGATCCCGTATTTTTAAATAAAACCAGCAGCTTGTTCTGGCTTCGCGCAGGTGACATTTGATGTAGCAAATATACCTAGCCTATGTTACTCAGTGATAATCTAAACCTATAAAATACCAAAAGATTTTTTGAAGTCTTTCCTCTTTATAGTATCAATGTAGATGTAGAGAAGAATCACACGAACGTTTACTAAGTACGTACCTAACTGCATATAGGTAGTGAGTGTTCTAGATAAAATTGGATATACGTAAGCGTTGTGTTACGTCTGTAGCATTACACGCCCGCCATGAAGTTCGAATCAAGCGAATCTGATCTGATTCAGTAAATGCCACTGGAGGTCGCGCCTCACCAACTTAACAACACTACACTAATCTTCAGGCTAATCTGTAGCGCAGTACAACAATCCCGCAGGTCGTTGAGCTCGCCGTCGGTTTTGTATCTCATTGTTACTTTAGCAGCCGAGGAGAGGAGATCAAATAGTGGTATCAATTTCAGTACAATTACCGGCGCGAGAGGGCCGTGCGGGAGTGCACGCACGCAATTAGCAGGCAGCGCCTGATTATACACAGACCTGTATATTTCACCCCGTACATACGCTTATACGGGACAGTATAGACCATAGTAACCTGTCCTGAACTCAGACAATATAGATGACCCACCTGCGCCCGCGCGAGCGCATGCAAATATATTTTGCTCAGACCATGTTCAGAGCTCGCGGATCATCTTTTTCGAGTCACCCTACAATATGTCTATATTCAATATTACCAAACAATTATGTCCAAAAAATAACAGGTAAATTATCGCCACTTGTGTTATTTCATCACAAATTCAGCTGCTAATCTGCTAAGACTTCAGATGTCACCATTTTCAAAGGAGTGTTTCAGGCAGGTTCGATGCATGGAGTTGACATAGCGCTCTTGATGAAACAAACTCATGTCGACTTTGAATAATGTACCAAACCACGGTGATCTATAACTTATTGTGAAATCGTCATCATCGTCATTTATCACTATCATCAGCCCTAGACGTCCACTGTTGAGCATAGGCCTCCCACTTTGAATGCCATATCGATTGTCATGTTCCCAATTGCATCCACTGGTTATTTGTGAGTTTTACTATATATGGTCAGTCCACCTAGTAGGAATTAGGTAGGTCACCTACACTGCGTCAACTGGTTCGTGGTCGCCACTCTTGGTTCTTCGAGCGACGTGGCCAGCCCATTGCCATTTCAGCAGCAATTCCTACGAGCTATGGTACTGTGACTTAGGTCATTTAAAAGTAATCAAAGGTACCTAATTAACTTGTCCCTGACAATAATACCAATACTGCAGGTTTAACAATAAAAATAAATAAATATATAATTTATTTCCGCTAGAGTCATATAGCGGTACAACAATACGCTGCCATCATTTTTATTCACAATCTGTTCTTAAAATTATATTCACAAAGTTTACTATTGAAATGTAAAATGATAGTGAAAAACATAAACTTGTGTAGGTATGTATCATAGTCTACATAATAAAGGTGTTAAATATGGAGCTATTTATCAGCGGACTGTTAATGAGTAGCAAATGAACCCTCGCGAGCCGAGTAACATAGTGTTTCCCATTTGTACCCGGTCTATGTGTGCTGGGAATGTGGGTCCGACGGGGACGGATCGGTGCAATCTGCTGCCTTCATAATAATGTACGGGCTTTGCATGTTTATTATGATCACGCATAATCACACACAAGTTTTGCACGCTACAGACATATTAACAATGTGTATATATATATAAAGTATCTGCACTAGGTAGGTAGGGAAATTGAAAAATAACCTGTAAATGGGAACGTTTTACCTGATTTTTGAAAATAATTTAAATTTAAACTCACACTATCAAATTTGAAAGCTAGAAACTATATATGACTAGGTACTACTTGTTTGTTATTATTATGTAGGTTACATACAATATACTGACGTTAATTACATATTCCTACTATATGGTAACCGATGACATTTTGGTTTTTTTTAAGTCCTTCGGCTGTCGCATACGTATTTCGTTACATACAATGCGGCTAGCAAGCTAGACACGCTGCCTTCTGGTGGTGGGTTGGAGCATTTGGATTATCTGTAGATCTTAAATGGTCTATAGGTAATATTTCTGCAATAATAATAATGTAGAACCTAATTAAGCCTCTGAACCTAGAGACATGGATTTTTGAGAATGTGGAATTTGAAAAAGATTTTTGGAAATTCAACCTACACATAAGAGGGTTAAAGATTGTAGTTTATATAAGTTTATATAAATTCAGTCAGACAAACAGTTTTTCTATTTAATTATTAAATTTCCTTGGTTCGACATGTTTTTTTATAAAAAAAAAAAAACCTACACGGCTAGGCATTTGCCCACAAGTACGCACGAGCACGGAAGTCAGCGATACTGTAGCCCTAGATGGAGCATGCCAAATCTGGAATACACTGGCTCCCAAGGAAGGCTGCCGGATCACACCGTTAGGTACAGACAGACAGATTTTAACTTGAGGGTGATTTTAGAAACGCCCTACCACCATGCTATGGTTTCCTCGTGACGTTTTTTTTTTACCTATTTGTTTTTTGTAGTGCTTTATAAGTAGATTTTTTATTAGTGGCCTTTATCAGTAGAAAAATGTGACGGTCATTTGTTACGCAGCTCTCATCAATGTAGAAGGGCTCATTACGGTCAGTTGCGTTCATGTTGTTAGTGAACGACGCTATACCTGGTGTTTGAGTTTCATTACGAAAAAAATAATATGTAATTATTCAATTTACCTTCAATATGCATTTTTCATAGCTCGTGACATTGTTGCAACGTATACCTGCTCATGGACAAGGGTTTACTCGCCTTCTTACTTTTCAACCTTTTAAATCTTAAAATTTTACCATTTAACTAAAGTAATTAAAAGCTTCTATAACTATACATATACTTTAACGAGATTTACAACAAAAAAAATCATTGGACTATATTCGTACTGTTACTTATTACAGACATTTCATTTGGGGAAAATATTCGTTGCAAATCATCTAAAGCTCGTTGCTATATATTTAATTTCAGGAAACACCAACTCTCATTCAAAATTTCGACCTTCTCCGAGTTTGAAATAAATCGATAGTAAAACTACAATCCAACAGACAAACAAACACTTTATTTATTCAGAGAAAAACAAACAAACGATTACTAAAACACAGGGTTCTAAATCGTTGATTTTCCTGTAAAACCTGACATTATCGAATCACGAATAATGTGTCATTAACTCCTGGAGAGAATATAACGCGTCAGCTGGTGGTGGTCAGAGGCAGTGAGTTCCAGGAGAGCAGGATGGACAGGAGACTGGTGTGGATGACGGCGCTGGTGCTGGTGCTGACCGCTCGGAAGCTGGGGGCTGATGTCAACGTCATGAAGGACGTCACGCTCGGGTTCGGAGAGGCGCTCGACAAATGCAGAGAAGAGGTACCTATAGGTACTCTTCATTACTTGCAGCGAAACGTTTAAATTACAGTGTCATTACGTTTTTTTTTGCATTACTAGAGAATTATAAAATTTTAGAGTAGTGGTATTATTACACGGCCTGTAACAGGGTTTGTATATGTACATTAGTAACGTAGTAGTAAAGTAGTGCGTTACCCAGCGTTTCGTAGACGCTGTGTAAAATGTATTTGTGTTCGGAGATTCAGCGCCTGATTGTTGTAGGACGGTAGTATAGTGTGATACAGTTACCTCGATCCCATCTAGTCTTAGATAATCGTACTAATAGCCAGTCATTTTCACAATGTTATATTTAGGAACAGGTCAATAGGACAAATTTAACACTTGTTTCTATTCAATTTACATTGATCGCATCACTATCCATAAAGTTTACCTACTAGGAATTCCTATGCCTACTAAACTTTAGGAAGTATAATCCATGGTTCAAGTGACATATTAGATGTGTATCCCCAGAGCCAGCTGACGCAGGACAAGATGGAGGAGTTCATCCACTTCTGGCGCGAGGATTTCGTGTTCGAGCACCGCGAGCTGGGGTGCGCCATCCGCTGCATGAGCCAGCACTACAACCTGCTGACGGACTCCCACCGCATGCACCACGACAACACGCACAAGTTCATACAGTCCTTCCCTAACGGTGATCATTATTCATTTATCTCTATCTAGATAACTCAATCAATGTACTACACTCTGTCGGTACGTAAGTGCAGATGCTTGTAGCTGTACGAGTAGTAAACACTGAAAGTTACTTCTTTACATTGGCAGTCTTGCGATTCATTTAATGATACGATGATGAATCCTAATATTGGTACATAGAACACATGCTGTATAAGAATAAAAAAAGGCACAGTTACTTTGCGACGATTGTCAAGCCGTACATGTGAGCCTTATTATCCTAGCATAGCTGTGTCTCCTGTTGTAGGATTTGCGCGATGGCAAATTGCCTTTGCTGTCAAAAATGCTGTCTTTAAAAAATCCAAAGAATTAAAGTCTAAAGAGTGAATTTCTAAGGATTGACCAGCTATAGACATCGAAGAAAAAGGAGAATTAGTGTATTTAATAGTTTGTTGTTATAACCTTACTATCGTACATTCCAGGCGAGGTGTTGTCCAAGAAGATGGTGTCGATAATCCACACGTGCGAGCAGGCGCACGACGCTGAGGTGGACCACTGCTGGCGCATCCTGCGCGTGGCGGAGTGCTTCAAGAAGCGCTGCCAGGAGGACGGCATCGCGCCCTCCATGGAGCTCATGATGGCCGAGTTCATCATGGACGCCGAGTAGACCCCCCTGCAGTTACAACACCAGGGCCACAACACCTCCCCCATATCCCTCCCCCTTAGAACGCCAATCCGAATGACTAGCTGCCAATAACATCCGCTGGCTACTTGTGACTTTCATTTCTTGTTGTCGGTCCACCTAGTGGAAGGTCTACCTATGCTGCATCTTCCAGTTCGTGGTCGCCGCTCAACAACCTTTCTTTCCCACACATTATAAATTATAAGATAATAAGTTTTGCAATAAAAAATGCAACTAAAATTACCCAAGTGGATCAACCATAGTCTGGCATACACTATCGAACATCTGCAGATAATCTAAATACTCGAACCCATTATCAGAGGACGTTGTCCAATCTGCTCGTTGATGTTCTTTCGAAGGTGGTCATCTTCCTTTCATGCTTGTCCTACGGAGGGGTTCTGATACAACACTACATCCATTGAGTGATGTTCAAGGATTATTCAGATCAGACATTCTGTCGACGCATAAATCCCATAATCACTCCTCATGTTCTGCTTCCCCAAGACTAACCAACTGCTCACTCTCTCTCCCTATTCCTCCGTCCGTTTCCCTGAGACTGTGATAGCCTTTACCTTCAGCTTTCCATTTAGCAATCGTGTATTTGTATAAGTTGAGTAGTTTGTTATATTTTGTTACGGTATAAGGTGTAATCTCTAAAAATAAGGCTATTATTATAAATAGATTTATTATGTTTAGTGAATGTGTGTATGTTTAGGAGCGTGGGCGGCGCGAGGAGTTATATCTACCGTTATGTATGAGTTTTAGTTATTAGTAGTAAGCTATCACAGCGAATGACCCAACGACCTGAGCTCGAATAATGGACTGATCATTTAAATAGTTATTTTGATTAAATATTGTGCAATTAATCATAATATCTTTTGAGTATATTATTTTTAAATATATATATTCAGAATATAATTACCGGGTGTTCCAATGATTGTCGCTATGGTCAGATGACAATTACCTTATTTGTATAAATGATGATTACATCCAATGTCTTGCACCTAGCATTCTCTTCGCTGTAAAATATTTATTTACTAGGTACTAGCCGACTCGGCAAACATCGTACCGCCTAACAGTTAAGTATGTTTCTCACCGTTTAAACATTCCCTGAATTTTCACAAACATTTCAAACTCAAAAGCAGCTAAACTGACACAGCTGTTCGTTAGTTTTAGCGAGACAAATGAACAGCATTTCATTTTTAAATATGTAGATAAAGCAATACACATTTGTATACAATCTATACTGGTAAAATAAAATAACTTTGTCGAGATAAAATAAGATCGTAAATAATAACTCAGATAAAACAAAGGTTTTATACACTTCGCTATACTTTCGTATCAAGTTTTATTTAATCTGTGAGAGTAGGTATGTAGGTAAGACATTGGATTGGTAATTTTGATTCTCTGGTCGTCTGGGGATGTAGCTCAGTGGTAGAGCGTTCGCTTTGCATGTGAAAGGCCCCGGGTTCGATCCCCGGCATCTCCAATTTTTTGTTTGGTTTCGAGTCCGATTCAATTTTTTTAGAACAACGTGGTGCATGATTATGTTATAGGCCTAAAAAATTCTTTATACGATTGTATTTTCTATTGACATTGAGGAGGTTAGTTTTTTTATGTCTGTAACTTGATTTCTCGGAGACCGATTTGAAAAATTCTGAGGATCAAGTAGGAATAAACGTATTTCTTCAATTATTTCAAATATTCGTTTGATGTATAAAAAAGAAAAGTTGTATCAGCACCTGCGCTGCGGTAATCAAAGTCGATAATACCTTCAAGACTTTTTTGCGAGTTTATATAAGATGGACATCAAACAAAATAAAGCATTTCCTATTATAAAAACCACATTTACTGACCCCGACGTGATTTGAACACGCAACCTTCTGATCTGGAGTCAGACGCGCTACCGTTGCGCCACGGAGTCGTGGTACTTTACACCGACACAGAGATACATAACAAAGCTTAACTAAACTTTTTTCTGCAACTGCCTGTTTATTTTGCGGCCATAAAGCCACTAAACATACCTTTATACACCAATACTTTTTTTAACGAACTTAGTTTTAACAGCGTTATCTATTTCCAATAACAAAACACATTTCTGAAGAAAAATACATGAAGATATGACGCTTGGAACTATTGGGTATCATAATGATTCTCTGAGACGACTGGAACATTTTGTATACATAGTATAGGTACTCTATTTTATTGTAATTCGAAGTGAGCACCAGAATTTTTCACTTTTTTAGTTCTGCAAATGGGTCCGACACAACATCAGCAGGGTCCAATCCGGTGCCTCGTTATGACGTCAGGCACCCAGCTTGGATCCTGCATCTTCCCCCGAAGCCGACGTATTTGTGCTTCGTTTCCTTCATTATCATTGTCAAAAGCGCTGCGCGGCAAAAGTCTTATTGTTTCTAATCGTAGCAGCCGCTCCTTCAGAAGCTCGTCCCTGTATGATACATCCTGGAGGGATTTGTCTTCATTGTGTACATAACCTTTATGTGGGAGGTGTATGGAGCTTACAGTGACGTCACTCTAATGGTATGAATTTCATTGATCGGTGGTATTGGCTCGCTCCTTCCCATCACAACACCTACCAGACACACCAGCCCTGCTATCTTCATGATAGCTATCTGCTATTTTCTAATATCTCCTCTCAACAGTCAGTTGAGAGGAGATATTAGAAAAGCATGCGTTTGAGTTCCTACCCTCTCAATCATGAGAAGAGGTACTTAATTCTAACAAAATAAACAGAAAGTATCTTATCTTGGATGTACAAAATTGCATGAGACTTAAATCGATCAAACCCTTATGTTATTTGACAACGAGGTCGATACTCTGTCATTACAATCTCGTATACATAAAGTTGTGAAAGATTTTATTTATAACAGAACGAGTGATCAGAGAGCTCTTTTTGCACAGCCTGAGTGATCGCTCGTCTAGTTTCAATTTAAATATGTAGTGTATGTAGGTACGTATATATATCAGGAGCAGTCAGGAAAAACCTGTCACTCGTGTGTAGACTCGTGCGTTTACGTTTGTGGTCTTGCAACTGACAGGCTGACATATGAGTGGAATAGTTAGTAGGTACCTACATAGCACATACCACTGCCTTTTGCCGTTACTTGTAGCATCATGTAAGTAACCTTGCAATGTTGCTAGCATACTAGGTACGCTGATATTTGTTAGTGGGTGTGGTTTAGATGTAATACAACTACACATTGTTAACATACATAATAAGTATGTTAGTTAGTCATGTAATAGTTCTGAAACGGGTGGTTAAAGTTAACTTCATAAAACCTTGACTGCAATAACTTTAAACCCACGTACTCGTATTTAAACCAGTGAAATCGCTGGATGCAGCTAGTATAGCCCATGACCATCTGCAGGTGAAGACGAATCTATTGACACCACTCACATAGAAATACGACAAGTCGTTTAGGCTCTAGGACGTGCCAACAATATAAACATACATAAACTCGAAAAAAAACACCTTCTTTTGCAGGCGGCTAATAAGACGTTTGTCCGGTAGATTATCCATATATGCGGTTTAATATGATGCAGGTCTGTAAAGAATGAAGCGCTGTTACGTTACTATTCAGGTGAAATAAATACCTCTTTACTACGAGTACTATCTAGTATCCACACAGAATACATTATATTACTAACTAAAGCTTATAATTACAGCATTACTGTAGTTCCCAAACATTTAAAGGACCTCACGTGCGAACAGACATTTACAATACGTACTTTACTTCAGTAATGTCTTACCTATTGATGACTACGAGTAGAGTGAATCAAATCAATCTATCATTTATGAAACAAACTAAAATAAACAAAATATGGTTCTTGGTAATATGGTTGGTTATAAGAGCTCAGCAATCGTCACCGCACCACGTGTCGCGTGTCGCGATGAGCAACTCGGCTCACTAACTAATCATTAGGGGAAAACCAAAGAAACGATCAACAATTTCGTTAAGATGTACAACGTGAAGATTATAAAAATAGAGAACAGTTAATTGCACACACCGCAGAGTTTGAAGGAACTCCTGCGTTATTCTGATTTGAATGCTCTACTTGAAACATTCTACAGACAAAAGGTATGAGACTCTGAAGCTGTCCGTCGTTGCCTGTTTTGTGCCTTTAATTCTTTATTTACTGAACGTATAAATAATGCTAGGGTTCTATATCGTGAAAGCCTAACATATATTTCTGCTATAGTTTTGGTAATATTTGTGCTATAGTTTTTTTTGTTGTTATAGTTAGTCATTTTGTTTTTGGTAATAAAGACACTTGGCCCAGTTCATTTAACATATGTATATGGATAGCACATTATATGGAATATTAAAATATGTATGGACACTTGATCAGCTCCTAATCTCTATAGTAAACGTCGAATCAAACAGGTACTATAGTTTTTGCGTATGATTTCATCTAGCCAGAGCCGGTCTGCCAGATAATACTCTAATTAATTTACCATAAACTGATGTAATCTATGTCTATGACAATGTTTAACAGGAAAGCAATGAAGCCCCGTTACTACATAACTTAAGTACAACCAATAGATTGTTTAACAAATGTAAACATCGTGACGCGTTAAGTGTTCACATACTCGTAGTATACGAAAGTACTCTACATTTCGGTGAACGATCTGTCATCAATAATAACCAAACTTGAGAAAAATTATTCAACAGAAATAATTAGTTTGATTCAGAGAACTATATATTTTATTCTGCTTCGAGATGAATTTTTCTGAATTCTTGCAAAAGATGTTCCTACATCAACTGTCGAGAAGTACCTATTCGATAAGTAATCAAGTCTTGATTATCTAGATTAGGTACTTATTTATTTTCCTTATAAGTTCGTACACGTCTGTACATAATTCACCTATTTCTATTTTATTTGGTACAAGGATCACAAAGGTCTACCGGTGGAACTATGGAGTAATAGAGATCGGATAGTCAACTGTCAACTTATCCGATCGGGATCATTTGACGCACGAGCCTTGGTTGGGTTTAGCCATCTCCACCCCAATAGTCACTCATAGCCATCATGGTAGGTACGAGTATCTTCCACCTCCATTATATAACTGGAACAAATAAGATCTGGATAAAATTGTTTTGGCTGTATCTTTTGTTTGGTGTGCAATAAAACTAAATTTATTCATTCAAAATTTGAAAGTACGTGATTTCTTTCTACATATTTAGAGCTCCTCAAGGTATAATTTTGGCATCTATCTTTAACAGATATTGAATAAAACAGCTTGAGAATCTTTAGGATGAGGTCGTGGTTCTCTTCTCTAACTTTCAATAAACAGGTTCACAGCATTTTTCAATTAATTAAGTCATACGAGTAGTAGGTATAGGCATGTATCGATGTACAGACTAAAGAGTAAGGAAGTAACAAGGACAGTCAAACGAACAGACATCGACAGAAAAAAAACATACTATTCGAATTAAATCAGGTGACATATGTGGAAAACTTATTTATCGCAATAAGTGTTTCATTTTCCTGTTAGGTATGTTATTGTGAAGTACATAATGTGTCCAGGTACGTACTCGTATCTGCCTACCCACTAGGTTTACAAGGCTGTATATAGAGCAAGTAAGTATACATGTCCTGACTTACTCATCATCTTCCTGACCTTATTCCAACGTGGGGTCGACACAGCATGTCTTCCTCTTCCATTCTACTCGCACTCCATCAGCCGTCATCTCTCCATTCACACACAATCCTTTTCACACAACTCATCCACATGTTCTTAGGTCGCCCCCTCCCGGCGCTACCATCCACAGTCTTTTTCATAGACCTCCTCGTCACATGACTTTCTTCTCTACGAAAAACATGTCCATACCATCCTAACCTGTCCTGGCTGTAGACAGGTTAAGAAGTGGTACTAAAACTTGATTTCGAAAATGGTTTGCCGTATCTTTCAGCCGATTCATCCACCCGGACACATCCACACAAGTCTTGGTCGTATGCCCGATACAATGGCTCGTAGATCTATTGATGTACTCAGTCGAAAATTAAAGATATAATCAACCTGCAAATGTTGGGCAAAAATCAACTATTTCATAACAAAGATTATGGAAAGATGTATCTAGATGTACAAAGAAAGATATGAAATAGCTGATATTCGTTCATCATGTGATGAGTCCGGTGACCTCCTTTTGGTTGAGTTTACCTCTACGCGAGTACTATATAATAGGTACGAGTATGCTTCATGTAGTGAGATTCGCAAGTTGTTTTGTAATGTATGTATGGAGTCACTTGCACTGCGAGTGTCTTCATACAACTTATAAACTATGACGTCACACAAACTTCATGTTATCGAACATTTCGGACGATCGGAAATACTATTATGTATGTATTCTGTTACTACTCGTAGGTCACTTGTTTGTAGAAATTTAGTTATAACGTACTGTGAAATGAAAAATTATTCGCATGTTGATAATATATTTCACGTTTGCATAAATCTTCTCACGTGTGTCCGAGGCGTATGCTGCACCCACCAGAAAGCTGTGTATCATTTACCAATATTACAAACCATAAAAAAGCTCAACTTATTTATACCTAATTTTTTTGCAATTTCTCCACTATTACGTACTATTAATTGCAGATTTTATATTTCCTGCAAATATCAACTCCCTCTAACGTAAATAGCAAAAAACCTTGGACTTGGGGACTTTTCGACGTCTCATTAAAATGTACCTATTAAAAATAATAAAACAGCACCGACACATTTATTAGAAGTACCTAACGGCAATGTTAGTACTTGTGTTCATAACCCGACTAGCTCCTACTGCAGGGAATACCACTCGTACAATGTTGTAGTTAGTAAACAAAGAAGGAATTGTTTTGTGATCGCTTTCTTGGAAGCACACGCCCTCATGTGTTACATCACAGAGCAGGCCATCTGTGTAGATTAACTAACAGTTAGTGTGAGATTGGCACAGCTTAGTCAGCAGTCGTCACAGAGTGTTCGCATCGTTGCCTCACGCATGATGGATATGGATGCGACAGCCAAGGCCTGGGGTTTCCACTGAGCGGCCTGTAGGTACCTGACCTAATAGTATACACGTGGAGTACGTGCGAAACTAATTGTCTCTTACCACGGTGTTCATATCGTAAGATAACTAGGTATACTTAGTTGACCTAGTTTAGAGTTAGACAGTTT
Organism: Ligdia adustata; assembly: GCA_947049295.1. Taxonomy (NCBI): domain Eukaryota; kingdom Metazoa; phylum Arthropoda; class Insecta; order Lepidoptera; family Geometridae; genus Ligdia; species Ligdia adustata. Next base: position 12,988,744 of record OX346229.1, read on the forward strand.
TGTACGTATATTAGACGTGTCATACCGGTGGCGTGACATAAGATTGTCCCATGGTATGGATACCGAAGATTTTTTTCATCTAAGTGCCATGCAAAAACTAATAGCGTATTTGTCATATCGTAGACTGGACAGTCAGCCTGAAGCCTGAGGGTGGGAAGGTGGAAGCGAAACTTAAGATAAACGACTCATTCTGAGTTTGTCCATACACTAATGATGGAAGCTCGAAGAAACGCTTAAGACCACCACGGTAACTTATATTGTTTGACTGTAACCAATGAGGTGGCAGATGGTTGGAATCTTTCATTTTGTTCAGTAGGCTAGGCAGACAGATCTCATCGCATCAAATCAGATTTGTCATGTGTAAGCGACAACATGCGTTAATGGTACTATTCGATGCAGAAACCTCGTTCCTCGAACGCAAGCCGCAGCCTCGCACCGGTGGTAGAGGCGACGCTATCAGCTGCAGCACCCGCAGCTCGTAGATCTTGGGGTTTCCCAGCACATTCCGCCGGACACAGTTTACCTGCCAGTCACTACCAACATGTACAACGACGAACACAACTGTATCACGTTTCGTAACAGCGACACACATGACACAACACACTCACACACATGTAATAGTGGTGTATTTTTGGCAGGAAACCGACCATAGGCAAGCTTACGAGAGAGTCGTCCTGCCGACTGACCGACGCTATGTAGGTCTCGGGTTTTACCGCGCTTTATACTCGTACATAATACATAATAGCAGCAAGACTCAGAGACTAATGTTTCATTAACAACATGACCCTCTCAATGATCATAATAGCGAACTAAAGGCTGGCGATGACTCGAAAGCGATGAAATGAAAGTGGAGTGTTGTTCCTTGTCCATAATGACCCACAGTACTGTTGAGTAGGCTTTCAGAACGAAGCCATTTGTTAAGTTTCTATGTTGGAACATATAGGTAGTAAGTTACAAATGTCATTAGGAAATATCTTCAACACGCGTTAGAAAGTCCTCAGCCTTATTTAGTAATTAGTTCGTGTCTAAGATAAGTTTCTATAGATGATATGCAGTATCTGGGTCATAATAAAGATAAAGCTAATCAGAAATAGAAACTTGCTTATGATAACCTAAAATCAACACGAGTGATAATCACAGTAGGTACACATAGGTACATATCTCCAAAGCCTTGCGTTGAGGCTTGGCTTACATTTATTAGGCACGACAACAATAGATTTAGTGACGGTGACCTGATCCATCGAGGATATCGTGAGTAATCTCAAGATCAGAGACGTCGCCAGTCACCACCACACTGAGGAAATCCCTAACATTCAAAGGCACCTCACGGAAAATACGGTTGCCTGACGTCATCACATCACCTAATTAATCTCCACAGCTCAATACCTACTCGGTCGCTGATTATTATTCTAAGATTTGACATATTCCATGTCGCTGCTAAATTCCCACACTTAATTTTTTGTTATATTAACGTAGAGACAGTTTTGCTCGCTCGAGGTAAATACTCGAAGGTAAACCCCCAATTATTGCTCCTTACATTTGATATTTCTATTTGGTAAGATATTTTTATATTTATATCTGTATTTAAACATTTGGAACACGTTATCACTTATCATCATTACCTACTGTATTATTACAAAAAATAAAGTCAGGCACGAAACTGCCTGATGCAAACTTTATAGCAATTGATTATTCCAAAATTGTTTAGAATTATTGCCAACCAATGTAACAAAATATCATACTTGGAAGTATATTTTGTCGGCGAGGGCACATTCAATCAAAACAAAACAAACCTAAACGCGTACGAAGCGAGCGGAGATTTCCTCTGATATAAGTGTAAGTGTGTGGGGCTGCGGACGTCAGTCGACTGCGAACTGTTCTCGCGAGATGATGCGCCTATTGCTTGTGCTGCTCAGCTCCACCGCGCTGGTGATGGCAGCTCCACGTGCGCGACACTCTGACGCAGAACTAACGGAGGCACAGCCGGAAACGTTACCAACAGCCAGCGTTATAGGAGCTCCTGAGAAGCAGGCAGAAGACCTACCTGTAAAAAACTTCGTAGAACTTCCCGAGACAGAGGCGTACATCATACCTTTAGCCAGCTTTCAAAGAACTCCAGAACCACAGGTGGCCAGTTATCAAACAGCTGAATTGGGTCGTTTAGCTGCCAGCTTCAGACCTATGGAAGATTCTGTGGAGCGCAATTTGTTCCTGAAGCGAGCCCCCTGCCTCTCACCCCCGTGTCACGCCCCCCTCGAGTACGAGTTCGACCTCATAGACCTGGGCAAGGAGTACCGCGGAGGAGCTCGCTTCTGATGCCGACCATAAACCGTTGTGCGGCAGATGATCTCCTGACTCCATGCGTCCAACTAGTCCAGTCTACAAGTTACTCAGGATGCAGTGCAGTGATGAGTGTTATATGGTTGACCTAGTTATTGTTCAGTGATCTGTACAGCTTACGTATCCTGTCCGGCGCCTATTAGCTAGTAGGTACATAGATATATAATCAGTGGGAGTATTCGGAACCCTTCGGAAGCGTTCCAGATAAGATTCCAATATTTTGAGTTATGAAAAATTCGTAACAAAAATCAAAACTTTTTACATTAAAATTCGGTTCTTAAACTATTATTATTTGATCAAGTTTGATTGACGCTCGAGATCGCAGACTTTGTAATGAGATCTCAGTGTTTTTGTTGAAAATTATTCGTAGGTATATACGCTCGCTGACGTTTCCGAATGATTCTAAATTGTGTGAATACTCATCTGAATTTGAATTTAGGAAAAACAGTTCCTGAAAATGACTGCTACGTTATGTATAGTTTAAGAATTAGTATTTCTCTTGCCAAAAATATTTAACGTGTAGTTAATAAAGCATGTTCTATGCAGCTATACAGCTATGCAGCTATTATGAGAAGAAAGTACTTTTAGGTATAAGAGTTAACCATCGACCTACCTATACCTACACTCGTACACTAAGTTATTACCTCTACCAGTAGTTTAATCGTTATGTAACCGGAGAGGCCCTAGTGTCACAGGATCTGGGTCGCCTGAGGGCCTCCGACATTGCCTACGATTGCTATCCTAAGACAAAGTACAGATGATTTAATTTTATCAAACATTATTGTATTATATTAAAAATTTCTAGATTAAATTAAATTTTTGTTTTGTATAATAAAACGGTTGTAGTGTTCCTAGCTACCTGTAGCTTCGATATAATATTTTTCATGTGAGAAGTATCCCAGCAATTCAAAAGAAGGCCTCTGACGGAACGAACAGGTAATATAAAGAGCTATGTATCTGTATAATTATATTTTTATTATACATTACGAATATCTGATAAAATTATTTCATAAAATACACCACGTTTATATTTTCACCTAATCCTCCATCTAAGCTAAATTAATAATTTGTCTCGCCAGAGCGCCGCGCCAGCAGCTTGGCGGAATTTCTTGTAAAATGATTCCAACACTCAGTTATAATAAGTAGAAGTAGTTCTCTGTAATGCCTAACATACATTAACGCAGGGTACGAGAATACCAATAAATTATTATTGTCATTTAACATTTCAAATATTGTGATTTTTTATTTGTAAATGTTTCGTTACACTTACATAATGATTAGACTGACACCAATTAAATAAACAACGGCTTGACCAATTTTTGTACATTTACATCACTTAATATCAATGATGTTAAGTGATATAAATGTTCGTTCGTTACAACACTCGTTGTACATAATTAAGTTACGTTTTTATTAGCTTATACGTTGTAAATTGGGACACGTTCTTTTGTAAATCGCATTGTTGTTTGTAATGTTAAATAAATTATTTTTCATTTTTTTTTCATGTACTTAGCAAAATACTCGTATTATTTTTATAAAAAGTGATGATTACCCAATAACATTACGGCAGGCACCGCACCGGTAGAATTTCTTCAATTATTTCGATTTAAAACTCAAACCTCTGAACCGTTTTGATAAAATTTAAATGAAACTTCTCGAGAAGTATTACTCAATCAAACAAAAGAGAATTTTTCAAATCGGTCTAGCCGCTCCCCAGAAGCCAGGTAACAAACAATAAAAAACATACGTTTGAATTGAGTACCTCCTCTTTCTTGGAAGTTGGTAGAAAATAGGAAAAGTGGTTATTATTTCGATGTGTTCTATTCGTCGTAACATTTTTATAAAAATGCAACAATGATTGTGGTGCAATGTCAACAGTTCACAGAGCAACTGGTTTACACTAAGTATATGATAGGTACGAGATATGGATGCATAATAGGTACATAGTACCTAAGTATCAACTATCGTATAATTATCTTATGGCGGACATTGGTATCCTCCAAAGTAAGCTGCCATAACTACATTTTCATACAATATATTCATGGGCACTTGATGCTAGCACATAATAAACTAACCGTATGACGCCACATTTAAAATCAAGAAAGTATAAGCTGTCAAAGTCAATGTCAACCAGATATAATTATTCAATATACGTCCTGGTGTCAGTGTCAGTTTTACATTTCATTTCATTCATTACGCACGCACGCACAAAGAAGGTTGCACGCAAAATAATCGTATTCTATGTCGAATTATTTGATTTTTTACTAAAAGTGATCAAAAGAAACATGTGTAAGTGAGTGGGAGTGGTGTGGTCGTGCGCTGCAGTCTGCGAGCATGACGTACGACATAGGGTGGATTATCCCGCGGCTACGGAATCCGGGACGGCTGTGGTCTGCAGCCTCCTCGCTCACCGTGGCCGTGGTGGGCCTCTTCAGCAAGCTCGTCATCGGTACGTGTCCCGAGCGGCCCCCGCTCGCCTCTACTCGCCTCACACGCGAGACAAAACACAACAAAGGCAGGCTTTGTCCACGACAGACAGTGTGAATATGATTAGCGAATTTAACTGCGAGTGATTGAAACTGGTTTTGAAACGTTACCGTAACTCGACTTGGCTGTTCGCTTTACATTCAGCAGTGGATGCGTGTTCGAAAGTAAAGTTGCATGAACATCAGAAGGTGGGTTACTTGGTAGTAAAGCATGGACACTCGCCCATAAGGGTCAACGTCTGGCCGGCCACTGGTTGTACCGACTGAAAACACTACTGGGTAACACATCCTTCCTCAAAATACTCCATTCATTAACACACCACTCCTTGTTGACAGAAAAACCTGTTTCCTAACTTTTGTAAACAAAGCAGCATCCTACTGACTACAAAACTGAAATAACTGCACTTAAAATACTTCTGCAGACATCTTAGACACAGGAGAATGCAATGAATATCTCTTGAAGCATTTATATAAGTAATAGTGGTTACATAACAATGTCAGCATCATTGCAAACACTCAAATATTGCATGCAACATGCGCTGAGCGGAGTACATAATGTGCTCCTACTGACATACATACTAACAGATATGCAGAGCGGAAGGTCACACGCTTACAAGTTCACTGCTATAGTAAACCTGCCAGTTTATGAGACTAGTTATTTTAAACACAACTATTGAAGATAATAACTTCAAGTTGTAAACTCACTCACTCATTATATTTGTGTGGTTTCTGTTCCGAGTCCATATTTCAAATACTTATCAGGTATCTAACAGTGTGTGACTCAATTTGTATTATTTCCTAAACTTTTGTTCTAAATATGATATCTCAATGTTTTGCTTATCATTTTACTTGCCTCCTATGGATGTGTTCCATGTCAAGGATAAAACATTATGGCTAATCAAGTTGATATTCAATGTAATTTTTTTTTATTGTACGTATAAACTTAACATTGAGTTTGAGATGTGATGATACATAAGTAATAGCCACCACATCTGAGGGATGGTTATGCTACATAGACTGCTTGGAGTGAGTTGAACTCGAACACTAACTTTCGTCTAGGTTGTCAGAAACTACAATCTGAACGCAAGTACGAAATTTCCAAGAGACATACAGATGAAAGAAAAAATTGGCAGATCCAAAGCTTAACCAAGCAGGCGAGCTTGGTTAATTACACTAAAACTTCAAGGAATTAAACAGTTTAGAAGTGTTGGCTTGCAAACAAAGTAATCCATCAAATATAAATTTTATGAATTAAACATGGTGAATAAATGTTCCTAAGTTAATGCAGAAATAAAAACAAAGGTCTTTCCTGTCGACTGACCTCAGCATTTGTGGAAATTACATTTTATGCAAACTAGTTTCTTAAAATAAATCACTTTACATGTCCTTGAACACAATGCATTAGACAAGTTGGTAAACTATTCCCATGACTTGTAAATACTTATCACTACTAACTCCTTTGGTGTTTTGTAAAGCATACAGGATTTGATTAAGTTAGATTGTAAGTCACAGTTGTTATTACCCGACTGTGAAGAATGAGGGTTATGTTTTTCGAGTGTATGTATGTATATTTCTTTGGCACGCCCTAGAGCCTACACAGCTTGTCGTATTTTTATGTGTGTGGTGTTATAGAATATATATTTGTTTAAGTTGTGAGATTGACACTGGGTACTTCAACATAAAAAAAAAAATTATGATGATACACAGGTTTAAGAATTTAGCAGTTGGGTTTTTCGAACTGGTTTCTAACCATTCTTTTATGAAATACTAATAAGAGAAAAGCACATTTGAGTGGTGTTCTGGAGACACTGACAAGGGCCACTCTGCTGCTCCACAGCCCATTATTTAACCATTATGTTGGGGGTAGTCATGCAGGGTGGTAATGAATGGAGTCAGTATCCCCTAGTAGCAGAATGTGTGTATGGGTGCAGCGAGTGAGTGCTAGTGGTGTTGTGTTGCAGAGTTGCTGAACAAGACGACGGTGTACAACCGCGAGGCGCTGCTGGCGGCGGTGCGGCGGCCGCGCGGGACTCCGCTCATCACCGTCTCCAACCACCACTCTTGTTTCGACGACCCCGGACTCTGGGGTCAGTACACATACTTATGTTAACAACCACTTCTAGTGTTAGTAGTCTTACAACTCACTTCAGTTCAGCAGGTTCTTAGACAAAGTGTTTCAGTTCATAATCAATAACTAGATAACATTGGATATTAATGAAGTGGAGACGAGAAGCCCAGGATAGGGCCGAGTGGTGTTTCATGGGAGAGGCTCATGTCCAGCGGTGGACAAGAGGAAGCCGATGATGATGATAATGATTTGGAAATTACTAAACAGTATACCTTACTTACGTTTCATACATAAAGTATTTAAATCTGTCCTAGTGAATCTGAGAAATAGAGGAAAATAAATAAATAAATAATAGAAATTCGCTAAAAAAATATGAGATTCTCAATCTCATACTTTATGAAGCCAGTTGAAACGCAGTGCGAGAAGTGCCATCATTGTAGATAGCTCATTTAAACATGTTGGAGTCTCGCTAGGAGTGCCAGGAGTGGGCTGTGCGTGCGTGTTCCCCATTACACATTTTACTTTTTTAAAATATTGCAGAGTTACTCTGCCGAGGAACTGTAAGAATGTGGAACTTAGAAGATACACTACATAAAGGTCAAAAAGTCTTTTATTTCTTATTCTTCTACTTTTATATGAGTAGTGTCTTCATCTTCTAAGATGTGGAATCTTAAATTATTAGTGTCAGTACATACATGACAATTGTCCAACCTAGAGACCTTATAGACACGGTGACAATCTGATTTAGAACTTTAGTTTGTTAACTTGTTAAGGTTTGAATCAGCCTATCCTCGCCTCGGCACACAATCTTCCACATCCACTTTTTAAATATTCATTTCTCTGCCGCACCTCCCTGTGTCCTGACACACTAACATTAAGTAATCACATTATAATGTTCTAAAATGTTAAACTCAACTAAACTAGCTAATTATATAATTCTATTTGCCACCCTCCCTACCCCCCACCACCCCCCACCCCTGACAGACACTCTCCCTCGAGCCAGGTGACCTCACATCCTATTTTCTAGCTGCACCCTCAAATTCACATATGTATACACATAGGTACTTATTATTTTTTCAGTGGATTGCTTTAGAGTTCTTTATCATAAAAACTTGGAGATCTTTATACAATAGACTATCAAAAATACCTAAAATACTAAGATCTAGAACTGTAATACAGAGTTTCTGGTAATTAATGTGAAACCTTGGTACATTGATACCAACAGCTTTTGAAAATTCGATAATAAAAGCATACGTTACATCGTATTTCAAATAGTGTGGAAACCTAAACAACTGATTTTTAAGAAAAAGAAATCAAATGTCAGACTTAAAATGTATTCAGTGTAAATATAGAGCCTGCCTGAACAGACTTCTCATTAGCCGTAGCCCAAGGATGTACAGTTTACGTACTATTTGATAAATAATAGAACAGTGTGAGTCCCTACGAGTATACTCCTCGTATGACTATGAGTATAACAAATAACTTAGAGTCATTTCATACAAATTAGTTAGGCATTCGTTTAGTGCGTGGTGTAGGAACTAGCCACAGGCGCGCCCTGACACTGACCTCAATCACGCGCCTGTCTCCTGTGTGTGCCTACATACACCACGCGCTTTACGCTCGTATACCCTAAATGTGTTTATTGGAGAGAATTGTTCTCCTGACGTCATAGCTCGTTATCACGCTAGTCTTTCTTTAGGACTTTCTGTCTTATCCAGAATACTAGCGAACTGCCAGCAGATACACGGCTCGCTTGGTATCTGCGAAAGCTTACATCAACCCGTAACGTCCCACTGCTGGGCACGGGTCTCCCCTAAAAAGAGGTTATAGGCCATAGTCCACCACGCTGACCAAATTACGGGTTGCATCTACACTCATCTTCGAAAGCTCATTTCACAAGCAGATTTCCTCAAAATGTATTAATCTGTGAGACTACAAGGTCTTATCAATATACACCACAATTGTAATATGCGCACGAGTGAAAAACTGAGAGGCGTATGCCTGAACCTGGGATTGAACCCACGATCTTTCGCTAGTAAGGCGACGGGTTTACCGACTAGGATACCACTAACTCTTAGGCTTACGTAATAGCCTCGAATGCTTGTTATATGTATTAGTGAAACATTGGTGAAGCGCGCGGGCAGTAGGTACGAGTAGGTAGGTATAGCTGACGAGCTACGAGTAAGTGCGCAATAAATGTTGCTAATTGAGCCCTAAAACTGCTATTAAATGTTTTATTGTTGTTGTCCAGCGCTTGAGTTGTAAATAGTGTTTTTATTGTCTTAGGTGTGATAATAAAGAGTAGACATATTATTTAACAGGTCATATATTATTATATGAAATCCTATGACATTACAGTGCGTACAACGCATGCGGTTGCGCAGTACTTACCCGCGAGTGCGAGTTTCTGTTACTACGTCCTCGATAAATAGATACATTTTAATACTCACTAAAAATGTATCATCTTACTAATAGCATAGAAAAATTACTCGAAATCTCAGCTAATAGTAATGAACATTTCAACACGTAGCGCTGTCGCGTAGTTTAAAACGCGTAGAATTCACGTGGTACGGTTTTCACTAAGCCAATGTCAAACTTTATATCGTGTCGTAGCACGAAACGCGCTCGTTTTGCATCATCAGAATAACGTATTGCTTCAGCATAACGTTAAACAAGTCACGCGTGTTCAGCAAAAAATCTCGTTATTTGTTAAGAGAATATTGGGCCAGGGTGACACGTTGTTTGGTTCCCGTCACCAAGTTGTTTCAGTTAGACTTATCGCAATCAGAGGTGGTTTGTTGTTCGTGACGGTCACTGATACTCGTACTTGATAACACCTGATACGAACACAAAGAATTTGTTTTTGTACCAGTTGCCATTATACTATAAAACCCGACTCTAATAGAGGTACGTGAAAATCACGTTTAGATAATGAAACTATTTCCACATATGGATGACATCTAGAGATTTTAAATGTTATTTTAGCTAAATGTGACCTACTCGTAACTTATCATCACAAAGTTCTACTTCAAGCAATTTTTCTCACGTTTTTATTCACCGTTTAAGTTAGTAGCAATTAATTCTAAATCTACATAAGTACCTAATCAAAGATGCTTTTCTGAACCCGGGATAGAACTGATCCCTTCTCGCTTGCAAGGCAGTGTGTACCGACTAGGCTACCACTCCCTGGTGTATAAAATTAGCCATGATGGTCAAATGGTTAGTGGGGTCTATTGGCGTACAAAAGGTACGAGGTTCGATCTCATGAAACATGCAAAAAGAAAGCCTGAACTGCCGGTGAAGGAAACCATCGTAAAGAAACTATAGCATGGTGATAGGACGTCCCCTATCGCTCGCCTGGCTAGCTATCACCCTCTAATTCTAAAATCTGTCGCCAAGCACCTAACGGTGTGTTCCGGGAGCCTTCCTTGAGAGCCAGTGTATTCCAGACTATGCATACTCCATCTAAGGCTACAGTATAGCTGACTTCTGCTCGTGCGAACGAATGCCCAGTTATGTCTCTTTACTAACAATTATTTATTCTGTGCCTGAACATATAATAGTGTCCTAGTCGGTGAACGAACATAATATCGTCGTAGGTCCTAGTTACAGTAATAGCTCGCTGCCGAAATCAAGACGATGACGTTATCAGCTCTCTGTAGGTAGGTACCATGTAGGTATCTACAATCAAATACTGGCTGATAACACGTTCAGTGCGATGATTAACCTTCATTCCTATTGCGATATACATCATACTCAACCTACCCGTATACGTAAATTTCTAAACATTGTGAACATTGTTATGAATTCTTAGTTACTTTATTTTACTGACACTTTTAGGCATTTATTTCTTTCTAGACCGCTTAAAAATTGACGAAGCTGCTTTAGAATGCACAACAATAAATAATAAGCTTTAGTTAGTTTTGTAAGATAACCCATCATCTTCCTGACCTTATTCCACAACGCGGGGTCGGCACAGCATGCCTCATGTCTTCATAAATTCCCACAAATGTTGTAAGATATAACGCGAATTAAATTCAAGGTGCAGTTAGTTAGGTATAGTGAAGCAATAGTTGCATTTCAAGTGTACTCGTATATATTCGTGCCCAACTAGTAGGTAACTATAATTTTCAAATAAAATGTTGCGTGCTAATATATCCGGTTTGCTAATATAATGATTTTAAATGATATTTAGAAATCTAGTCGCTTACAATGTTCATGTACGTCTGAGTACTGACCAGCTCAGTAATATGTGGATAGAATAAGTACTGGTAAAAATTATACCTCTGGGCCCTTATTCTCTTACAAAGAACGCGATTCCTTATTGAAAACGCGTGACGTGATTAACGTTATGTTGACGCAA